>JAANYP010004454.1:97215-403749 GCA_020465985.1 Centrapalus pauciflorus
AAATATAGGAAAAAGGCTAAGGTTGTAACATCCGGCACTGAACCAGGTTAGCAACAAAACCCTAATCCACATTTAATAGTCAATTATAGCCTAATCAATAGTCATTAGAACTTAATCAAATGATTAACAAGGCTTATTAGGAAACTCAACTCAATTAGAATCTAATTCATCGGTGCGATGAATCGGGAAATCAATTAATCCGATCAATTTACGATATGAGGGATTAATTCAACTAAGTACATAATTAAATCATGATTAGTGACACTAATCATACACTAATACAATTACTTAACCTTAATTATGCAAGACTAAAACAATTAATTAAAACAATGCATCCAAAAGTATTTATGAATTTACAAGAAAAGGGAAATACAAGAATACATTTCTAAATACTTTTATACAAAAAAAAAAAATAGAAATACACCAAAAATACCCTATGTAGGCCGGCCATACAAGGACCACCAAGGACCTATGAAATAATTTTTAACTCAACATTTCTACATCAAATCCTCCTCTTTCCTTTCATCCAAGATTTTACAACTCCTTTCATCATTTCACCACCTTTTTCTCCTCTATAAATAAAACCACCACTTCACTTCATTCTTCACATCTTGCAAACACAAAAACCTCTCTTTCTCTCCCTCTAAAGATCCGGCCTCAAGCCCCTCAAGAACACACAAGTGTTCTTTCAAAGTGTTCTTCATATTTTTGAAGTGTTCTTGGTTAAAGTTTTGAAGATCCAACTTTCAACTCATCTCCATTCTTCTAAAAACATCAAAGTAAGTAAATACTAACCTATTACATCTTATATTTACATTTATATAAGTCTTGCATAATATATATAATCACCTACAACAACAAGTTTCATAAAAACTCAAGTTTATAAGTTTCTAGTTTTTATTTTAAGTTGTTTCTTTAAATATGTTTATGAATATGTAAACACATTATAAAAGTGTTAATATTATGAAAACATATGATATGTATGTGTTTTTATAACTATTATGGCTTTTATACAAGTAGTCTTTGAATAAACAACAAGAATCATAAGTTGTTGTAAGTTTATAAACTACGGATTTTCGGCAGAAAACTTATATCGACTTTGAAAAATCATAACTAATTCATAACTCAACGAAATGAGTTGATTCTTGTCTCAAAAGTTAGATCTATGTCTTAACCATAGATCTGCAAATTTTCATGATTTATTTTGAAGTTTAAGACATCCAGAAATTATTTGGGAAACCGAAAGTTTGACAGCTCAAAAATGGCCAACATAGCGTTTTTAACGAGCTTTTTCACCAAACTAAACAACTCGAAAAATGGCCGTTCTTCATTCTAAAAATCCTTTGTATATAGTAGTTTAATGACCTAGAAAACCAAAGTCTAAAACATTTTGGAGCTTGGTCAAAAACAGCCTCAAAGTAGGCCGAAAAACCTCCGAAAAAGCTGGAAAATTATATATATATAAACTTGACGTTTTAAGCAAATCTTATTTATAAACTTGTAATATTGGGTGATTTAAGACATAAAAATCTATAAATATACATATTATCATATATTAGTGATATTAAGTCCTTATTATCATTTAGGACTCGGTTAAACACCTCCGGTTTCATCACCCATCAAACAACGCTAATTTGCATTTTACGCTCGTTTTTGCCGACGCACTTACGGTGAGTTCTCATAGCCCCTATTTTTCACTATCTATTGGGGTGGAAATACATGCACTATTTTTATATGGACATCAAAACTGTTTATTTCTTATATGTATTACATGTTCGGATTCCATCAGCCCTTATATCATGAACCGTTAATTGCATTTATTTGTAAGCGTGAGTATATTGTGGATAGATCTATTGGGAGTCATGTCCCCCATTCGTGTTAGCTCAGTTCGGCTAACAGCGAATGCATATATATTCAACACACGGTATTACGTATGGGAATACTGCACAGGGCAAACTCATTCTAATTAAGCTTCGGTTGCATGATGGTTTATGTAATACATACACGGAATTTATGATTTTATAAATTCAACTCATCTGATAATGTCCATACAACTGGTCTTTTCGCGTAACCCTATGAGCTCACCAACAATTTTTGTTGACGTATTTTAGCATGTATTTTCAGGTAATTAAGGCAAGTATGCCTTCAGAAGTAACCACTTTCAAGCTTCCGCACTTAAGGAGTCGCATTCTTTTTCAAACCGACGGAGATTTTTTTGCATTATTTTGATAATTTAATTATGTATTCAAATCTCTGTACCTTGCGAACTACTCATTCTTATTTACGGGCTATGTAAAACATTTCTACCTTTTAAAGTTATATCGATGTATTTTTTTTGAAAACGTCCATATAGTGGTCGTTCATTATGATTATGGTCACGCTTCCGCGACGTCACGTTTCGTTGCCAACCGGGGTAACGGGGTGTGACAGATTGGTATCAGAGCCATAGTTATAGTGAACTAGGTTGCATTAGTACCCTAGACTATAACTGTACATAAGATTAACTGATTTTAGAAAATATTTTGTAACTTGTAACTAACTGAAAGACTATGCATGGACCTTGATAGCAGAAAACATGTCCCAACAAGAGATAATCATTTTGTCCGACTCAGAAGAGGAGTATACCCCTACTAGCCCATGCAATCCGGAAGTGTTTTCGGAGGAGGACCCGACCGAGGAGGAAGACCCCTCGGAGGACGAGGACCCGATGGAGGAATCCGAGGAAGAACCCATGGAGGAGGAACCCATGGAGGAAGAGGATCCTTCACCACCGACGGCCCCTGCTCGCGTCCCGTATCACCCGGCCGAACAATCCTATAAGCCGTATAGGCCTTATCCTAACGGCCCAAAGATGTTGTACACACCCCGGAAACGGGTAATCATACCAAGAAGGGAGTCTATTCCTGTTCCGACTCCCCAGCCCAATCCCCCGACACCACACCGACGGGTAGACGCCCGACGATGGACTTGGATACCGGAGACCCTCCGCGGATGGAGGCAGATGGAGGGAGTTCCTCCAAACATCGAGATCGGAGGACCATCCTCCGCACCTGTCTCATCGCTCACTCAAGAGCCCGCCGATCAGACCATACCACTTTTGATCGCAAGGTCTACCAGGCATGACCACCAGATCCGGTCACTTAACCTGGATATCGGGGAGATGACCGCTCGTTTAGAGCGGGAGGAGTTGCAAAACTCCAACATATATTGGGCCAACCAGCACGCCCTTGCTATACAGCAGGACGGACTGAATGAGCTCCGGCAGCAACTAGCCGAGAGCCAAGCCCGGATCGAGGAGCTGACGCAGCGCCTCAACGCAATGGAAAAGGGAGAGACCCCCGATCACTCCCACACTTAGTGCACATCTATCTATCTTTGTAATGGTAGGAAAATATCATGTAATAGTGTAGGACAAAATTTTCGGGTAATAACCCGCCCCTAATGTAAGAAAACTTCGAATGATTAATAAAAATTGCAAGTTATTTATGAAATTTTGTTTGATGATTATAGTATTGTGCTTTAAGAAGAATTTACCTCTTTAAGATTCAATTTCTTACACTATGCTTTTTCTTTAAAATTTAAAGATAATGCCGCCGAAACGAACAATGAACGCTGCTGACATTGAAGAGCTAGTCGCACAAAGAGTGGCTGCCGCTATAGCCACATATGAGGCAAATAGGAATAGCTCAGCAAATGGAGACGGTGGTGCTAGCCGCACCACGGGAGGAACGGAAATCCACGCAAAAGGTTGTGGAATTAAAGGATTTTTAAGTTGCAAACCCCGGTATTTCAACGGAACTGAAGGAGCCGTTGGCTTGATACGATGGTTTGATAAATTAGAATCTGTCTTTCGCGTCAGCGGATGTGCTGAGGGAGATAAGGTGAAGTTTGCTACTCACACCCTACAAGATAGCGCCCTCATGTGGTGGAATTCCTATGTCCAGTCTGTAAGTATCGATGAAGCCTACCAACTCACATGGTCCGCGTTAAAACAAATGATGACGGACGAGTATTGTCCGAGGAACGAACTCCAGAAGATGGAATCGGAGTTCTGGAACCTGTCGATGAAGGGAACAGATGTGACGGGGTACACCAACCGATTTCATGAGCTAAGCATTCTGTGCCCTCAAATGGTGACCCCGGAGTACAAAAAGATTGAACGTTACATTTGGGGACTCGCTCCTCAAATTCAAGGTAACGTGACTGCCTCAAACCCATCCACCCTGCAGGATGCCATCAGGATGGCCAATAATCTTATGGACCAAGTAGCCCGGAGGAATGAAGCCAAGGCCGGGGAGAACAAAAGAAAGTGGGAAGACAAGACGGGGAAGAATGCGGGTTCACAATCCAAAAAGCCCGAGACCATTAAGGCTTACGCAGCTGGAGCTGAGCCAAGAAGAGGATATACCGGTACCAAGCCTTTCTGCACTAAATGCACCTTCCATCACAACCAGGGTCCCTGTCCAACCCACTATGAGAAATGCAAACGTTTGGGGCATATGGCCAAGGACTGCAAGACAGGAGCCCCGGGAACCAGTGGCAGCAATCAAAAAGGCTGCTTTGTATGTGGAGCTACTGGGCACTTCAAGAGTGAGTGCCCGAAACTGAGGAATGGTGGAGGAGCTCAGGGGAGAGCTTTTGTGTTGGGAGCAGGTGACGCTCGTCAAGATCCCCACGTGGTATCAGGTACATTTTTATTAAACGACATTTATGCTTACGTACTCTTTGATATTGGGGCTGATAGGAGCTTTATATATGATAAGTTTAGTAAGCAATTGAATGCCGCTCCTTTTCCCTTAGACAACTCCTATACTATAGAACTGGCTGACGGTAAAATAATAGAGGCAAGTAGTATCATTAAGGAATGCACACTGAAGCTGGCAGATCATCCCTTTAAAATAGACTTGATGCCTATAGAACTCGGAAGTTTCGACGTAGTAGTTGGTATGGATTGGTTGTCACACAATCATGCCGAGATTTTGTGTGGTAAGAAAGTGGTACGGATACCACTCCACAAGAAGAAGTTCCTAACCGTCCAAGGAGAAAGAAAGAACCGACAGTTGAATGTCATATCCGGCCTAAGAACATTAAAGTGCCTTAGGAGAGGTTGTCATGCGGTACTGGTGCAAATTGTAGAAAAAGAGGCGGAGGAGAAGCTACTTGAGGATATTCCAGTGGTTTGTGACTATCCGAAGGTCTTCCCGGAAGATTTGCCTGGACTTCCGCCAACTAGACAAGTAGAGTTCCAAATCGATTTGGTGCCGGGAGCTGCACCGATCGCAAGAGCCCCATACAGACTCGCCCCTTCTGAGATGCAAGAGCTATCCAATCAATTACAAGAGTTGATGGATAAAGGATTCATTCGACCAAGTTCCTCACCTTGGGGAGCTCCGGTCTTGTTCGTGAAAAAGAAAGACGGATCCTTCAGAATGTGCATAGACTACCGAGAGCTAAACAAGTTAACGGTAAAGAACCGCTACCCTCTCCCCAGAATTGATGACCTGTTTGACCAATTACAAGGATCTAGCTTCTACTCTAAGATTGATTTGCGCTCCGGTTATCACCAAGTAAAAGTTCGGGAAGAAGATATCCCCAAGACGGCATTCAGAACTCGTTATGGACATTATGAATTCCAGGTGATGCCATTCGGTTTAACCAACGCACCAGCCGTATTTATGGACCTCATGAATCGGGTGTGTAAACCATATCTGGATAAATTTGTAATAGTGTTCATAGACGATATCCTAATCTATTCCAGAAGTAAAGAAGAGCATGAACAACACCTCAAGTTGATCTTGGAGTTGTTAGAGAAAGAGCAGCTATACGCCAAATTTTCAAAGTGTGAATTTTGGTTGCGAGAAGAAAAATTCCTTGGGCATGTGATCAACAGCCAGGGAATCCAAGTTGATCCATCAAAAATTGAGGCCATAAAGAACTGGGCGACTCCTAGAACCCCCACGGAAATCCGCCAATTTCTAGGACTTGCCGGTTATTATAGGCGATTTATCGAAAACTTCTCAAAGATAGCGGGTTCCTTAACGGAATTGACTCGAAAGGATGTGAAGTATATCTGGGGTGAAGAGCAAGAAAAGACGTTTCAGCAGTTAAAGCAAAGGTTGTGTAGTGCACCAATTCTGTCCTTACCTGAAGGGACTGAGAATTTCGTGGTCTACTATGATGCCTCACACAATGGATTAGGTTGTGTGCTCATGCAAAGGGATAGAGTCATTGCTTACGCATCACGGCAGCTCAAAATTCACGAGGTGAATTATACGACTCATGACTTGGAGCTTGGAGCAGTGGTGTTTGCTCTCAAAATATGGAGGCACTACCTGTATGGAACTAAATGCACAGTATTCACAGACCATAAGAGCCTTCAGCATATTCTGAACCAGAAAGAGTTAAACATGAGGCAACGTCGTTGGGTTGAACTACTTAGTGACTATGACTGCGAAATTCGTTATCATCCGGGGAAGGCGAATGTCGTAGCTGATGCCCTGAGCCGAAAGGAACGGGTTAAACCCTTGAGAGTCCGAGCTTTGATCATGACTATACAGTCAAACCTAAACTCTCAAGTCCGCGAGGCACAAGAAGAAGCAGTCAAGGAGGGTAATATACTGGATGAAGCCTTGAGAGGGATGGATAAGCAGTTCGAAATCAAGCCGGATGGATGTCGACACTTAATGGGCAGAATTTGGTTACCAAAATTCGGAGGAGTAAGAAAGCTGGTCATGGATGAAGGGCATAAGACAAGATATGCTATTCATCCAGGGGCAGATAAAATGTATCACGACTTGAAAGGAATGTACTGGTGGCCAAATATGAAGGCTGACATTGCTACCTACGTCAGCAAGTGCTTAACATGTTTGAAGGTTAAAGCTGAGCACCAAAAACCATCAGGATTGCTAGTTCAACCAGAAATACCCCAATGGAAGTGGGAAAACATCACCATGGATTTCATCACCAAGTTGCCAAAGACGTTTGGAGGTTATGACACTATTTGGGTGATTGTGGATCGGCTTACCAAAACCGCACATTTCCTGCCCATTAAGGAGACTGATAAGATGGATAAGTTAACACGAATCTATCTTAAAGAAGTCGTCTCAAGGCATGGAGTGCCAGTATCAATTATATCAGACAGAGACAGCCGGTTCACATCAAGATTTTGGCAGTCATTGCAAGAAGCACTGGGTACACGCCTAGATATGAGCACAGCCTATCACCCACAAACGGATGGTCAGAGTGAAAGGACAATTCAGACGCTGGAAGACATGTTGAGGGCATGTGTCATCGATTTTGGCAAAAGTTGGGACAGACACCTGCCATTAGTCGAGTTTTCCTATAACAACAGCTATCACTCAAGCATTAAGACCGCCCCATTCGAGGCACTCTACGGGAGAAAGTGTCGATCACCTCTTTGTTGGGCTGAAGTAGGAGATAGTCAGATCACTGGACCTGAGATCATCCAAGAGACTAAAGAAAAGATAGCCCAGATTCGTAACCGGTTAAAAATCGCGCGGGATCGGCAGAAAAGTTATGCAGACGTACGACGGAAGGATTTGGAGTTCCAAGAGGGAGATCAAGTAATGTTAAAAGTCTCGCCTTGGAAGGGCGTAATCCGTTTTGGGAAACGAGGAAAACTCTATCCTCGTTATATCGGACCATTCAAGATCACCAAAAGAATTGGCCCGGTTGCTTACCGACTCGACCTGCCCCCAGAACTTAACAACGTTCATAACACCTTCCACGTGTCCAATCTTAAGAAGTGTCTGGCTGATGAATCACTCGTTATACCCATGGACGAGCTGGAGTTAGACGATAAGTTGAACTTCATTGAGCAACCTGTAGAAATAATGGACCGCGAAGTCAAGAAACTAAAGCACAGCCGGATCCCGATAATAAAAGTCAGATGGAACTCTAAGCGAGGTCCTTAATTATGCAAGACTAAAACAATTAATTAAAACAATGCATCCAAAAGTATTTATGAATTTACAAGAAAAGGGAAATACTAGAATACATTTCTAAATACTTTTATACAAAAAAAAAAAAAGAAAAATACCCCATAATACACTATGTAGGCCGGCCATACAAGGACCACAAAGGACCTATGAAATAATTTTTAACTCAACATTTCTACATCAAATCCTCCTCTTTCCTTTCATCAAAGATTTTACAACTCCTTTCATCATTTCACCACCTTTTTCTCCTCTATAAATAGAACCACCACTTCACTTCATTCTTCACATCTTGCAAAAACAAAAACCTCTCTTTCTCTCCCTCTAAAGATCCGGCCTCAAGCCCCTCAAGAACACACAAGTGTTCTTTCAAAGTGTTCTTCATATTTTTGAAGTGTTCTTGGTGAAAGTTTTGAAGATCCAACTTTCTACTCATCTTCATTCTTCTAAAAACATCAAAGTAAGTAAATACTAACCTATTACATCTTATATTTACATTTATATAAGTCTTGCATAATATATATAATCACCTACAACAACAAGTTTCATAAAAACTCAAGTTTATAAGTTTCTAGTTTTTATTTTAAGTTGTTTCTTTAAATATGTTTATGAATATGTAAACACATTATAAAAGTGTTAATATTATGAAAACATATGATATATATGTGTTTTTATAACTATTATGGCTTTTATACAAGTAGTCTTTGAATAAACAACAAGAATCATAAGTTGTTGTAAGTTTATAAACTACGGATTTTCGGCAGAAAACTTATATCGACTTTGAAAAATCATAACTAATTCATAACTCAACGAAATGAGTTGATTCTTGTCTCAAAAGTTAGATCTATGTCTTAACCATAGATCTGCAAATTTTCATGATTTAGTTTGAAGTTTAAGACCTCCAGAAATTATTTGGGAAACCGAAAGTTTGACAGCTCAAAAATGGCCAACATAGCGTTTTTAACGAGCTTTTTCACCAACCTAAACAACTCGAAAAATGGCCGTTCTTGATTCTAAAAATCCTTTGTATATAGTAGTTTAATGACCTAGAAAACCAAAGTCTAAAACATTTTGGAGCTTGGTCAAAAACAGCCTCAAAGTAGGCCGAAAAACCTCCGAAAAAGCTGGAAAATTATATATATATAAACTTGACGTTTTAAGCAAATCTTATTTATAAACTTGTAATATTGGGTGATTTAAGACATAAAAATCTATAAATATACATATTATCATATATTAGTGATATTAAGTCCTTATTATCATTTAGGACTCGGTTAAACACCTCCGGTTTCATCACCCATCAACAACGCTAATTTGCATTTTACGCTCGTTTTTGCCGACGCACTTACGGTGAGTCTTCATAGCCCCTATTTTTCACTATCTATTGGGGTGGAAATACATGCACTATTTTTATATGGACATCAAAACTGTTTATTTCTTATATGTATTACATGTTCGGATTCCATCAGCCCTTATATCATGAACCGTTAATTGCATTTATTTGTAAGCGCGAGTATATTGTGGATAGATCTATTGGGAGTCATGTCCCCCATTCGTGTTAGCTCAGTTCGGCTAACAGCGAGTGCATATATATTCAACACACGGTATTACGTATGGGAATACTGCACAGGGCAAACTCATTCTAATTAAGCTTCGGTTGCATGATGGTTTATGTAATACATACACGGAATTTATGATTTTATAAATTCAACTCATCTGATAATGTCCATACAACTGGTCTTTTCGCGTAAACCTATGAGCTCACCAACAATTTTTGTTGACGTATTTTAGCATGTATTTTCAGGTAATTAAGGCAAGTATGCCTTCAGAAGTAACCACTTTCAAGCTTCCGCACTTAAGGACTCGCATTCTTTTTCAAACCGACGGAGATTTTTTTTGCATTATTTTGATAATTTAATTATGTATTCAAATCTCTGTACCTTGCGAACTACTCATTATTATTTACGGGTTATGTAAAACATTTCTACCTTTTAAAGTTATATCGATGTATTTTTTTGAAAACGTCCATATAGTGGTCGTTCATTATGATTATGGTCACGCTTCCGCGACGTCACGTTTCGTTGCCAACCGGGGTAACGGGATGTGACAAAGGTTGAAGTGGGCTTTTATTTCACTCAAATTGGGCTTAAAATGAGGAAGTTATGGCCAAAACAATGCACATGGGTGGGCTTGGCCAAAATTTATTTATTTTTGGGCTTTTGTGGATTAAAGTGAGAACTTGGGCTCCAAAACTTGGACTAATATTAGTGTTCAACTTGGATCAACATTAGGAAGCGTGCTTGGTTGTTTTGCAAACAAACGGGAACTTGATTCCGACAATATTTAATCATTCCATTCAGAGCATCCTGGAATATCTTGGATTTTGATCTTGTGATATCCGATCTTCCACCTTAACGGATCTTCGTCATCTCGGTCCTTGGACAGGTTCTCATCAATGGGCCGAGGAAATTATTTGATTGAGACTTTCTTGCATCTTCTTTTTTCTCGAACGTGTCATTGGTCCATGCATTTCTTCAAGTGGCTCCTTTGTCAAAACTCCATCGTCAATCTTTAATTCATCTTCGCTTATCTTTATTTTGTTGATTATTGGAGTTCCATCATAAGGGTTGCCCCATAGGAAGGTATATGAGGTAGGTCATATTGTGGGTATTGGGAGGAGGAACCAGCTGGGGTATAGTGTGTTGCTTGTGGATTTTGAGCTGGTTCAGGAACAACGGATTTGTTAGATAGTAGTGCAGAGGGATCGTTGGCTTTGGAAATATGGTTCACATCCAACAACAGGAAAGGCACAAAGTTGGATATCTGTTTATGGGCATCCACATCGCCCTGGTATTTCCACAACTTCTTGAATAAGACACTGATAGCAATCTTGCTCAAGTCTAGACCCCTTTTCACAGCCCGGAAACCATTTCCCCATTTCGGAGGCAGCGTAGACAAAAACTGGATATTGATATTATTCAAATCCTTGAATATATGCAGCTGTTCAGTTCATTCAACATAGTGCAAAACCGAGTGAAGGTAGCCTGTAGGGACTCTCCATTGTTAGCCATAAACTTAAGAAACTTGGCCTTAGCCTCCTCAATTTTTGGCTGGTCGTTTCAGTCAGCACCCACAATTTGCATTTCAAGTTCATCGGACACTTCTTCTGCGAACATCTTACTGTCAACACTTATGAAAATGTCAGTGGGAAGGGCCTGATATAACAGATGTTCTGCCTCTAAATCAGTAGCATGTCTCTCTTGCACCTTGTCGTCTGTGGACCCTTTGTTCTTTGGAAGCAGGGAAAGGAGGAACAACAGTTGAAACTGCAAGAATGTATGTCTAGAAAATTCAGGAACCTCGTTTTCCCATAGGTTGCATACTCCCAAAATACTAGAACTTCGTTTTCCATTGCTCGTATTCTTCAGGAAAAAGAACAGGTGGTCTATTCTCGGATCCTAAGACTAGAGTCTCTCTAGACATGATGGGTGAAGGTGGTGAGTGCTTTGAAGAATATAAATTATCTTTGGAGTGGAAATTGTGTTCCGAATTAAGATATCTGAAGTTCGTATCTGAGAACCAGAAGTTTGGATGATGGTTGAACTTCAGATGATTAGTCAAGTTCGGATGGAACTTCAAGTGACTGAAGAAGTGAAGTTTGTATCTCCTAACAAACTTTGGATGTTCGGATCCAAAGTTTGTGATGAACCAATGACAGATTAAGTATAAAATAAACAATCATGATACGAAGTTCGAATTGTATGAACCGAAACTTCGGATGGGAGATAAGTGAAAAACATGGAAAAATAAGCACAAGTATAATGGGATCTGAAGGTCGGATATTAAGGAAACTGTTGGGAAATAATTTAAGTATGTTCAAACTGTTAGTTAGACTTCTCAGACTGTTAGTAGATTTTTCATGTAAATACAAAGTTCATGCTGCTAGTTGAAGACACTCGAGCTGCCAGTGTAAAAGTTCAAGCTGCCAGAGCAAAACAACTCAAGCTGCTCAGTTCATGCTGTCAAGAGATTCAAGCTGCTCAACAGTTTCATAAACAGAAAGTGCTAATTTTCAGGAAACGATATCTACATGAAGATTCCAGCATATCTACTATCAGAGAAGTCATAGTCCTTCAAGGAAACAAGTCCAAAAAGCAATATAAATAGACAGAATATGTTTTCTATTGAATAGAAGTTTTTCTACATATTTTGAGTCTGTAATTGCTTTGTTGATTAAGTTTTCTCAAGCCTCTAAGGTTGTAAAACCCTAAGAACAGTCTGTGTTCTTCGTCTAATCAAAACAGATTAGAGGTGATTGTAATCATTGAATTCAGCAATACAAACAGTCTTGATTACTTCTTATGTTTTATGTTTCATTGGTTCTGAAAGTTTTTGTTAAAATAATTGAGTGTTATTCCGCAAACTTCTTAATTAAACTTTGATTCAAAGCAAGATTATTGATTTATACTCTGATAAATTTCAAATCAGTTAATCTTGGTTATTTAGTTTTAGATCCTGACAAGTGGATCTGGGCAAGGACTCAAAGTGCCTATGCTCAAGCCCACTGAGTTTGAGATGTGGAAACTCAGGATTCAACAGCATATTCAATTCATTGATTATGCCATATGGGAAGCTGTTGAATTCCCTCCTGTAGTTGATCCAGAACTTGATGCTGAGGGAAAACCAGTCAAAACCCCTCCAAAAACTGAACTTGAAAGGAAGGCTAGAATGAATGAAGTGAAAGCACTCACACTATTACAAATAGCCATTCCTAATGCTTATCAACATCAGTTCAAAAAGTTTTATACTACTCACTCTCTTTGGAATGCCTTAGAGAAGAGGTTTGCTGGTAATGCCAGTACCAAGAGAAATCAAAAAGACCTCTTGAAACAGCAGTATGAAAACTTTTCTGGTGGCAAGAATGAAAACCTCACTCAAATCTTTGACAGGTTCAACAAATTGATAAGTGAACTGGAAAGTGCAAAGGTCAATCTGGATCAAGATGAAGTCAATAGAAAGTTTCTCAGATCTCTTGGAGAAGAATGGACAGTCTATGCTGCACAGTGGAGAACAAAAGACACTCTTGATGAGATAGAATTGGATGATCTGTATAACAGTCTAAGAGTGTTTGAGACTGAGATTGATGCTAAAAAGAAATCCTTTTCTTATAATCACAACACTGCTCTTCTGTCTTCTGAAAAATCTAATAACTGTGATTCTTTTTCAGGTGGTGATGGCAATTCTGCTGAAACTCACTATGAGGCATTTGTTGCCAATGATGGATTATTTGCTCTAAATGTTGAAGACTTGGAACAAATTCATCCAGATGATCTTGAAGAGATGGATTTAAAGTGGCAACATGCAATGCTGACCATGAGAGCCAAAAGATTTCTGAAAAGAACTGGTAGGGCCAACTTTCAAGCCAAGACAGAAGGCAAACCATCTTTTGATAAATCAAAAGTGGAATGCTATAAATGCCATAAGCTTGGTCACTTTGCCAGAGAATGTAGATCTCAAGGTCAACAGCCATCAAGGACTTCACAGCCCATCCAAGCGTCCTCATCAACAGCACTTGTCTCTCAAGAAGACAATGTGTTTGACTGGAGTGATCAGACAGAGGAAGAATTTCAAAATCAAGCACTTATGGCAGAAACATCAAATGTCTCCTCCACTGAACTACCATCTGAGGTAAATTCTAAACTCTGCTCTCAATCATGCAAAAATATGGTTAAAAAATACAGAGATCATAATGAGAGCATGTGCAAAACTCTAGCTAAGATGGAAGAAAGGAGATATGAATATATGCAAGCCATAGAAGATCTGGAAAAACAGATCAATGATTATAAGGATAATGAGATTCAAATGGGGTATGATAGAAACTATCATGAATGGGAGAAAAAGGAACTCAATAAGAAAATAGAATCTCTGAATAAAAAGGTAGAAGAAACTGAACAGAAGGTGTTAGAGGCTAATGAGAAACTGGAATCTGTTAACATAGATCTAGGTAACTTCAAGTTAGCAAATCAAAAGCTAGAACACCTAATGGAAGTTCAATTCAAAGATAGAGTCAAATCTCAGGTCAATCCCAAAGAAGGAATAGGATACAGAGCTACTCCTCCTCCATACAACAACAAGTACATACACCCAATGAGTGAGGTTGCTGATAGACTTGTCAATGAACCACTAGATGAGTCTATGACTATTGTAGATCCTATCCTTGATAACAGTCCTGAATTAAAAGAAGATAAGAGTCAAAATAGAGACTGTGACACAAAGAGTGCACCCATAGAAGTCCAAGTTCCCAGTAAGAAAGGAAAAGAGAAGATGAGTGTATGCAATGCTACTCCACAAGTTTCTGTACATTCTAACTGTAACACTGCATCTTCATCAAAAGGAACTAAAAGAGGTAAAACTGTTTCTATCTGCACATGCCAAAAGCATGGTGTTCAAAAGTTTCCTAAACAACAGCAGGTAAGAGGAAACCAGAGAAACAAGAACCAGAAATTGACAGAAAAGTCTGGTGTTCCAATTCAAACTGTCAAAAGACGCTTTCACTGTGGAAGGAAGAATCACTTAGCCAAGGATTGTTTTTACAAACCAGCTGTTGCAAAACAGACTGTGCATCACACAAAATCAAATCCTAATCAGGCAAAGCACACAAAAGTGAAACCTTCCACAGCAGCTCCAAAGAAAACAGTTGATCACAGATTCTCAAAAGTTAATAAAAAACAGTCCACACATCAAAAACAAGTTTTGGCAAAGCCTAAATCAAGTTTTAAACAAATATGGTGTGTCAAGGACAAATCTGTTGCTCAAACTGCTAATGCAAAAGATCAGACTGCTAAGTCAAAATCTGATGCTGTTAGTGCAAAAACTGAAACTGTTAGCACTACAAACACAGCTCAAGCTGCTGGTCATCAAACTGGAGCTGCTAGTGAATCATCTGAGACTGTCAGAAGAAAAGATGATCAAAATAGTTGGATACCTCATATTATCACTAAATACTCTCCAAAGACTCCATCAGTAGATCTCACCAAGTATAAGAAGTCAAAAACAGTTTTTAGTTATGTCAATGTACAAGGCCAACCCAAAACCAATTTGGTTTGGGTTTACTCCACTACTAACTAAGCTGTTATTTGTGCAGGGCAACCACAGGTCTCCTCATAGAACAAGATGGCATCTGGACAGTGGATGCTCTAGGCACATGACAGGCAATTCTGAATGCTTGTCAAATTTCAAAGGCTTTGATGGAGGTTTTGTTGCATTTGGAGGCAACTCAAAAGGAGGTAAAGTTACAGGTAAAGGCACTGTCAATGCAGGCAACATGACATTCCATGATGTTCTGTATGTTGAACAGCTGAAGTACAATTTATTGAGTGTCTCTCAAATCTGTGACAAACAAAACATTGTTCTGTTCACAGATTCTGAGTGCATTGTTCTTTCAAAGGATTTCAAAATTCCTGAAAATCTTGTTTTTCTTAGAACACCAAGAAAGGACAATGTTTACTGCCTGGACACAGCTCTCTTGACTAAATCAAATACTTTAAGCTGTTTAATATCCAAAGCATCATCAAATGAATCTGCTCTTTGGCATAGAAGGATGTGTCACATGAACTTCAAGTCCATGAATGATTTAGTTAAAAAGAATCTGGTAAGAGGATTACCACAAAAGGAGTTCATTTGTGATGATCATTGTGTAGCATGTCTAAAAGGTAAAAAACACAAAACTTCTCATAAGGCCAAAGAAGTAAATTCAATCTCATCTGTTCTTCAGTTGTTACATATGGATCTATTTGGTCCAACATCTGTTTTGAGTTTGAATAAAAGGGCATACTGTTTAGTCATTGTTGATGATTTCACCAGATTTACTTGGGTTTACTTTCTTAGGTCCAAAGATGAAACTGCTGAGCTAGTTAAGTCTTTTATCCTTAAGATAGAAAACCAATCCAATTCCAAAGTTAAGGTGATAAGATCAGACAATGGAACTGAATTTAAAAATCAAATTCTAAACAGTTTCTGTGAGTCCAAAGGCATTGCTAGACAATATAGTGCACCAAGAACACCACAGCAAAATGGTGTAGCTGAAAGAAAGAATAGAACATTAATTGAGGCTGCTAGAACAATGCTAGCTGATTCAAATCTGCCAATGACTTTCTGGGCAGAAGCTGTTAATACAGCCTGTTATGTTCTAAATAGGGTTCAAGTTGTCCAATCTCAAGGAAAAACTCCCTATGAGTTATTCCATAACAGAAGTCCCCTAATAGCTTTCTTCAAGCCTTTTGGATGCCAATGTACTATTCTTCACACTAAGACTCACTTAGGGAAGTTTGAGAGTAAGGCTGAAGAAGGATTATTTGTAGGATACTCAACTCAAAGCAAAGCCTATAGAGTATACAACAGTGTGTCTAAAACAATTGAAGAAAGTGCCAATGTTGAATTTAATGAAGATACTGCTAACATCAAAGGCACTGGTCCTGATTGGTTGTTTGATTTAGATTTACTAACAAATTCTCTGAGCTTTGTTGAGTATACTGCAGAAGCTGATGCATACAGGGTTGAAGCTGCAAACACAAATTCTCATGCTGCCAATACAATTTCTCATGCTGTTGGCACAAAGTTTCAGACTGCTGCAAATTCAACAAGTTGGGATGATTTCACCACTCTACCACTTCTGTCAAGTGATCCTCCAGGGGTCCTGTGCACTCAACATGATGCAAATCCCGACACTGAAGTGCCATTCCCAAGTCCTGACAGCACAGCTCCAACACAAAAGGAAACAGGTCCAGTTTCTAGGCTAGCAGTCCCAACAGCTTCTCAAGCTGTTAGCCTAGAAACTCAAGCTGTTCCAGAAACTGAACCATTCACTGGTTCTGATGGAGATGACACAAACCTTGGAACGTCCTTTCAAACAGAGAGAGAGCCCACACTAAGAGTTCATAAGTATCACCCTCTCAATCAAATACTGGGTGATCCAAGCACTCCTGTTCAAACAAGGAAGATGGTTCACAATGAGACTGCTGCTGCTGAACAAGCAGTTCCTGAATTCAGTCTAGCAGCTTTTGAACATGCCTGTTTCATGTCTCAATTGGAACCTAAAAAGGCATCAGAAGCATTAAAAGATTCATCCTGGATTGAAGCTATGCAAGAAGGGCTTTTACAGTTCAAAATTCAGAATGTATGGACTCTGGTGGATCTTCCTAAAGGTAAGAGAGCAATAGGTACAAGATGGGTGTTCAGAAACAAGAAGGATGAGAGAGGGATAGTCATCAAGAACAAAGCAAGACTAGTATCACAAGGGTACACTCAAGAAGAAGGAATAGATTATGATGATGTCTTTGCTCCAGTAGCAAGAATTGAAGCCATCAGACTATTTCTAGCATATGCAAGTTTCAAAGGATTTAAAGTGTATCAAATGGATGTTAAGTCTGCTTTCCTGTATGGGACACTTGAAGAGGAAGTGTATGTGTGTCAACCTCCTGGTTTTGAAGACTACAAGTATCCAGACAGGGTGTACAAGCTGGACAAAGCTCTCTATGGTCTTCACCAAGCCCCCAGAGCATGGTATGACACACTGTCATCATATCTTCTACAGAATGGATTCAAGAGAGCCACTCTGGACAAAACACTTTTCACTAAATCCATCAAAGCTGAGATTCTTCTTGTCCAAATCTATGTTGATGACATCATCTTTGGCTCAACTAATGATGGGTTGTGCAAAGATGTTGAGGCCCTAATGCACAAAAAGTTTCAAATGAGTTCAATGGGGGAACTCACATTCTTTCTAGGGCTGCAGGTTAAACAGAAGCCTACTGGTCTATTCATAAGTCAATCAAAGTATGTCAAAGACATACTGGAAAAGTTTGGCTATCAAGACACAAAGGTTGCAAGCACTCCAATGGATCCTCATAAACAGCTCCATACAGACAAAGATGGCATAGATGTGGACATTCATCTATACAGATCCCTTATAGGATCTCTCATGTATCTAACATCTTCTAGACCTGATATAATGTTTGCTGTCTGTGTGTGTGCTAGGTTTCAATGCTCTCCAAAGGATTCTCACTTAGTTGCTGTTAAGAGAATCTTTAGATATCTTAAAGGCCAACCACATTTAGGCCTATGGTATCCTAAAGACTCTCCTTTTGAACTAACTGCTTATTCTGACAGTGACTATGGTGGTTGCAACATTGACAGGAAATCCACAACTGGTGGATGTCAATACTTAGGAGCAAGACTGGTCTCTTGGCAATGCAAAAAGCAAACAACTGTCTCCACATCATCCACTGAAGCAGAATACGTAGCAGCTGCAAGCTGCTGCTCCCAGGTAATGTGGATTCAAAATCAGCTAAGAGACTATGGTATGAATTTCTTATCCACTCCTATTTATATTGACAATTCAAGTGCAATTAGCATTGTGCAAAACCCAGTGAAATTCCCAAAAACCAAGCATATAGAAATCAGATTTCACTTCATCAGAGATTGTAATGAAAAGAAGTTAATCCAAGTTACCAAAATACATACAGATGATCAGCTAGCTGATCTATTTACAAAACCTTTTGATGTGGGAAGGTTCACTTTCCTAATATCAAATATTGGTATGGTAAACATGGATTAATTGGTTTTCATTATTATCGACTCAGTATGCTAATTTAAGGGGGAGACACTGTTCCATTGAAAAGTTGCACAATTTTACACTAACAGCATGAGTATTTTCTCATGCTGCTAGTTCATTTTCTCGGACTGCTAGTTATTTTCACTTGATCTGTCAAAGTGTGCAGGGTATTTGGGTAATTTTTCAAATGTGTGCGCGGGACCCAACCTTTTCGAAACCTTTAAAGGTCCCAGTTTCGTTCAGTTGTAACTACCAGTTACATATTTTTCTTCCACGGCCTTCTGCTTTCTCTCTGAACGAATCACACATTCTTCTTTCAAACCCTAAACCATCGTTTGATCATCCATGGAGTTTGTCAAAGAACACAACTGCCTTCCATACTCTCTCAAACACTCTGAACTTCAGCCGTTCCATGACATGATGGATTTCCTCAGGCACTCCCATATCAACCATGCCCTCAATATCAATCCCACCATATACATATCGCATATCGAACAGTTCTGGAACCGTGCCACTTTTCAAACCATCAATGGAATTCCCACTTTACTATCCAAAATTGATGGCACTCCCATCACCATCACTGAGGAATCCATTCGGCACCATTTGCATCTTCAAGATGCCACAGGTATAACAGACCTAACCCTTAACGCTTTACATACTGGTCTTTACAATATAGGTTATAGGGGTCCTGCTGATTCATTTACTTTCTTGAAAGCCCATTTTTCTCCTAAATGGAAATTTCTTGTACATATTATTCAGCAGTGTATGAGCCCCAAAAGAACTGGTTGGTCAGAATTTTCTTCTAACATTGCCACTGCCTTAGTGTGCTTTTCAACAGGCCAACGGTTCAATTTTTCAAACATGATTTTTCAGGGGATGTTAAGGCATCATTCCCTAAAGAATGGGAAGTTTTTAATGTATCCAAGATTTTTGGCAGAAATCATTGCACACACCTGCACTACTTCTCATTTACATAAGAGGATACATATTTCCCATAGGCACTCACTATCTTCTATCAAAAGGCTGATAAAGCCAAGTGCCAATTTTGTCAGTGTAGATGTTCCATTGCCCTCTGCAATGATGAACATCATTTCAGGAAACAGAGGAGAGGGTCTTGAGCAGGCTCAGCCTAACATCACTGCTACACCCCCAAGACCCCAACCCACTCCTCATGATACACAAACTCCCACTGATCCTTTTGTACAGCCAACACGCCCACTCAGAAATATATACAAAAGAAAAAGGGGACCAGGAGCTCCTTCCTCCTCCTCCCATCAGCAAGAGCCATATATCCCTGTGCAGGAGGATACTCCTGCACAGCATATCCAAAGGGAACCACTAGAGGAAACTCCCATCCTCACTCAGGAGGTGAACATCTCTTCAGAGATGGTTCATATGGGTTCTGTGGCTGACACTACTGATGTCTCTGCACAAGAGGCACAGGACAGTGCCAACATAGCTAAGACCACGCCCATGGCAACAGCAAGTGTGCAAACACAAGCTGGAAGTCCCCAGAACCAAGAACAGAGGGGCCCAGAGGTTTCTACTTCTGGTATTAATGTCAGTGATAGATCACAAGCACCTCAGGTGTTTTCTGATCTTGAGACTAGTCTGCAACTCATGCTTTTGACGGATCCCAAGCTGAAACCTGTTGTAGCTATGTTGGAATACCAAATGTCCAACATTGCTGCACAGGGTGCACAAATAATGGCCCTAAAGCAATCAGAAATGGCTCAAAATCAGAGGATGGATTATCTTCATAAGGGGTTTACCCTTTGTGGAAATAAGCTCATTCAATTAGAGCGTTTGATTCAAACCAAAGGGGCAAAGTTTGTAGGTCCTTCTGACCAAACCAACGCTTCCAAAAAGGGGGAGAATCAGGAGGTTCCTAGAACAGTCCAAGCAGCTCCATCAACAACAACAGTCCAAGTAGCACCAACAGTCCCAGTTTCTAGGCTAGCAGTCCCAACAGCTTCTCAAGCTGTTAGCCTAGAAACTCAAGCTGCTCCTTCAAAAGTCACTGGAGTTGTGATCAGGGAAGGCATTCAAGCTCCATCAAGTACAGTCCAAGCAACATCCTCTTCTGCAAAAGACAAAGGCAAGGGCATTCTTATTGAATCTCCAAAGCACAAATTCTCCTCCAAAGAAGCCCAGATTGCCTTTGATGCTGAAGTTGCCAAAAGGTTAGCAGAAGAACAGGATAAAGAATTAGATCAGCAAGCCCAGCCCCCAATAGATGATGATGAGACATTAGGTGATTACCTAAAGGGGTTTGTGGGCAAACAAGGTGTAAAGAAGAGAAAGATGCCAACAGGGCACACCAAGGCTGAGCACAGAAGATTCTTAATCAATTTTTCCTTTGCAGCAGGTATTCCAAAGAAAATGGCTCAGTCCATGACTACTGAAAGGCTGCAGGAAATACATGATAAAGAAATGGAGAAAAGAAAGAAAGCAAAAACCTCCCAAGAAGTCCAATCATCACAAGAACCAGCTCAACCTACTACAAGTCATATTCAAGCTGCTGCCAGTACACCTGTTCCCACTGATCAAGCTGCTCTTTCTATTCCTTCATCGGTTAAAAGGCTGCTCTTTGAGCAACAACTACAAAAGGCCATGGAGATAGAGAAGTTGATTGATCAACATGATTTCACAAAGCCTCTGATCAACTACTGGTTTGCTAAGTCACTGGATGACCGTGACTTGAAAATTAAGTTTGTGATAAGAAGAGAGTCTGGACCAGAAGAAGAATATGATACATTTTGGCAGATGGTTCAGAAGTTGACCAGAGAAGAGCTTATCAGAATGCACAATATTGGGTCTGTATCACAAGTTAGATCTGCTCTACCACAAGTGAAGCAAGTAATTAAAGATCTAAAATCAATTGTTGACCCTGAATCTGCAAGGATAGAAATAGAGGATGCTGTGAAGAAGGGGAAGAAGGTCAAGCAAGTTGATCTGTTTGTCAAGTCAAGGACATACATAATCAAATTTTCAGATGGACCTGGTATATTCTTCAATCTCGAATTTTATGGTTTACCAAAAGATATGCTACTCCAGATGAAGTCTGTCAGAATATCTTGTGATAGAGATGAGCTAAAGAGAGAATTTTTGAAGGCTATAGATCATAAACTTGCACAGTTGTAAGTTTTTGAAAGCCTTGGTTTGTGAATAACAGTTTACTTTTTCATTTCCATGTTTGTATAGAACTTAAAGTCTTGTGCAAAGAATTTAAGTTAGGGGGAGATTGTTGGGAAATAATTTAAGTATGTTCAAACTGTTAGTTAGACTTCTCAGACTGTTAGTAGATTTTTCATGTAAATACAAAGTTCATGCTGCTAGTTGAAGAAACTCGAGCTGCCAGTGTAAAAGTTCAAGCTGCCAGAGCAAAACAACTCAAGCTGCTCAGTTCATGCTGTCAAGAGATTCAAGCTGCTCAACAGTTTCATAAACAGAAAGTGCTGATTTTCAGGAAACGATATCTACATGAAGATTCCAGCATATCTACTATCAGAGAAGTCATAGTCCTTCAAGGAAACAAGTCCAAAAAGCAATATAAATAGACAGAATAGGTTTTCTATTGAATAGAAGTTTTCTACATATTTTGAGTCTGTAATTGCTTTGTTGATTAAGTTTTCTCAAGCCTCTAAGGTTGTAAAACCCTAAGAACAGTCTGTGTTCTTCGTCTAATCAAAACAGATTAGAGGTGATTGTAATCATTGAATTCAGCAATACAAACAGTCTTGATTACTTCTTATGTTTTATGTTTCATTGGTTCTGAAAGTTTTTGTTAAAATAATTAAGTGTTATTCCGCAAACTTCTTAATTAAACTTTGATTCAAAGCAAGATTATTGATTTATACTCTGATAAATTTCAAATCAGTTAATCTTGGTTATTTAGTTTTAGATCCTGACAGAAACCAAAGTTCGGATGGTTCACCCGATGTTCGGATGACGAATGAGTAGACCCGAGGTCGGACACCCGAAGTTTGGATGTCTTTGATGAGAACCGAAGAATTAACAGCCGAAATAGGGATCCGAAGTTGCACTTAAAAAATATTATTCAATAAAATAGTACCAGTTTAAGAAGAAAACCCCAGATTTGGGTCAAATGTGTGTTTTAAAGCCTGAAATGGTACCTAAGTGCTTAGTATGTTTTTAGAAACACGTTTTGTAAACAAAATGCAACTAAAACACCTAAATCGATGGATTTTTAAAGAAAAACTGGCTGAAAAACTCAATGAACAGTACAGAACAATGGCGGATTGATTTTAAACAAAATAAATCCCTAAAACATGTATAAAGTGAACTAGGATGCTCGAAATTAATACAAAAATAGATATGGATCACCATAAAGGCATAACACAAGCAGAAACAGAAGATAAGGGATTTTGAATAGAACTGTGGTACCGTTTGAAGATAGCTACGTCAGTGGCCGAAAACCCTCTGAATCGGATCTATATCAGTTGAAATCCCCTCCAATGGCTCTGATACCAATTGTAGTAAAGATCCCAACAATGTTATTATTACTCACAATGATATTTCTATGATTATTCAACTGAAAATATGGAACAATGAGAATAACAAGCACTGAAGTAATGTTTCACAATGTCACCCGCCAATTCACTATTAGAATATTCATATAATGACAAGAGTGGTAAACGTTGTTCAAAACTGTAAGTAAAAGTTTCCTTTTAAACCTAGGACTAACTTTGAGGGGTTTACATAAAATACTCCTTAACTTTTATCCAAAAAGAGAATTACATTGAAATAAAAGAACATTATATCGAAATGAAATAGTTAGAACATATTAGAGAATTAACCCACAGGATTAAAATAATAATTCTAACAATTTGCTTCAACTTGTAAAGGCAATGGTGCAATGCTGCCTTTATCTAGCAGAATCAATGTTGTCCAAACAATGCAGTGTTAGCAAAATGAAAATCGAAAGAAAACAAACTCTTAGATCAATTGTAAGAAAATGATGCCACTATGTTTGAATCAACTCAGATAGTAGTTGGTTGTTGCGTGCAATGTACATGCGTATTCATCTTAACTAGATGCTAATGCATCAGTAATAACCACTCGAACATTATAATTAACATGAGAAAGGCCACTCAAGAGGTAAAAATTGAACATGCAATTAAACTTATAATTGAAAAGCTTAAATCAATATTAAAATTAGGCATACCTTCATGTTAAAAGACAAATGCAGCAACCAACTGTGAATACTAAAACATGGATTTGCAATAGTTTATTTCAATTTTTCTGAGACATATCATCTGTTAGGCACAAAAAGGCCTCAATCAAACATGTTCTAAATCATAGGGAGATATTTGTAATCAAACCTGATTGATACACTTAAGGGGAGAATTTAAGGCTTTTTAATGCCTTATTGAAACCTACTAAGTGATTTGCAAAATCATCCTAAGTCTGTTTACACTGTTACATTCATTATAACTTGGCAGATTGTCAAAGCTGTCCATAATTGTTGGACAGGTTTGACAGAAACTGTCTAAGTTGTTCAAGTCTGTTGAACAATTATGTCTTAAGTGTTCTGTCCTTTGTGAATAGAACCTGCTCATTGTGAACAGGTTGTACACTTTATTGATTTTGTTTCCATGTCCTCATGCAAAGTCTTGAACGTATTGATCAGTCTACAACTCCAGATAAAAGTAGAAAATCAAAAACTGCTAGTTCTGCCAAAGCTATTCTGAAGCATGAAGACAAAGAGGATATCTGAAATGGGTGACTGATCATTTCTTATGTCAAAATAGCATTACAATGAAGAGTAAAGGTCTAAGTTAAAATTTCTCTTTAAGGTAAAGCTATGAATGACGTAGACAAAAAGGAAAAGACATAGATCTTGCAGCAAGTGGACAAATCCTAATTTCTCTGATTTGTGCAGAAAAGTAATCTTGTCTTTTTGCAAGACATTCCCACTTTTTCTACAACCAACGAAGAAGCTTCACTGAGATTCTGTGTGTGAGTATGAATGAGAAGCTTCCATAAAATTAGAGAAAATCAAGAGAGACACCCATAAGCAGAGAACGTGTATTGCAAACCAAAGTGTGTTTTTCATGCATGCAAGTTCAGTTCTCAACTTAGAGTAAAATAGTTTGGTGTGTCTAAGTTGTTCAACCTCAAAGATGATTTGTTTGTGTCTTTGTAAACAGTGAATGAGCTTTAGTGAGTAAATTCCTTGTAACTAGTCTGAGTGAGTCTTAGATTAGTTTAAAGTCTTTTGTTTCAATTCTGACATCTCAGTTTGGATCATTCCGAAATCCAAACTTGTTTGTTAATTAACAAGTCTTAACATATATATACAAACGTTGAAAAAAAGTGTGTGATAAAGAATTAGTTGTATTCACCCCCCTCCCCCCCTCTATGGGAAACCTTTTAGGACCTACGACTGGTATCGGAGCAGTTTAGAGTGTGTGTGATCTCTAGATCTCTTATAACTTCCCATTTACTACCATGGACAACACTGCTTCAAACTCCTCTTCCTACTATGACAATGGCTCTATGTCCTGTTGGTACACCCGGGTGTGACGACATCTGTCTAGTTTGTTATTGATAGTCAATTATAATGGATAGGGCCTTATGAATACAAAGTCATGATTTGTAACATCCGGCATTGAACCTGGTTAGCAACAACGACCTAATTAGTATTTAATGGCCAATTATAACCTAATCAGTGGTCATTAGAAATTAACCAAAGTGATTAACAAGGTTCATGAAGAAATTCAACTCAATTCGAATCAAATTCATCGGTGCGATGAATCGGGAAATCAATTAATCCGATCGATTTACGATATGAGGGATTAATTCAACTAAGTACATACTTAAATTATGATTAGTGACACTAATCAAACACTAATACAATTACTTAACATTAATTATGCAAGACTAAAACAATTCATTAAAACAATGCATCCATAAGTATTTATAAAATTACAAGAAAAGGAAAATACAATAATACATTTCTAAATACATTTATACAAATAAAAAAATACATAAATACATGTATAAATACATGTATGGCCGGATTTTAGACCTATGGGGTATTAGAGTTTGACTTTTATTTTTTAATATTACTTTAAACACCATCATTTTGTTTAAAAGTGCACACAACTTTTGTCTCCCATGCTTTTCATCATTTGAAAGACCACAAATTTCTCTATAAATAGTAGACCTGGCAATATGGGACACGACACGATAGACACGACACGTATACGACACGAAATTTTCGTGTACAGGTTTGGGTAATTCGTGTTTCGTGTCAAAACAGGTTGACCTGTTTTTGAAATTCGTGTTTCGTGTCTTACACGTGTCAAACACGAATTTACCTGTATAAACCTGTATAAGACACGTGTAAAATACGTGTGACACGGATGACACGTCTAAGACACGCTTGACACGTCTAAGACACGGAATTCAAATAAAATTAGGATTTTTAAACATTTTTAATTTCATATTCAAAAATCAAAATACATATTAGATCTAGGGTTTTAGTGTTTCACATATCCTCAGTCCTCACATTTCACTCCACCGTCTCACTGCCTCCCTCACTCCCGGTTTCCCTCTGTGTCCCTCACCTTCGGCGGCGGCGGCGACCAGCACAAGCGGCGGCGGCGGCGACGAACCAGCACCGGCGGCGGCGGCGGCGACCAGGCACCAGCGGCGGCCCTCTCCTCGCGGTTCAGCCTCCCTCTCCTCCAGATCTCCGACTTGCTTCGAGTTCGATCTCTTCCAGATCTCCGACTTGCTTCTGCCTCCCTCTTCTCCTACTGAACCGGCCGCGCACATCACCATAGCTTCGGAGGATTTCATGGCTTCTAATACTTTGGTATAAAAGTTAAACTCAGATCTTTATTCTTTATATAATTTGAAGTGTTGATTGATACTTGATATGTTTTGGGATTTGGAATTATATATTTTGTGAGAACTTAGATTTATATGTTTTGGATGTTGGATTCTTAGAATTAGATCATGTTTTGGAAGATGAAATTTTGGATTTATAAGTTTATATTTTTGTTAAAAATTCGTGTCTAATTCGTTTACAGGTCGTGTATTCGTGTTTTCGTGTGACACGACTAAATTGCGTGTCGTGTCACAGGTAACACGAATTTTTTTCGTGTCGTGTACAGGTTTCATATCCAGACACGTATTTTATTTCGTGTCGTGTACAGGTTTGGCAAATTCGTGTCGTGTAAAATTCGTGTCTGACCTGTGACACGACACGAATACACGAATTGCCAGGTCTAATAAATAGAGAGGCTTTTCATAGATTTTAAACACACCAAAATCTTCATTCCTCTCCTCATAAAACCGGTCATCATACACACACATCACAAAAATTCTTCATTCAAGTGTTCTTCAAGTGTTCTTGGTGTTCTTCAAGAGTTTTGGTGCATATCTTGCAAGGGTTTCAAATTCTACTCAAAAATCATATTCTAAATACTTCAAAGTAAGTAAATACTAACTTATTTCATCTTATATTTATGTTTATATAAGTCTTGCATAATATATATAATCACCAACAACAACAAGTTACATAAAAACTCAAGTTTATAAGTTTCTAGTTTTTATTTTTAAGTTGTTTCCTTAAATGTGCATATGAATATATGAACACATTATAAACATGTTAATATTATGAATACATGTGTTATATATGTGTTATATAACTTTTATAACTTTTATACAAGTAGTCTTTGAATAAACAACAAGAATCATAAGTTGTTTTAAGTTTATAAACTACGGATTTTCGGCAGAAAATTTATATCGACTTTGAAAAATCATAACTAATTCATAACTCAACGAAATGAGTTGATTCTTGTCTCAAAAGTTAGATCTATGTCTTAACTATAGATATGTAATTTTTCATAATTTATTTTGAAATTTAAGACCTCCAGATATTATTTGGGAAACCGAAAGATTGACAGCTCAAAAATGGCCAACATAGCGTTTTTAACAAGCTTTTTCACCAACCTAAACAACTCGAAAAATGGCCGTTCTTGATTCTAAAAATCCTTTGTATATAGTAGTTTAATGTCCTAGAAAACCAAAGTCTAAAACATTTTGGAGCTTGGTCAAAAACAGCCTCAAAGTAGGCCGAAAAACCTCCGAAAAAGCTGGAAAATTATATATATATAAACTTGACGTTTTAAGCAAATCTTATTTATAAACTTGTAATGTTGGGTGATTTAAGACATAAAAATCTATAAATATACCTATTATCATATATTAGTGATATTAAGTCCTTATTATCATTTAGGACTCGGTTAAACACCTCCGGTTTCATCACCCATCAAACAACGCACATTGCATTTTTTGCGCATATTTTGCCATCGCAATTCCGGTGAGTCTTCATAGTCCCATTTTTCCATTATTATGTTTTGGGATGAAATACATGCTTCGTTTTTATATGGACACAAAAACTTCTCGATTCTATTATGTATTACATATGTGATTTCCGCCCTTATATCATGAAATGGTTAGTTGCATTTGTTTGCAAGCGCGAATATATTGTGGATAGATCTATTGGGAGTCATGTCCCCCACTCGGGTTAGTGGTTTAGCTAACTGCGGGTGCATATATATTCAACACACCGTATTACGTATGGGAATACTGCTCGGGGCAAACTCATTCTAATTAAGCTTCGGTGACATGATGGTTTATGTAATACATCTCATGGAATTTATGATTTTATAAATTCAACTAATCTGATAATGTCCATACAACTGGTCTTTTCGCGTAAACCTATGAACTCACCAACAATTTTTGTTGACGTATTTTAGCATGTATTTTCAGGTAATTATGGCAAGTGTGCCTTCGGATACACCAACTTTCAAGCTTCCGCATTTCATGGAGTCGCATGCATATTTCGAAACTAACGGAGATTTGACTGCATTATTTTTGGACGCATTAATTATGTATCAGAATCTCTGTATTACGCGAACTTCATTTCTTACATTTTGTAAAACATTATTACATTCTTAAATTATAATGATGTAATATTTCGAAAACGTCCATATAGTGGTCGTTTGTTATAATTATGGTTACGCTTCCGCACTCGTCACGTCTCGCTGCCAACCAAGGTAGCAGGGTGTGACAGATTGGTATCAGAGCCATAGTTATAGTGAACTAGGTTGCATTAGTACCTAGACTATAACTGTTACAAAAACTAAACTTTCTTCAAGAACTATGAACACATATATGGACCCTGATGACAATAACATGTCGAAATTCACCCCTAGGGAAAGGGTGTGACTAGCTCAAACGGGAGTCTATCCCGATACCTGCCCATCATCCAAGCCCGCCGTAGTAGTAACAGGCAAACGTAAGACAGTGGGGATGGATGCCTCACATTCTCTAAGAGTGGAGAAACAAGGAAGGGATCCCAAGCCAGATAGAAACACCATCTTCTCCTCAAGTGCCGACACATACCCAGAAACCTACGTAACAAACGATGCCTCTGTTGGTGGCAAGGGCCGCCAGACACGACCCCCAATTTCGACAAAATCCACCGAGAGGTCGGTGAGATCCTTGCAAGGGTTAGGTAGGAGGCAATGCAAACCCCCAATAAACCTTAGGCCAACCAGAATACCCAGGCGATTCAACAAAGACGGAATAGACAAATTATGTCAACGCCTAGCAGAGCGCAAAGCCAGTAATGTAGAACTAACCCAACGACTTAACGCTCTGGAGTACGAGGAAACCCCGGAGGCATCTCTTTATAGTATTTCTCTAGGCTTTACTATCTGATATATCTTAGGTAAATAAGGCTTAAGAATTTAGAAAATTCTGACCATATCATATACAAAGATTAAGTATCAAGAACTTTTATGAGGAATTAAGTTTTAACTACAACTCTGCGTAGGAAAAGATAAAGCTGTGACTATCTGCCTAAGAAATTTCAAACCCGTAGACTTATCCTCTTACCCCATTAGATACCACTTATGCATTTCTACTATTTGATACTGGTGCTGATAGGAGCTTTATATCCACTAAGTTCACTAAGCAGATAAATTCCATTAAATGCTACTTATGCTATTGAGGTTGATGACAGTGAGACGCTTAAGACAAATAATATAAGTCGAGGATGCTCCTTAGAATTAGTAGGCCGACTCTTTGAAACAGACATGATACCCATCAAACTGGGAAGTGTTTTGACGTGGTCATAGGCATGGAATGACTATATAAAAATTGTGCGGAAATAGTGTGCAACAAGAAGACGGTTCATATACCTTTAGCCAATAAGAAGGTCCTTACTGTCCAAGGTAAAACAAGAAATATCAAAGAAAGCATCACCCCTAGCATTAGGACCCTGAAGTGTTGACGGAGAGTGAGCCAAAGGAAAAACGGCTCGAAAATATTCTTATTATTTGTGATTACCCCAAAGTTTTTCCAAAACACTTACCAGATCTCCCAAAATCGAGGCAAGTCAAATTCAAAAATCGGCCTAGTATCAGGTGCGGTACCAGTGGCTCGAGCACCATGCCGATTAGCCCCATCAATAGTGTAACAATCGTCCAACCAACTGTAGGAGCTCTTAGTTAGATAAAGGGCCTATCAAACCGAGTTCCTCGCTTTGGAGGAGCTCCAGTTTTGTTCATAAAGGAAAAGGATGGAACTTTCGGGATGTGCATCAATTACCGAGATATTAAATAAGCTAAAAGAACCAATACCCACTTCCAAGGATCAATGACTTGTTTGACAAAACTCGAAGAATTAAGTTCCTATTCGAAGATCGACCTAAGGTCTGGTTATCATCAGGTTAGAGTTCACAAGAAAGATATTCCAAAGACAGCTATCAGATTCTGTTTCGGTCATCATAATTCCGATTAATGCCGTTTGGATAAACCAGTGTCCCCAACGGTACTTATGGACCTCATCGGGTGTGCAAACCTTATTTAGACAAATTCGTGATTGTATTCATGAATGACTTTTAATCTACTCACGAAACGAGAAGGAGCTCGAGCAACATTTAAGACTGATTCTGGAATTATCGGAGAAAGAACAACTGTATGCTAAGCTTTCTAAATTTGACTTTTGGTTAGGAGAGGTGAAATCCCTCGGTCACGTGAACAATAGTAAAGGAATCCAAGTCGACCCCGCAAAGATCAAGGCTATCAGGAATTGGTCAACTCTTAGAACCCCCATAGAGATACGACAGTCCTTAAGACTTGCCACTTATTATAAGCAATTTTCTCAAAGACCACCAGAACTCTAACAAAACTGACCCGAAAAGACATTAAGTATGATTGGAGCAAGGATCAGGAGACATCATTCCAGTTATTAAAGCACAAACTGTGCAGCGCGCCTATTTTGTCCATACTTAAGAGGAACGAGAAATTTATAGATTACTGTGACGCTTCACACAATGGGCTTATATAGAAAAATAGGGACATAGCTTATACTTTATGAAAACTTAAGGTTCACTAGGTGATTTACACAACGCATGATCTGGATCTTGAAGCAGTAGTCTTAATCCTTGGAGACAATAGTTGTACGGTATGAAGTGTATTGTATTCACAGACCATAAGAGCCTCCAACACATCTTGAACCAGAAAGAGTCGAATACGAAGTAGTACCGTTGGATGGAACTAATATGTAATGGCAACCGTGAAAATTCGTTATCACCTGAGGAAAACTAAGGAGCTAAGCCGTTAAGAGTACAAGTGGATAAATAGTTTAGAATAAGGGCTAATAAAAATCGATAATTCATGAATAGAATCTGATTACTCTGTTTGGTGGAATAAGAAAGCTGGCTATGGATGAAGGACACAAATTAAGATATGTCGTTCACCCCGGATCCAATAAAATGTATCATGACCTTAAGAAACTATACGGGTGGCCTATCATGAAGAATGACTTGCCAAATCGGTCAGAAAATTCCTAACACGCTCCAAAGTTAAGATAAACCATCAGAAACCATTTGGGTAATAGTCGACAACCTAACAAAATCCGCGCGTTCCTACCAATCAAGAAGAACATCAGGATGAATAAGCTAGTCCAAACGTACCTCAAGGAAGTCGTCTCCGGACACGGAGTGCCTATTATAATCATTTTGATATGGATAGCAGATCTACAGCTAAGCTTTTGGCAATTATTATAGCCAACTGTGGATAAAAACCTGGACCTGAGTACCACATATCACTCTCAGACCAATGGTCAGAATAATAGAACGATCCAAACCCTAGAACGTACATTAAGAGCCTGTGTAATGGATACTTATTTGCCTTAGTGGAATTATCGTACTACAATAGCTATCACTCAAGTACTAAAGCTGCTCCATTTGAGGCCCTCTACGGGCAAAAGTGTCGATCACCGATTTATTGGGAAGAAGTGGGAAACGGCCAAATCATTGGCGTTAAGATCATTCACAAAATTACCGAAAGGATAGTACGATTGCAGAACTGACTAAAAGTTGCCCGCAATTGTCAGAAAGTTATGCAGATGTAGGAAGAAAATCCCTTGAATTCTAATTAGGAGAACGAGTACCAATGAAACTCTCGCCATGGAAGGGTGTGATACGATTAGGAAAATAAGGAAAAACTAAACCCTCGATACATTGGCAATGCAAAGTCTTAAGGGGAATTGGACTCGTAGCTTATCGTTTAGAGTTACCACCAGAGCTTAGTAGCATGCACAATACCTTCCATGTATCAAATATGAAGAAGTGTTTGTTAGAGGAGACACTTGTTACCCCCTTGGAAGAGATCCAGCTAACTGATAAACTTCGCTTCACCAAAAGGCCGGTTGAAATCATGGACCGTAAGGTCAAAGGATTGAAGCACAGTTGTATACCCATCCTCAAGGTCAGATGGAATTCTAGACATGGACCACAATCCACTTAGGCATGCAAAGGCTAGTTTAAGCAAAGATACTCTCATCTACTCTTAAGTAACAATACCCCTGAGGAAACAGGATAAAATTTCGGGACGAAATTCCCTTAACAGGGGGAGACTGTAACATCCGGCATTGAACCTGGTTAGCAACAACGACCTAATTAGTATTTAATGGCCAATTATAACCTAATCAGTGGTCATTAGAAATTAACCAAAGTGATTAACAAGGTTCATGAAGAAATTCAACTCAATTCGAATCAAATTCATCGGTGCGATGAATCGGGAAATCAATTAATCCGATCGATTTACGATATGAGGGATTAATTCAACTAAGTACATACTTAAATTATGATTAGTGACACTAATCAAACACTAATACAATTACTTAACATTAATTATGCAAGACTAAAACAATTCATTAAAACAATGCATCCATAAGTATTTATAAAATTACAAGAAAAGGAAAATACAATAATACATTTCTAAATACATTTATACAAATAAAAAAAATACATAAATACATGTATAAATACATGTATGGCCGGATTTTAGACATATGGGGTATTAGAGTTTGACTTTTATTTTTTAATATTACTTTAAACACCATCATTTTGTTTAAAAGTGCACACAACTTTTGTCTCCCATGCTTTTCATCATTTGAAAGACCACAAATTTCTCTATAAATAGAGAGGCTTTTCATTCATTTTAAACACACCAAAATCTTCATTCCTCTCCTCATAAAACCGGCCATCATACACACACATCACAAAAATTCTTCATTCAAGTGTTCTTCAAGTGTTCTTGGTGTTCTTCAAGAGTTTTGGTGCATATCTTGCAAGGGTTTCAACTTCTACTCAAAAATCATATTCTAAATACTTCAAAGTAAGTAAATACTAACTTATTTCATCTTATATTTATGTTTATATAAGTCTTGCATAATATATATAATCACCAACAACAACAAGTTACATAAAAACTCAAGTTTATAAGTTTCTAGTTTTTATTTTTAAGTTGTTTCCTTAAATGTGCATATGAATATATGAACACATTATAAACATGTTAATATTATGAAAACATGTGTTATATATGTGTTATATAACTTTTATAACTTTTATACAAGTAGTCTTTGAATAAACAACAAGAATCATAAGTTGTTTTAAGTTTATAAACTACGGATTTTCGGCAGAAAATTTATATCGACTTTGAAAAATCATAACTAATTCATAACTCAACGAAATGAGTTGATTCTTGTCTCAAAAGTTAGATCTATGTCTTAACTATAGATCTGTAATTTTTCATAATTTATTTTGAAGTTTAAGACCTCCAGAAATTATTTGGGAAACCGAAAGATTGACAGCTCAAAAATGGCCAACATAGCGTTTTTAACAAGATTTTTCACCAACCTAAACAACTCAAAAAATGGCCGTTCTTGATTCTAAAAATCCTTTGTATATAGTAGGTTAATATCCTAGAAAACCAAAGTCTAAAACATTTTGGAGCTTGGTCAAAAACAGCCTCAAAGTAGGCCGAAAAACCTCCGAAAAAGCTGGAAAATTATATATATATAAACTTGACGTTTTAAGCAAATCTTATTTATAAACTTGTAATGTTGGGTGATTTAAGACATAAAAATCTATAAATATACCTATTATCATATATTAGTGATATTAAGTCCTTATTATCATTTAGGACTCGGTTAAACACCTCCGGTTTCATCACCCATCAAACAACGCACATTGCATTTTTTGCGCATATTTTGCCATCGCAATTCCGGTGAGTCTTCATAGTCCCATTTTTCCATTATTATGTTTTGGGATGAAATACATGCTTCGTTTTTATATGGACACAAAAACTTCTCGATTCTATTATGTATTACATATGTGATTTCCGCCCTTATATCATGAAATCGTTAGTTGCATTTGTTTGCAAGCGCGAATATATTGTGGATAGATCTATTGGGAGTCATGTCCCCCACTCGGGTTAGTGGTTTAGCTAACTGCGGGTGCATATATATTCAACACACGGTATTACGTATGGGAATACTGCTCGGGGCAAACTCATTCTAATTAAGCTTCGGTGACATGATGGTTTATGTAATACATCTCATGGAATTTATGATTTTATAAATTCAACTCATCTGATAATGTCCATACAACTGGTCTTTTCGCGTAAACCTATGAACTCACCAACAATTTTTGTTGACGTATTTTAGTATGTATTTTCAGGTAATTAAGGCAAGTGTGCCTTCGGATACACCAACTTTCAAGCTTCCGCATTTCATGGAGTCGCATGCATATTTCGAAACTAACGGAGATTTGACTGCATTATTTTTGGACGCATTAATTATGTATCAGAATCTCTGTATTACGCGAACTTCATTCCTTTCATTTTGTAAAACATTAATACATTCTTAGATTTTAATGATGTAATATTTCGAAAACGTCCATATAGTGGTCGTTCGTTATAATTATGGTTACGCTTCCGCACTCGTCACGTCTCGCTGCCAACCAAGGTAGCAGGGTGTGACATGATTATATGTTCATATTTATGTCTTAAGTTCATGATTGGGTATTAAGTTTATGATTGCATGATAAGTTCATGATTTAGTAGGTATGAACTTATGGCTGATAAGTTCCTACGAACTTATATCTGATAAGTTTATACGAACTTATATCTGATAAGTTCATACGGACTTAGCTGCATGGGCTTGAACTTATAAGTTCGTGGGTTTGAGCCATGCACGAACTTAGCGTGTATATTATGAACTTATGTTCAAGAATTTTATATACTTTGATAATTTGAATATCAGACGGTTTTTGTGAGAGAGAGAGAGAGAGAGAGAGAGAGAGAGAGAGAGAGCGACCACAGAGCAATACAGGTTGTAGAGTTGTATTCTGTCAACTAACATCGTGTTTGGCTCCGTTTTCCCGTGTGAGTACTCGTGTTTGATCCGTTAGTGTTAAACGAGGATTCCGCACTCGTTCGATGCGACAACGCCTTGATAGATCCAGTAGGGAGGGACTTTACAACTAGTATCAGAGCGTTTTCATTGAGTGTTCTTTGTGTTCTTCGTGTTTCGTTGAACATTCATAGGTTTCTAGGCGTTTTTTCCGGATATATCATAACTTTTCTTGAGTTTTTACGTTGATTTGAGTAGTTTTCTCATCTACGATCATCTGAGTTCATTAGCTAGTGGGATTCATCCTTTTTAGCCTTAAAACGTTGAATGAATTTGAGTTTTGAGAAAATTCATTTTTCAGACGCGTTCACGAACTTGCGGCGCACGAACTTGATCTAGGTTTCCACGGACTTGTTAGAACTTGGGTTTTCCGAACTTAGCATATTAAGTTCGTACGAACTTGAGTAACGAACTTGTCAGAAATTAGGAATTCACGGACATAAGTGTCAGGACGAATTTAGTCATTCCGAACTTAAGGATCAAGAACTTAAGATAAAACAAATTTATTTTTTATTAAATTCGTGCGAACTTATTATAAGTCCATACGAACTTGTTTGGAATTCATTTTAAAAATTAATTTAAGTTCGTGAACAAAAGTTTTGCAGAATGTCAAGTTTACACAGGTTTATGAAAATGGATCACGAAGTTGGTAAATCGAACTCCCCACCAAAGCTCATGAAAATTGAGGATTACTGTGGAAGGACAGGTTTGCAGACTTTGCTCATTACAATGACATGAGAATGTGGATCTATATCGACGAAGGATATGTACCCCCAACTCAGGAACTTGAGGGCAATATGAAAGTTCTCTCTTATCAGCAGATGAAGGAAGAGGATAAGAAGATCTATAAAGCTGAGAATCGAGCCTTATCTTCAATCAAGATGTCTCTGCCTCTGGAAATTCTACATACTTTCAAACACCATAGGAGCTCGAAAGAGCTTTGGGAGGCTTTGAAAAAAAGGTATGAGGGAAATCCATAAGTAAGGAAAGGGAGAACCGACTTGCTGAAGCAACAGTTCGCAATCTTCAAGTGTCTGAAGAATTAAAGTCTGGATGAAGTGATTACTCGATTCTATCATCTTTTGACTGAACTGGATAATCATAGAGTTGATTATAAAGAATCAGAGAAGATTGACAAACTTCTGGACGCTTTACCGCCAAAGTGAGAGATGTACACTACTTTATTAAAGCACGATCAAGAGAAGTTAGATATGCTTTCTCTTGAGGAAGTAACTGGGATGCTGAGAGCTCATAATTTCAATATGTAGAATAAAGAGTTGGAGTATGATCAGGTGCAAGATCCAGAGATGTACTTTGGCAAGACTAAGCATCTACTTCAAGTGCAACTAAGTCTGGAGCTACAACATTCTATATTGGGGAACAAGAGAGCATAGCAGTAGAAATAGAATAATCTACAGGTAAGGCTTTTTTGAGTTTCTCAAAAACAGATGATCAGCCACAGAGTTCTACTTCAGGATCATCAACTCAAGGGTACACAAAGATGCCGATGAGTAAACTCAAGTGTGAACAGTGTAGGATTTGACAAATCAAAGGTCAAATGTTACAACTGTCAGGGGTTAGGACACTTTGCTAGAGAGTGTCAAGGACCTAAGGTGGATAATCGTTAGAACTCAGGACGTCAGAATTCTACTGGTCCAGGGAATCAGGGTTCAGTGGCTGGTTTACTCACAAACGTGTCTTGTAACAAACAGTTAGATGGTACGTATGATTGGAATACACATTCTAAGGCAACCACTAGAGCTGTCATGGCTGAAGTGGTAGAAGCTGATAAAGAGAAAGATATTGGAGAAGAAAAAGTAAAGAAACGGGATACCCAGCAGTCCGATTCAGATCCATTGGTACTGGAGAACACCGAGGAGCTGACTACTTTGGAGTTTGCAACTTAGATGGCCAACATCGAATCTGACAGGAAAAAGGTAACTCTAAACATTACTATTTTACATGATTTATGAGTCTTATGTACTACTCTGAATGATAAACTGAATTTAATACTAGAGACAAATTCTTCAGTGACTGCTCAATCCAATCGTTAAAATCAGATAATGCTAGTTTATTAGATATCAAGGAAGATCTTTTTGCTAAACTTAAAGCTGATGCTCAAGATATGATAGTTCTGAAAGACAAGTTAAGTGAACAATGTGTCAGGAATGAACTGATTTATGAGCATGTAGAATCGCTAATCAAAGAGATCTCCTTGAAAGATGTAGAATTAGAATACTCTAGAGTTAAGGTAGCTGAGGCAAACAGCAAGCTTGAAAAGTTTAAGAATTTGTCCTTGACTTTAGGCAAGATCTTAGGTTCATAGAAACAGTCTAAGAAGATAACTAGCCTAGGATATCGAGATGTGCCTCCACCCTTCAATAGCAACTATATACCTATTCCTCAGGATGAGACCAAGGAAATAGTTAAATCAGAGGAAGTAAAGGTAAATGAGTCAGTTGAAGTGTCAACACCTATCCCTCAGGTTAAGAAAACTATACAGATTCTGCAACCTAGTAATATGCCAAAACTAGATGAAGCTGAAACTGTAAGTGATAAGAATAAAGAAGAGATGAACCAGGTAGTTGATAAGAACAAACAGGATATTTGTGTGACACCTAAGATAAAGAGTGCAAATTAAAAATCAATTGAGAAGATGTCTTGCTTTAAGTGTCATGAGAAAGGTCATGTTGCTTCAGGTTGTCCCTATAAGAAAACAGAGTCTACCCCGAACAAAGGGAAACAAGAACAGACTACCTTGAAAACAATGCCTTGTGATGCGAGCGAGCATGAGTAGTTCTCACAGTTCAGAGAAGACTCTATTGTGATGTCACTATTAGGTAGTAGACAAACACCGATGTTTACTAGACAAAATGAAGGACCTAGGAATAATTCACCGAATAGATTCCCAAGTCAATCAATGTTTGCCGCCAAACCATCCTTAGGAATCATACACCAAATAGGAGTCAGACTCCAGTTAGGTGTCATACTCCTAATAGACATCAAACACCAAGTAGAGTCCAGAATTATCACGATGAGATGTACTTTAACAGAAATTATTCTAGTGCTGAATAACAAAGACCAATCCAAAGGCCAAGAGTGGATGTTAATCACTCGAATTCACAACCTGTTCTTGATAAAAAAAAACCCAAGTCACCTCAAAGGAGAGATGGGTATTTGAATGAATTCACGTTTGTGGATGGGAATGGTATTACCAAGTCAAACATGGCTTGGGTTCCCCATGATAACTAACTTATTTTGTTTCATGTGTAGGAGTCAGCTACAGGTCCAAACAACAAGTGGTATGTGAATAGTGGTTGCTCTCGACACATGACAGGGGTGAGAAGTCTACTGACAGACTTCAAAAGCGGGAATAAAGGGTTTGTTTCTTTTGCTGGGAATAAAGGAGGAGATATCACTAAATTAGGAACGGACACTAATGGGAAAATCACTCGTGAGCATGTCTACTATGTAGATAAGCTTGATCATAATCTCATTAATGTCTCTCAGATCTATGATAGTGATGTGATCTCACCCGATGAATATGAGATTGATTCCGAGTTGCCTGATCGTTCTATTGGATGTTATTATGATATGTGGATAGATACGCGACCCATTGCCTATAAACGAGGCAAGAACCTTGGTATAAGAAAACACCACAACCAACCCCACCTAGTTGATTGATAAGTTTTGAATGCCACAAGCTAGAACACTTGATAAGTTCTAAAAGTTCGTAAGGAACAATAAGAGTTAAAAACTCACAATATTACTCAATTGAAGGATGATTACAAATGAGAACTTTGGCCACTATTTATAGACGAAAACATAAGGAAAACCAACCATCGAGATAAGTAACAAAAACTATCATGATAAGCGATCAAATAAGCAAAACTACTTATCAAAAGAGTCTTCTTGACATTTCACTACTTGAATCTTCTAGAATGTCTCTTGGTTCATTTTATCTTGCAAAACCCTTAGTATCCTCCAATTAAATGGTCATGATCTTCAAATTGCCTTGAATTGAAGAGAAGGATTTCAAATTGCGTTGTAATTAATCTTGAGAAGTACATTGAACATGGACACTCTTTTGGGAAGAATTTTGAACGTGGAAAATGAGCCTTTATTGGGCTTTATTCTTCTTGAAATGATAGGAGAAAGGCTTAGCTTTCATTGGTCTTTTATTTGACTCAAATCGGGCTTGAATGGAGTGAGTTATGGACAAAACATGGGCTAAGTGTGGGGCTAGCCGAAATTCTTTATTCATGGGTTATGTTTTGGTAAATAAACATAACTTGGGCTATGAAAAACAAGGCTAATCATGGGCTTCAACTTGTAGAAAAATTTGGAAGCTTGCTTGGTTATTTTGCAAAGACACGAGAGCATTATTCCGGCAAGATTTAATCAGTCCATTGCTAGCATCTCGAAACATCTTGGATTTAGACCTTGTGATAGGCCCGATCTTCCACCTTAATGGATCTTCATCATCTTGATCATTGGATGGGTTCTCATCATTCCCCCCATCTTGAGAGTCATTTGTCCTCAAATTGTCACCTGCATAAAAAGTACTTAAATCAGCCACATTAAATACATCATGATCATTATACTCATCAGGAAGATCAAGTTTGTATGCATTGTAGTTTCTGCAACACTTGAAATGGTCCATCTCCTCTAGGCATCAACTTTGACTTCCTCTTTGTTGGAAATCGTTCCTTCCTCATATGAAGCCACACCCAATCTCCTGGTTCAAAAGTGACCTTTCTTTTTCCCTTGTTCGCTTGTTGTTCATACTTCTTGGTGCGCTCTTCAATGTTGCATTTCGCCTTCTCATGGATTTGCTTGACAAATTCTGCCTTCTCCTTGGCATCTAAATTCAAATGCTCATTCAAAGGCAAAGGAGTTAAATCCATAGGAGTTAATGGATTAAATCCATACACAATCTCGAAAGGTGAAAACTTAGTAGCAGAATGCACATTTCGATTATATGCAAACTCAAAATGGGGTAAGCATTGCCCCCAAGTTTTCACATTCCTCCCAACTATTGATCGCAACAAAGTACCAATTGTGCGATTCACAACTTCGGTTTGTCCATCCGTTTGGGGATGACAAGTCGTAGAAAACAAAAGCTTTGTTCCCAATTTCCCCCACAAAGTTTTCCAAAAGTAACTTAAAAAACTGGTGTCCCGATCAGACACGATAGTTCTTGGCATGCCATGCAATCTAACCACTTCTTTGAAAAACAAATTCGAAATATGAGAAGCATCATTGGTTCGATGGCATGCAATGAAATGAGCCATCTTAGAAAATCTATCAACAACCAAAAAAATTGAATCTTTGCCACTTGTAGTTCTTGGCAAACCCAACAAAAAGTCCAAAGAAAGATCAACCCATGGTTCACTTGGTATAGGAAGAGGAGTGTACAAACCATGAGGTTGAACCTTTGATTTGCCTTGTTTACAAACAATGCACTTTTCACAAACTTTGCCAACATCAACTTTCATTTTTGGGCAAAAGAAATGCTCTTGCAAAATTTTTGAAGTTTTTGCCACACCAAAATGACCTATAAGGCCTCCAGTATGTGCCTCCCGAACCAAAAGCTCACGTAAAGACGTGTTTGGAATGCAAAGCTTTGATTCTTTGAACAAAAACCCATCATGTATAAAAAAAACTTGTCAAAAGAGCGTCTTTCACATGTTTGAAAAATCATACCAAAATCCACATCCTTATGATATAACTCTTTGGTTTGTTCGAAACCAAGAATTTTAGAGTCTAGAGAAGAGAGTAGAGAGTACCTCCGTGAAAGTGCATCAGCTACAATATTTTCCTTACCTTTCTTGAAGCGGATGACATAAGGAAATGTCTGAAGAAACTCCATCCATCTAGCATGTCTCTTATTCAACTTTTGTTGCCCCTTCAGAAACTTATTAGACTCATGATCAGAATCAATTACAAACTCTTTTGTCCACCAGTAATGTTGCCAAGTTTTCAGTGCACGAACCAAGACATACATCTCTTTGTCATAAGTGGGATAATTCAAAGTTTCGCCGCTCAACTTTTCACTAAAATATGCCAATGGTTTCCCTTCTTGCATTAAGACCGCACCAATTCCAACACCCGACGCATCACACACGATTTCAAATGTTTTATCAAAATTTGGCAGACAAAGCAAGGGAGCATGAGTTAGTTGAAACTTGAGTTTTTCAAAAGCTTTCGCTTGATCTTCGCCCTATTGAAAACCAACTTTCTTTTTAATGACTTCTGTGAGTGGTGATGCCAAGGTGCTTAAATTCTTCACAAATCAATGATAAAAACTTACAAGACCATGGAAACTTCGCACATCACCAACACTCTTTGGAGTTGGCCAATCTTGAATGGCCTTCACCTTCATCAACTGAAATTCCTTGGGAACTCACCACATATCCAAGAAAAACAATGTGATCGGTACAAAACGTACACTTCTTCAAGTTTGCATAAACCTTTTCTTTCCTAAGCACACTCAAAACACACGTTAGATGCTCAAGATGATCATTCAAACTCTTGTAATAAATCAAAATATCATCAAAGTAAACTACCACAAACATGCCAATGAAATCACGCAAAACATGGTTCATTAATCTCATGAATGTACTAGGAGCATTAGTTAAGCCAAAAGGCATAACAAACCATTCATATAAACCATGTTTTGTTTTGAAAGCTGTTTTCCATTCACCGCCATTTTTCATGCGAATTTGGCGATATCCGCTTTTTAAATCAATCTTTGAATACAACTTTGAACCGTGCAATTCATCAAGCATATCATCTTGTCGAGGGATTGGATGGTGATATTTTACCGTGATATTATTGATGGCACGACAGTCTATGCACATCCTCCATGACCTATCCTTTTTCGGTACAAGCAAAACTGGAACAACACAAGGGCTCATGCTTTCTCGAATCCATCCTTTCTCAAGTAGTTCCTCAACTTTCCTTTGCAACTCCTTGGTTTCCTCTGGATTTGTTCTATGCATTGGCTTGTTTGGAATGGAAGCCCCGGGAACAAAGTCGATTTGGTGTTCAATCCCGCGAATTGGTGGCAATCCATCGGGAACCTCTGTAACACCCAAGTTACCACAAACAGTACACGTCATAATTTCTTAAAATACATTTCATTATGTGATAAATATTACCATTGTCTAATACCACAGGTCCAAATACCTGATTCAAATTGCTTCAAGATACTTAATTACAACATATATTAAAGATATGATGGTGGTCTAATCTAGCTTCTAAATCTTCAATCAGAGTACGGAAGATTGAACAATCTACCCGAGACCGCAATAATCTTTACAAAAATAGGCATCAGCACTAGGTCCAAAAGTCTGCAATCATCAAGTATCCAGGTTCACTTAGCCTGGGATGAACTACCTGCTATGGTCTTGCCCTTATCAGCTTTTCCTGTAAAGAAAGTTGTCATGACAGAGTAAGCTGACATTGCTTAGTGAGTTAACAGAGTTCCATTAGCTTCCACACCTATATATAATACTATCAGCTCATGTCGTCAAGTCAACACGTCAGAGACGACAAAATATTAGCGAGATCAGCCCAATCTGTATTCACGTTTGTAAGGCCGAAGCCCTACGGGAAACGTATGGAAACGGTCAAATAGGAAAGGAATCTGCAGAATTCCTTCCTGTGAATCGAGATCTCACATTCGGTCAGAACAGTAAATACAGTATGCAGATGCAACTGTATCAACAACAAGTAATCAACAAGCATGCTAAGTATTTACATAGAAAGTAAAAGTGAACATGCAGTCCAAGGCATATCAGACATCTAATTTCAACAATTTCAAAAGTAAGTTCCTATCATACAATAAAGTATTCAAGAAACAGGCAGCAATAGCAGATGTTTCCATACAATTCAGTAACAATCACCAATAAGTATTGAAACATATGCATGTACTATAATGTAATCTGTGACTCACAGTAGTCCTGAGCAGTGGTAACTTAGTCAATTGGTGCTTAACGAATTAAGCCGTCCAATTTACTCTGTCAAACCGGCTGGTTCCTGCAGTTCAGTTTCAAGTCTGGCATGTTAATGTCAAGTTTATAACATGATCTATATAACCCTAATTATATAATTAGGTTATTATCATGTCTTGTTGTCGAGTCTGTGGTAGTTCCTAATGTCCCAGAGTGAGCCTATTCTTATTATTGGTCAATTAGGTTAACCGGAACTTCTTTAGGCCTATACCAGGGTATAACCATCAGTTCTTATCAGATTACTATAGTTTCATTTGATTTACAGAGATATGGCCTTAATACAAAGCTAACCAATATTAGCAAATCAAATCATGTTCTTCACATTCTAAGGGTTCATAACATTAAAACAAATGTTTTCATGTTTTAAGTTTAGTCCCAAAGTCGAGGGTTCATATAGTACCTGTTTTATTAATTGAACATAAAATGGTCATGAATCTAGAAAACTTGTGAATTTTATAGTGATCACAATATGAGTTGCTTTTCAAATTAAAATCATGCACAAAAGATAAGGCCGATCAAGAACTTGATCTGATTTACAATTTAATGCCTCCCGAACATAGCTAGCTTCGAATTTGGGGTTCAAATTTAGGGAGATTCAAACTTAAGTAGACAAATTCGAATTTAGGGGGTTAAATTCGAATTATGGTTCGATTTTAGGGGTTAAATTCGAATTAGGGTTCGAATTTAAGGAACAGATTTCGAATTTAGTCCCTTTGCATACCAAAAGTCATTAATTTAATCATTTTCGAACCTAATCTGATGATGAATTCGAATTTGTTCATGGTTCCCTCGAATTTTTTCTTCTTGTTCATCATTTAAGCAGGCATTTCTAGTTCAAATTTCCTAAACGTCAAGGAACATTTATAGGTTCATTATAGGTCCATTTCTAACACAAATTCGAGTTTATTACATATCCAATATCAATGTTTCGGGTCTTTATATTCAAAATATAGCAGCCACTAAAATCGAACATAAATAAGGGATAAATCGTCACTGACCTTTGTCCAAGCTATAGCATACGAGGTTGGATGATTATAGGCGTTTTCCAAACATAATCAGGTCCTAAACGAGAGCAAATCAACTTCGAATGAAGAACAATTGAGCAAATTCGAATTTGCTGTCAACATCGGAACAAAAAGAGAGAAAATGGGTCGAACTTACCTCAAATCAGAACAAAATCGAACATGCAATGGCAGATTATGGTAGAGCTCGACGATATCTATCCGATGATGTAAAATCACGAGATTTTGTTGAGCCGATTAGGAGAAAAGTTAGAGAGAAGTTGGATTGTAGAGAGAGAGAGTCTTAAAAGATGAATTCTGATATGGCTAAACTAATTCAAGGAGATGGAATGCTCTATTTATAGGAAATAGAGAAATATCAGATTTTCTACTGAATTTCAGGAATTGACCATTTTTACTCTTAATGAATCTAATTTGCATTTTAAGATGCAAATAATAGTAAGGAGGTTCTAGTTTTGCTAGAATTATCTTTGTAGACTAATTTTATTCATTTTAGTCCATTTTGTAATTTTTAAGTCTTTATTTGTCAATTTGCTAAATTTAATTATTCAGATTTATTTCAGCTAATTTTGGGCAAGTTTTCATAATTAATAATAACTTAATATAATTAACCATCTATAATGCATGTTTTCAGCTAATTACTAATAATTTAGTCAAAGTCATTTAAATACCCAAGGTTTGATGCTGTAATTTATATTTAATAAATTACAGGCTGTTACAAACTTCCCCCGTTAAATTGATTCCGTCCTCGGAATCGACTAAGACAGGAATAACTTTGGATATTTTTGCCTAATCTCGTCTTCTCGCTCCCATTTTTGCGCAGATCCCTTATGGTATTTCCATTGAACTAACACCATTGGAATTTCCTTGTTGCGCAACTTCGAAATCTTTTGGTCGATTATACGCTCGGGCTCTTCCTCGTATCGTAGCTGTTCATCAATTTGCACGTCTTTCCAAGAAATCACAGCTTCAGTGTCAATCAAGCGCTTTCAAAGATTACTAACATGAAATACGTCATGTATCCCAGACATTTCGGCAGGCAATCTTAATTTGTAGGCTTGCAATCCTACACGCTCGAGAATTTCGAAAGGACCGACAAATCGAGGGCTCAACTTCCCCCGTTTGCCGAACCTTACTACCCCTTTTCTTGGCGACACTTTCAACAATACTTTATCACCAACCTCAAACACAATTGGTTTACGCCTTCGATCATGATACTTCTTTTGCCTGTCTTGAGAGGTCTGTATCCGCTGTCGAATCAATTGCAGCTGGTCGTGGGCTTCTTGCAAAATGGCTGGTCCTGAGATCGGACGTTCACTTGTTTCACTCCAACAGGTTGGAGTTCGGCATCGTCGTCCGTACAAAGCTTACATGGAGGCATGCCAATAGTCGAGTGGTAACTATTGTTGTAAGCAAATTCTACAAACGGAAGGTGAGTATCCCAATTTCCACCGAGATCAATTACACAGGCGCGTAGCATATCTTCCAAAGTCAAAATCGTTCTATCACTTTGCCCGTCAGTTTCTGGATGATAAGCGGTGCTCATCTTGAGTTCAGTACCTAGTTCATTCTGAAAGGCTCTCCAAAAGCGAGAGGTAAATCTGTTGTCACGGTCAGATACAATAGACAATGGAACACCATGTCTAGTCACGATTTCTATCATGTACAATTCAACTTTCTTTTCAAGGCGTTCATCTTCAAGTATGGGAAGGAAATGTGCTGACTTAGTGAGTCGATCTACTATTACCCATATAGAGTCATGATTCCGTTTAGTCCTGGGCAGCTTTGTCACAAAGTCCATGGTTATATGGTCCCACTTCCATTCCGGGATTGGCAATGGTTGTAGTTCCCCATACGGAATCTGATGTTCAGATTTGACTTTTAAGCTAGTCATGCAATTTTCTACATATCGACCTACATCCTTCTTCATTCCAGGCCACCAATATTTCGTCCTCAAATCTTGATACATTTTAGTAGAACCAGGATGTATCGCAAGTTTCGACATATGAGCCTCCAACAGAATCTGTTCACGAACACCTCCTGATCTGGGAACCCATATTCTATTCATGAACCGTCTAAGACCACGATTGTCAAGAGTCAGTTTGGTCACATAATTGACCATGCGTTCGGATTTCAGGTTCTCATCCCGAATGGCTTCGGTTTGAGCGGCAATTATCAACTCAGGCAGAGCAGACTCCAAAATGACAGAAGTAAGCTTTCAGATCTGACTTTCCTTGAAAAGATGGAATTTTCATCTTTATTGAACTCAAGTTGTTGTCTCTATGTTGCCTTCGTCTAGGTGGTCTTCTTTGAAATTCCTCATCCCATTCATCACCACTAGAACCGTAATCATGATTTTCATAAGAAACTTGCTATGGTGTTGGTTCACGTGGTATTTGTGCCTCCAATTGGTCCATTCTTTCATGAACTTGCGTGAACTCGTCTCTCATTAATCGTTGCATTTCATCCATGAGAGCTTGAACATGAAGATTTGGAAGGGGTTGGTCATCCGCCATCTTATATATCTGCAAAAAAAACAATAAATAATAAAAAGATAATGACCTCTCCGCTCTCCCTTACGTGTTTCTCTCAAGTTGATTAAGCTCTCAACACTCGTGTATGCAACAAAGGCTTTTTCCCTCTATTGATCTTACCACATTGCCTTTTACCTCTCTTTTTTAATTCTAAAAGTTCAAAACAAACTAAAAGAAAGCAAAATCAAGTTAGGCTTGTGGCCTTGAGGAATTCAAAACGTACCAAACAACTTCAATAATTAAGTGTAACAAACCCGAAAAGAAATATAATACTAAATAAAATTATTAACGTTCCTCAAAAAAAAAAAATTTCACTTCTTTTTTTTCTCTACTTTTTTTCCATTTTTTTCTTCTTTGACAGTTTTTTTTTATACTTTTCTTTTCTTTTCACTTTTCTTTTCTTTTCTTTTTTTCTTGAGGAACAAAACTACACGACTTAATGTAAAGTACCCAAATATATAACTTACTAATATCCCAACTTCTTTATTTCTTGACAATAGTAATCAAGTCAACTTGTGACGAGATCCACTACTATTACTTGAAATCCAAGATAAGAACAAGAAGAAAAAAAAACGATACGGAAAAATATAAATTATGATAGAAAACAACCAATAGAACCTGGCTTTGATACCAAATGATGTGATCTCACCTGATGAATATGAGATTGATCACGAGTTGCCCGATCGTTCTATTGGATGTCATTACGATCTATGGATAGAACCGTGACCCGTTGCCTGCCTATAAACGAGTCAAGAACCTTGGTATATATAGTGAAACCGCGACCCGTTGCCTAGAAAGAGGCAAGAACCTTGGTATAAGAAAACACCACAACCAACCCCACCTAGTTGATTGATAAGTTTTGAACGCCACAAGCTAGAACACTTGATAAGTTCTAAAAGTTCGTAAGGAACAATAAGAGTTAAAAACTCACAATATTACTCAAATGAAGGAAGATTACAAATGAGAACTTTGGCCACTATTTATAGACGAAAATATAAGGAAAACCAACCATCTAGATAAGTAACAAAACTATCACGATAAGCGATCAAATAAGCAAAACTACTTATCAAAAGGGTCTTCTTGACATTTCACTACTTGAATCTTCTAGAATGTGTCCTGTTTCATTGTATCTTGCAAAACCCTTAGTATCCTCCAATTAAATGGCCATGACCTTCAAATTGCCTTGAATTGAAGAGAAGGCTTTCAAATTGCCTTGTAATTAATCTTGAGAAGTACATTGAACATGGACACTCTTTTGGGCAGAATTTTGGACGTGGCAAATGAGACTTTATAATGTGATCTCACCCGATGAATGTTTGATAGATCACGATTGCGTGATCGTTCTAATGGTTGTTTCAAGTAACTTGGATAGGACCGCGACCCGTTGTCTATAAACTAGACAAGCACCTTGGTATAAGTGGAACCGCGACCCGTTGCCTATATACGAGGCAAGAACTTTGGTATAGAGAACGCCACAATCAACCCCACCAAGTTGATTGATAAGTTTCGAACGCCACAAGCTAAAACACTCGATAAGTTCTAAACGTTCGTAAGGAACAATAAGAGTTAAAAACTCACAATTTTAATCAAAATGAAGGATGATTGAAATGGTTACATTGAGTACCTATTTATAGGAGAATATTAAAGACCAACTACTTATCTAGATAAGTTGCACAAGCTATCACGATAAGTTATCAAATAAGTAAGACTACTTATCAAAAGGGCATTATTGACATTTCACCACTTGAAGCTTCTAGAAGGTATTAATCATGCAAGTAACTTCTATCCCTTTATCTCCTCCAAGTAAATGGCCATAATGTTGATAAAACCTTCAAAATGCCTTGAATTTAATCTTTGACATGTTAATTAACATGGACACCTTTTTGGGCAGATTCATGGACGTGGCTAAGGATATGTTTTGGGCCTTTTTTATTCTTGAAAATATAGGAAAAAGGCTAAGGTTGAAGTGGGCTTTTATTTCACTCAAGTTGGGCTTAAAATGAGGAAGTTATGGCCAAAACAATGCACATGGGTAGGCTTGGCCGAATTTTGTTTATTTTTTGGCTTTTGTGGATTAAAGTGAGAACTTGGGCTCCAAAACTTGGATTAATATTAGTGTTCAACTTGGATCAACATTAGGAAGCGTGCTTGGTTGTTTTGCAAACAAACGGGAGCTTGATTCCGACAATATTTAATCATTCCATTGACAGCATCCTGGAACATCTTGGATTTTGATCTTGTGATAGGTCCGGTCCGATCTTCCACCTTAACGGATCTTCGTCATCTCGGTCCTTGGACAGGTTCTCATCATTCCCCTCCTCTTGAAAGTGATTTGTCCTCAAATCTTCACCTGCATCAAACAGAGTCAAGTCAGTTACATTAAAAACATCATGAACATTATACTCATCTAGAAGATAAAGTTTGTAAGCATTGTCATTGATTTTCTGACACACTTGAACTGGTCCATCTCCTCTTAGCATTAACTTTGACTTCCGTTTTGTTGGAAACCGTTCCTTCTGCATATGAAGCCACACCCAATCTCCTGGTTCAAAAATAATCTTTCTTTTTCCCTTGTTTGCTTGTTGTTCATACTTCTTGGCGCACTCTTCAATGTTGTGTTTTTCCTGCTCATGGATTTGCTTGACAAATTCTGCCTTCTTCTTGCCATCTAAATTCAAATGCTCATTCACAGGCAAAGGAGTTAAATCCATAGGAGTTAATGTCTTAAATCCATACACAATCTCGAAAGGTGAAAACTTAGTAGGAGAATGCACATTTTGATTATATGCAAACTCAACATGGGGTAAGCATTGCTCCCAAGTTTTCACATTTCTCCCCACTATTGATCTCCACAAATTACCAAGTGTACGATTCACAACTTCAGTTTGTCCATCCGTTTGGGGATGACAAGTTGTAGAAAACAAAAGCTTTGTTTCCAATTTTCCCCACAACGTTTTCCAAAAGTAACTTAAAAACTTTATGTCCCGATCCGAGACGATAGTTCTTGGCATGCCATGCAATCTAACCACTTCTTTGAAAAACAAATCTGAAATATGTGAAGCATCATTGGTTCGATTGCATGGAATGAAGTACGCCATTTTCGAAAACCGATCAACAACCACAAATATCGAATCTTTGCCATTTTTAGTTCTTGGCAATCCCAACACAAAATCCATAGAAAGATCAACTCATGGTTCACTTGGTATAGGCAGAGGAGTGTATAAACCATGAGGTTGAACCTTTGATTTGGCTTGTTTACAAACAATGCACTTTTCACAAACTTTTCCAACATAAACTATCATTTTTGGCCAAAAGTATTGTTCCTGCAAAATATTCAATGTTTTTGCCACACCAAAAGGACCCATAAGGCCTCCACTATGTGCCTCCCAAACCAAAAGTTCACGTAAAGAAGTGTTTGGAATGCAAAGTGTCAGGATCTGAACTTAACTACCTAAGATTAACTGATTTGAATTGATCAGAGTATAGATCAATAATCTTGTATTAAATCAAAGTCTAATTAAGAAGTTTGCGGAATAACACTTAATTATTTTGATAAAAGCTTTCCTACTTCATAACAAATAAACATAAGAAATAAACAAAATTGCTTGTATTGCTGAATCAGAATGATTAAAATCACCTCTAATCTGTTTGATTAGACGAAGAACACAAATTGTTCTTAGGGTTTTACAACCTTAGAGGCTTATGAAAACTTAAACAAAAAGCAATTACAAACTTGAATATGTAGAAACTTCTAATTACAATAGAAAAACCTATTCTATGTATTTATAATGCTTTCTGATTTGTTTCCTTGAAGGACTCTGACTTCTCTGATAGTAGATATGCTGAAATCATCGTGTAGATATCTTTTCCTGAATATCAGTACATTCTGTTTATGAAACCGTTGAGCAGCTTGAATCTCTTAGCAGTTTGAGCAGGGCAGCTTGAGTGAAATTACTCTGGCAGCATGAACTTTTACACTAGCAGCTCGAGATTCTTCAACTAACAGCATGAACTTTGTACTTACATAGAAATTCTACTAACAGTTTGAGAAGTCTAACTAACAGTTTGAACTACTTAGAATATTTCCCAACAATCTCCCCCTAACTTAAATTCTTTACACAAGACTTTAAGTTCTATACAAATAAGGAAATAGAACAAGTAAACTGTTTTACAAACCAAGGCTTTCAAAAACTTACAACTGCGCAAGTTTCTGATTGACAGCCTTCAAAAATTCTCTTTTCAAATCTTCTCTATCACAATATATTCTTACTGACCTCATTTGAAGTAGCATAGCCTTTGGAAGATCAAAGAATTCAAAATTGAAGAATATACAGGATCCATTTGCAAACCTGATTCGGTAAGTCTTTGATTTGACAAACAGATCAACTTGTACAATTTTCATCTCCTTGGCATCTTCTATATCCTTCCTTATTGACTCCGGATCAAAAATGCTCTGTAGATATTTAATAGCTTGTTTTACTTGTGGGAGGGAAGATCTGACTTGAGTGGCAGTCCCAACATGATACATCCTTGTAAGCTCATCTCTTGTCATCCCTTGAGCCATATGCACTATGCTTTTATACTCTTCCTCAGGACCAGTTTCTCTTCTTACTACAAAGTGATATCTTAAGTCAATGTTATCCATTGGCTTAGCGTACCAATAAGTAATAAGAGGTTTTGAGAAATCATGCTGGTCAAGGGACTTCTCTATCTCCATCACTTGTTGCAGCTGATGCTCAAAAAGCACCCTCTTTACTTGATCAAGCTTTGCTTGTGAGATTGGCTCTGGTTGAGGAATAGGAGCAACAGCTTGAACAGAAGGAGCAGGATTACTGGCAGCAACTTAAACTGAATGTTTTGGTGTTTGGACTTCTTGGGAGACCTTGGCTAACATACGTTTTTCCATTTCCTTATCGTGAATATCCTGCAGCCTTTCTGTGCTCATGGACTGAGCCATCTTCTTTGGCATACCAGCTGCAAAGGCAAAATTAATCAGAAATCTTCTATGCTCAGCCTTTGAATGCCCTGTTGGCATCTTTCTCTTCCTTTCACCTTGCTTGACCACAAACCATCTTAGGTAATCTCCTAAGGTCTCATCGTCTTGCATTGGGGCATGGGTTTGCTGGTCTAAAGCTTTATCTTGTTCTTCTGCTAACTTTCTGGCAATCTCAGCATCAAAGGTAATCTGGGCTTCTTTGGTAGAAAATTTGTGCTTTGGAGACTCTATAAGAATGCCATTGCCCTTATCTTTTGTTGTAGAAGTTGTGGCTTGGACTGAACTGATGGGAGCTTGAATTCATTCTCTTATAACAACTCCAGTTGCTTTTGCAGAAGCAGCTTGAGTTTCTAGGCTAACAGCTTGAGAAGCTGTTGGGACTGTTAGCCTAGATTCTTGAACTGTTGGAGCTGCTTCGACTGATTTAGGGATCTCCTGATTCTCCCCCTGTTTGGAAGCATTGGTTTGGTCAGGAGAACCTACAACCTTTGCCACTTTGGTTTGAATCATACGCTCTAAGTGAATGATCTTATTCCCACAGAGAGTAAACCCTTTATGGAGATAATCCATTCTTTGATTTTGTGCAGCCTCTGCCTGCCTGAGTGCAATTATTTGTGCCCCCTGTGCAGCAATGATGGATTGATGATATTCCAACATTGCAACAACAGGTTGCAACTTGGGAACCGTTAATAGCATGAGTTGCAGACTAGCCTCAAGATCAGCAAACGAATGTGGTGCTTGTGATTTATCACTGGTATGAATACCAGAAGTAGAAACCTCTGGGCCCCTCTGTTCTTGGTACTGGGGACTTCCAGCTGGTGCTTGCACACCTGCTGTTGCCATGGGTGTGGTCTTAGTGATGTTGGCACTGTCCTGTGCCTCTTGTGCAGAAGCAACAGTAGTGTCAGCCACAGAACCCATATGGACTATCTCTGGTCAGATGTCCACCTCCTGATTGAGGTTGGGAGTGTCCTCAATGGGTGCCCTTTGGATATTCTGTGCAGAAGTGTCCTCCTGCACAGGTTATTTGGCTCTTGTATGAGGGCTGAGGAGGAAGGAGCTCCTGGACCTCTTTTTCTTTTGTATAGTTGGAGTGGAGATGTGGGCTTAACAAAAGGAACAGAAGGTATTTGAGTATCATGAGGAGTGGGTTGGGGTCCTGGGGGTGAAGCAGTAATGTTAGAATGAGCCTGCTCAGGACTCTCTCCACTGTTTCTTGGAATGATGCCCATCATTGCAGAAGGCAATGGGACATCTACACTCAAAAAATTGGTACTTGGCTTTAAAAGCCTTTTAATAGAAGATAGTGAGTGCCTGTGGGAAACATGTATCCTCTTATGTATATTAAGATTTGTGCATGTTTTTGCAATTATTTCTGCTAAAAATCTAGGATACATCGAAAATTTCCCATTCTTTAGGGAATGATGCCTTAACATCCCCTGGAAAATCATGTTTGAAAAATTGAACTGTTGGCCTGTTGAAAAGCACACCAAGGCAGTGGCAATGTATGATGAAAATTCGGACCAACCAGTTCTTTTAGGGCTAATACACTGCTGAATAATGTGCACAAGATATTTCCATTTAGGAGAAAAGTGTGCCTTAAAGAAAGTAAAAGAGTCAGCAGGACCCTTATATCCAATATTATAAAGACCAGTATGTAACTCATTAAGGGATAGGTCTGTTATACCTGAGGCATCTTGAAGATGCAGATGTTGTCGAATGGATTCCTCAGTCACTGTGATGATAGTTCCATCGATTTTGGATGCAGAGATGAGACTCCATTGATGGTTTTTAAAGAAGCACGGTTCCAGGACTGCTCAATATGTGAGACGTATATGGTGGGATTGATATTGAGGGCATGATGGATATGGGATCTTCGAAGTTCCATCATGTCATGGAACTGTTCAAGATCGGCGTGTTTGAGAGAGTAGGGTAAACAGTTATGTTCTTTGACGAACTCCATTGAAGATCAATTGGAGATTTTAGGGTTTTCAGTGGTGTGCGAGGGAATTGTTCCAGAGAATCAAGAAGAGTTCAAGAAGATATTTTGTAACTGGTAGTTACAATGAAACGAAACTGGAACCTTTAAAGGTCTTGAAAATATCTAAACCCGCGCACACACTTATGGAAATGACCATATTACCCTGCACACTTTGACAGATCAAGTGAAACAACTAACAGTCCGAGAAAATGAACTAGCAGCTTGAGAAAATACTCAAGCTGTTAGTTGAAAATTAGGCAACTATTAATGAAACAGTGACTCCCCCTTAATCAAGCATATGTACATAGAAAAACAAATTAATCCATATTAACCATACCAATATTTGATACTAGGAAGGTGAATCTTCCTACATCAAATGGTTTTGTAAATAGATCAGCTAACTGATCATCAGTGTGAATTTTGGTAACTTGGATTAATTTCTTCTCATTGCAATCCCTTATAAAATGAAATCTGATTTCTATATGCTTGGTTTTGGGAAATTTCACTGGATTTTGTACAATGCTAATTGCACTTGAATTGTCAATATAAATGGGAGTGGATAGGAAATTCATACCATAGTCTCTCAGTTGATTTTGAATCCACATCACTTGGGAGCAGCAACTTGCAGCTGCTACATATTCTGCTTCAGTAGATGATGTGGAGACAGTTGTTTGCTTTTTGCACTGCCAAGAGACCAATCTTGTTCCCAAGTATTGACATCCACCAGTTGTGGATTTTTATGTCAATATTGCATCCTCCATAATCACTGTCAGAATATGCTGTTAATTCAAGAGGAGAGTCTTTAGGATACCAGAGGCCTAAATGTGGTTGGCCTTTGAGATATCTAAAGATTCTCTTAACAGCAACCAAATGGGAATCCTTTGGAGAGCATTGAAACCTAGCACACACACAAACAGCAAACATAATATCAGGTCTAGAAGATGTTAGACACATAAGAGATCCTATAAGAGATCTGTATAAATGAATGTCCACATCTATGCCATCTTTGTCTGTTTGGAGCTGCTTGTGAGGATCCATTGGAGTACTTGCAACTTTGGTGTCTTGATACCCAAACTTTTCCAGTATGTCTTTAACATACTTTGATTGACTTATGAAGAGACCAGTGGGCTTCTGCTTGACCTGCAATCCTAGAAAGAAAGCGAGTTCTCCTATTGAACTCATTTGAAACTTTTTGTGCATTAATGCCTCAAACTCTTTGCACAGACAATCATTTGTTGAGCCAAAGATGATGTCATCAACATAGATTTGTACAAGCAGAATCTCAGCTTTGATGGACTTTGTGAATAGTGTTTTGCCCAGAGTGCCTCTCTTGAACCCATTCTGTAGAAGGTATGATGACAAAGTGTCATACCATGCTCTGGGGGCTTGATGGAGTCCATAGAGAGCCTTGTCTAGCTTATAAACTTTGTCTGGATACTTGTAGTCCTCAAAACCAGGAGGCTGACACACATAGACCTCCTCTTCAATTGTGCCATATAGAAAAGCAGACTTCACATCCATTTGACACACTTTAAAACCTTTGAAGCTTGCATAAGCTAAAAACAGTCTGATGGCTTCAATTCTTGCTACTGGGGCAAATACATCATCATAATCTATGCCTTCCTCTTGAGTGTACCCTTGTGCTACTAGTCTTGCTTTGTTTTTGATGACTATCCCTCTCTCATCCTTGTTGTTTCTGAACACCCATCTTGTACCAATGGCTCTCTTTCCTTTAGGAAGATCAACAAGTGCCCATACATTCTGAATCTTGAATTGTAGTAGCTCTTCTTGCATTGCTTCAATCCAGGATGAATCTTTCAATGCTTCTGATGTCTTTTTAGGTTCTAGCTGAGACATGAAACAGGCATGTTCAAAAGCAGCTAGACTGAATTCAGGAACTGCTTGTTCAGCAGCAGCAGTCTCATTTTGAACCATGTTCCTTCTTTGCACAGGTTTACGTGGATCACCCATTATTTGATTGAGAGGATGATACTTGTGAACTCTGAGTGTAGGCTCTCTATCTGTCTGAAACAAAGATCCAAGATTTGTATCATCCCCATCAGGACTAGTGGATGGTTCAGCTTCTGGAACAGCTTGACTTGAATCTGGGACTGGTTCCCTTTGTGTTGGAGCTGTTCTCTCAGGACTTGGGAGTTGCACTTCAGTGTCTGAATTTGAATCATGTGGAGCATTCAGAACCCCTGGAGGGTCACAGGACAGAAGTGGTATACTTGTATACTCATCCCAATTGTTTGAATCTACAGCAGTTTGAAACTTTGTGCCAACAGCTTGAGAATTTGCATTGACAGCATGAGAATTTGTGTTGACAGCTTCAATCCTGTTTGCATCAGCTTCTGCAGTATACTCATCAAAGCTCAGAGAATTTGTTAGTGAATCTAAATCAAACAACCAATCAGGACCAGTGCCTTTGACATTTGCAGTATTTTCATTAAATTCAACATTGGCACTCTCTTCAATGGTTTTAGACACACTGTTATATACTCTATAGGCTTTGCTTTGAATTGAGTATCCTACAAAGAAACCTTCTTCAGCCTTACTTTCAAACTTCCCTAAGTGAGTCTTAGTGTGAAGAATGGTACATGGACATCCAAATGACTTGAAAAAGGCTATTAAGGGTATTCTATTATGGAATAACTCATATGGAGTTTTCCCTTGAGATTGAACAATCTGAACCCTATTTAGAACATAACAGGCTGTGTTGACTGCTTCTGCCCAAAAGGTCATTGGCAGTTTTGAATTAGCTAACATGGTTCTAGCAGCCTCAATTAATGTTCTGTTCTTTCTTTCAACTACACCATTTTGCTGTGGTGTTCTTGGTGCACTATATTGTCTAGCAATACGTTTGGACTCACAAAAAACTGTTTAGAATATGATTTTTAAACTCAGTTCCATTGTCTGATCTTATCACCTTGACTTTTGAGTTGGATTGGTTTTCTATCTTAAGAATAAATGACTTAACTAGCTCAGCGGTTTCATCTTTAGACCTAAGAAAGTAAACCCAAGTAAATCTGGTGAAATCATCAACAATAACTAAACAGTAGACCCTTTTATTCAAACTCAAAACAGATGTTGGACCAAATAGATCCATATGAATCAGATGAAGAGCAGATGAGATTGAAATTACTTCTTTGGCCTTATGAGAAGTTTGTGTTGCTTGCCTTTAAGACATGCTACACAATGATCATCACATATGAACTCCTTTTGTGGTAAACCTCTTACCAGATTCTTTTTCACTAAAACATTCATGCACTTGAAGTTCATGTGACACATCCTTCTATGCCAAAGAGCAGACTCATTGGATGATGCTTTGGATATCAAACAGCTTAAAGTACTTGATTTGAATAAAAGTTCTGTGTCCAAACAGTATACATGTCCTTTCTTGGTGTTCTTAGTAAAACAAGATTTTCAGGAATTTTAAAATCTTTTGAAAGGACAATGCACTCAGAATTTGTAAACAAAACAATATTTTGTTTGTCACAGATTTGAGAGACACTCAATAAATTATACTTAAGTTGTTCAACATACAAAACATCATTGAAAATCATGTTGCCTGCATTAACAGTACCTTTACCTGTAGCCTTACCTTTTTTGGAGTTGCCTCCAAATGCAACAAATCCTCCATCAAAGCCTTTGAAATTTGACAAGCACTCAGAATTGCCTGACATGTGCCTGGAGCATCCACTGTCCAAATGCCATCTTGTTTTATGTGGTGACCTGTGGTTGCCCTGCACAAATAAAAGCTTAGTTGGTAGTGGAGTAAACGCAAACCAAGTTGGTTTTGGGTTGTCCTTGTGCATTAACATAACTAAATACTGTTTTTGATTTCTTGTACTTAGTAAGATCCACTGATGGATTTTGTGGAGAGTACTTAGTTAGCACATGAGGTATTAAGGTATTTTGTCCATCCTTTTCAGTAACAGTCTCAGATGATCCATTAACAGTCCCAATTTTGAGCCTACCAGTCTGAATTGAGTCTGTAGTGCTGACAGCTTGAGAATTTGCACTAGCAGTCTCAACTTTAGACTTGGCAGTTTCAACACTTGTATCAACAAGTTCACCTGAGTTTGTAACTTTGACACACCATATTTGTTTAAAATTTACTTTTGGTTTAGCTAAAACAAGTGGTATCAGAGCCACAGGTCGTTCTTTGTTTTTAAAAGTCGAAAGCTTTCTTTTAAACTTTTAATCTTTTGCAATGGAATTTGATAACAGCAGCAGTGGATCTGGGCAAGGACTCAAAGTGCCTATGCTCAAGCCCACTGAGTTTGAAATGTGGAAACTCAGGATTCAACAGCATATTCAATTTATTGACTATGCTATATGGGAAGTTGTTGAATTTCCTCCTGTAGTTGATCCAGAACTTGATGATGAGGGAAAACCAGTCAAAACTCCTCCAAAAACTGAACTTGAAAGAAAGGCTAGAATGAATGAAGTGAAAGCTCTTACACTTTTACAAATAGCCATTCCTAATACTTATCAACATCAGTTCAAAAAGTTTTATACTGCTCATTCTCTTTGGAATGCTTTAGAGAAAAGATTTGCTGGTAATGCCAGTACCAAGAGAAATCAAAAGGATCTTTTGAAACAGCAGTATGAGAACTTTTCTGATGGCAAGAATGAAAACCTTACTCAAATCTTTGACATGTTCAACAAACTGATAAGTGAACTGGAAAGTGCAAAAGTCAGCCCGGATCAAGATGAGGTCAACAGAAAGTTTCTCAGATCTCTTGGAGAAGAATGGACAGTTTATGCTGCTCAATGGAGAACAAAAGACACTCTTGATGAAATAGAACTGGATGATCTGTACAATAGTCTGAGAGTGTTTGAGACTGAGATTGATACTAAAAAGAAATCTATTTCTTATAATCACAATACTGCACTTATGTCATCAGAAAAATCTAATTGCAGTGATTCCTTTTCATGTGGTGATGGCAACTCTACTGAAGCTCACTATGAGGCTTTTGTTGCCAATGATGGACTGTTTGCACTAAATGCTGAAGATCTAGAACAGATAATCTTGAAGAGATGGATCTGAAGTGGCAACATGCAATGCTGACAATGAGGGCCAAAAGGTTTCTTAAAAGAACTGGCAGGACCAACTTTCAAGCCAGAGCAGAAGGCAAACCAGCTTTTGATAAGTCAAAAGTTGAGTGTTACAAATGTTACAAACTTGGCCACTTTGCCAGAGAATGCAGATCTCAAAATCAACAATCATCAAGGCCTCAGCAGACTATCAGGCTTTATCATCACAAGCACTTGTCTCTCAAGAAGAAAATGTGTTTGACTGGAGTGATCAGACAGAGGAAGAGTTTCAAAATCAAGCTCTAATGGCAGAAACATCAAATGTCTCCTCCACTGAACTACCATCTGAGTTAAATTCAAAACTCTGCTCTCAAACATGCAAAAATATGGTTAAAAAGTACAGAGATCATAATGAGAGCATGTGTAAAACTCTGGCTAAGATGGAAGAGAGGAATATGAATACATGCAAGCCATAGAAGATCTTGAAAAACAGATCAATGACTATAAGGATAATGAGATTCAAATGGGACATGATAGAACATATCATGAGTGGGAGAAAAAGGAGCTAAATAAGAAAATAGAATCCCTAAATAAAAAGGTAGAAGAGACTGAACAAAAGGTGTTAGAAGCTAATAAGAAACTAGAATCTGTCAATATAGATCTAGGTAACTTCAAATTGGCAAATCAAAAGCTGGAACACCTCATGGAAGTTCAATTCAAAGATAGCGTAAAATCTCAGGTTAATCCCAAAGAAGGTATAGGCTACAGAGCTACTCCACCTCCATACAACAACAAATACATTCATCCAATTAGTGAGGTTGCTGATAGGCTTGTCAATAAACCATTAGATGAGTCTATGACTACTGTAGATCCTATCCTTGATTACAGTCCTGAATCTAAAGAAGATCAGATTCAAAAAGGAGACTGTGAGTGCACAGCAGTTGAGAAAGAACACAAAACAATGAGTGCACCTATAGAAATCCAAGTCCCCAGTAAGAAAGGAAAGGAGAAGATGAGTGTGTGCAATGCTGCTCCACAGGTTTCTGTACCTTCTAACTGTAACACTACATCTTCTTCAAAGAATAATAAAAAGGGTAAAAATGTTCCAGTCTGCACATGCCAAAAGCATGGTGTCCAAAAGTTTCCCAAACTACAGCAGGTAAGGGGAAATCAGAGGAACAAGAACTAGAAATTGTCAAATAAAACTAGTTCTCCAATTCAAACAGTCAAAAAATGTTTTCATCGTGGCAGAAAGAATCACTTGGCCAGAGATTGTTTTTATAAACCATCTGTTGCAAAACAGACTGTGAAACATCCATAGAAAAACTCTCAAGATTCAAAAAATCCAAAGGCCAAACCTCCTACTGCATCAGTTCCAAAGAAAACAGTAGATCACAGGTTCATAAAAGTTAATAAGAAACAGTCCACACACCAAAAACAAGTTTTAGCTAAACCAAAAGTAAATTTTAAACAAATATGGTGTGTCAAAGGTAAAAACTCAGGTGAACCTGTTGATACAAGTGTTGAAACTGCCAAGTCTAAAGTTGAGACTGCTAGTGCAAAATCACAAGCTGTTAGAACTACAGACTCAATTCAGACTGGTAGGCTCAAAATTGGGACTGGTAATAGATCATCTGAGACTGTTACTGAAAAGGATGGACAAAATACCTGGATACCTCATGTGCTAACTAAGTACTCTCCACAAAATCCATCAGTGGATCTTACTAAGTACAAGAAATCAAAAACAGTATTTAGTTATGTTAATGCGCAAGGACAACCCAAAACCAACTTGGTTTGGGTTTACTCCACTACTAACTAAGCTTTTATTTGTGCAGGGCAACCACAGGTTACCACATAAAACAAGATGGCATTTGGATAGTGGATGCTCTAGGCACATGACAGGCAATTCTGAGTGCTTGTCAAATTTCAAAGGCTTTGATGGAGGATTTGTTGCATTTGGAGGCAACTCCAAAGGAGGTAAGGCTACAGGTAAAGGTACTGTTAATGCAGGCAACATGATTTTCAATGATGTTTTGTATGTTGAACAGCTTAAGTATAATTTATTGAGTGTCTCTCAAATCTGTGACAAACAAAATATTGTTTTGTTTACAAATTCTGAGTGCATTGTCCTTTCAAAAGATTTTAAAATTCCTGAAAATCTTGTTTTACTAAGAACACCAAGAAAGGACAATGTATACTGTTTGGACACAGAACTTTTATTCAAATCAAGTACTTTAAGCTGTTTGATATCCAAAGCATCATCCAATGAGTCTGCTCTTTGGCATAGAATGATGTGTCACATGAACTTCAAGTCCATGAATGTTTTAGTCAAAAAGAATCTGGTAAGAGGTTTACCACAAAAGGAGTTCATATGTGATGATCATTGTGTAGCATTTCTTAAAGGCAAGCAACACAAAACTTCTCATAAGGCCAAAGAAGTAAATTCAATCTCATCTGCTCTTTATCTGATTCATATGGATCTATTTGGTCCAACATCTGTTTTGAGTTTGAATAAAAGGGCCTACTGTTTAGTTATTGTTGATGATTTCACCAGATTTACTTGGGTTTACTTTCTTAGGTCTAAAGATGAAACTGCTGAGCTAGTTAAGTCATTTATTCTTAAGATAGAAAACTAATCCAACTCAAAAGTCAAGGTGATAAGATCAGACAATGTAACTGAGTTTAAAAACCACTTCTGTCCTGTGACCCTCCAGAGGTTCTGAATGCTCCACATGATTCAAATCCAGACACTGAAGTGCAACTCACAAGTCCTGAGAGAACAGCTCCAACACAAAGGGAACCAGTCCCAGATTCAAGTCAAGCTGTTCCAGAAGCTGAACCATCCACTGGTCCTGATGGGGATGATACAAATCTTGGATCTTTGTTTCAGACAGATAGAGAGCCTACACTCAGAGTTCACAAGTATCATCCTCTCAATCAAATAATGGGTGATCCACGTACACCTGTGCAAACAAGGAACATTGTTCAAAATGAGATTGCTGCTGCTGAACAAGCAGTTCCTGAATTCAGTCTAGTTGCTTTTAAACATGCTTGTTTCATGTCTCTGCTAGAACCTAAAAAGGCATCAGAAGCATTGAAAGATTCATTCTGGATTGAAGCAATGCAAGAAGAGCTGCTACAATTCAAGATTCAATATGTATGTACACTTGTTGATCTTCCTAAAGGAAAGAGAGCCATTGGTACAAGATGGGTGTTCAGAAACAAGAAGGATGAGAGAGGGATAGTCATCAAGAACAAAGCAAGACTAGTAGCACAAGGGTACACTCAAGAGGGAGGCATAGATTATGATGATGTATTTGCCCCAGTAGCAAGAATTGAAGCCATCAGACTGTTTTTAGCTTATGCAAGCTTCAAAGGTTTTAAAGTGCATCAAATGGATGTGAAGTCTGCTTTTCTATATGGCACAATTGAAGAGGAGGTCTATGTGTGTCAGCCTCCTGGTTTTGAGGACTACAAGTATCCAGACAGAGTTTATAAGCTAGACAAGGCTCTCTATGGACTCCATCAAGCCTCCAGAGCATGGTATGACACTCTGTCATCATACCTTCTACAGAATGGGTTCAAGAGAGGCACTCTGGACAAAACACTATTCCCAAAGTCCATCAAAGCTGAGATTCTACTTGTACAAATCTATGTTGATGACATCATCTTTGGCTCAACAAATGATTGTCTGTGCAAAGAGTTTGAGGCATTAATGCACAAAAAGTTTCAAATGAGTTCAATGGGAGAACTCACTTTCTTTATAGGATTGCAGGTCAAGCAGAAGCCCACTAGTCTCTTCATAAGTCAATTAAAGTATGTTAAAGACATACTGGAAAAGTTTGGGTATCAAGACACCAAAGTTGCAAGTACTCCAATGGATCCTCACAAGCAGCTCCATACAGACGAAGATGGCATAGATGTGGACATTCATTTATACAGATCTCTTATAGGATCTCTTATGTATCTAACATCTTCTAGACCTGATAATATGTTTGCTGTTTGTGTGTGTGCTAGGTTTCAATGCTCTCCAAAGGATTCCCATTTGGTTGTCATTAAGAGAATCTTTAGATATCTCAAAGGCCAACCACATTTAGGCTTCTGGTATCCTAAAGACTCTCCTCTTGAATTAACAGCCTATTCTGACAGTGATTATGGAGGATGCAATATTGACAGAAAATCCACAACTGGTGGATGTCAATACTTGGGAATAAGATTGGTCTCTTGGCAGTGCAAAAAGCAAACAACTGTCTCCACATCATCTACTGAAGCAGAATATGTAGCAGCTGCAAGTTGTTGCTCCCAAGTGATGTGGATTCAAAATCTACTGAGAGACTATGGTATGAATTTCCTATCCACTCCCATTTATATTGACAATTCAAGTGCAATTAGCATTGTACAAAATCCAGTGAAATTTCCCAAAACCAAGCATATAGAAATCAGATTTCATTTTATAAGGGATTGCAATGAGAAGAAATTAATCCAAGTTACCAAAATTCACACTGATGATCAGTTAGCTAATCTATTTACAAAACCATTTGATGTAGGAAGATTCACCTTCCTAGTATCAAATATTGTTATGGTTAATATGGATTAATTCGTTTTTCTGTGTACATATGCTTGATTAAGGGGGAGTCACTGTTTCATTAACAGTCGCCTAATTTTGAATTAACAGCTTGAGTATTTTCTCAAGCTGCTAGTTAATTTTCTCGGACTGTTAGTTGTTTCACTTGATCTATCAAAGTGTGCAGGGTAATATGGTCATTTCAATAAGTGTGTGCGCGGGTTTAGATATTTTCAAAACCTTTAAAGGTTCCAGTTTCGTTTCATTGTAACTACCAGTTGCAAAATATCTTCTTGAACTCTTCTTGATTCTCTGAAACAATTCCCACGCACATCACTGAACTTAACTACCTAAGATTAACTGACTTGAATTGATCAGAGTATAAATCAATAATCTTGTATTAAATCAAAGTCTAATTAAGAAGTTTGCGGAATAACACTTAATTATTTTGATAAAAGCTTTCATACTTCATAACAAATAAACATAAGAAATAAACAAAATTGCTTTATTGCTGAATCGGAATGATTACAATCACCTCTAATCTGTTTGATTAGACGAAGAACACAAATTGTTCTTAGGGTTTTACAACCTTAGAGGCTTATGAAAACTTAAACAAAAAGCAATTACAAACTTGAATATGTAGAAACTTCTAATTACAATAGAAAAACCTATTCTATGTCTTTATAATGCTTTCTGATTTGTTTCCTTGAAGGACTCTGACTTCTCTGATAGTAGATATGCTGAAATCATCGTGTAGATATCTTTTCCTGAATATCAGTACTTTATGTTTATGAAACCGCTGAGCAGCTTGAATCTCTTAGCAGTTTGAGCAGGGCAGCTTGAGTGAAATTACTCTGGCAGCATGAACTTTTACACTAGCAGCTCGAGATTCTTCAACTAACAGCATGAACTTTGTACGTACATAAAAATTCTACTAACAGTCTGAGAAGTCTAACTAACAGTTTGAACTACTTAGAATATTTCCCAACACAAAGCTTTGATTCTTTGAACAAAAACCCATCATGTATGAAAAACTTTTCAAAAGAGCCCTTTTTCACAACTTTGAAAAATCATACCAAAATCCACATCTTCACGATACAACTCTTTGATTTGTTCAAAACCCAGCATTTTAGAGTCAAGAGAAGAGAGTAAAGAGTACCTTCGTGAAAGTGCATCAACCACAATATTTTCCTTACCTTTCTTGAATCGGATGACATATGGAAATGTCTCAAGAAACTCCATCCACCTAGCATGTCTCTTGTTGAGCTTTTGTTGTACTTTTAGAAACTTCAAGGACTCATGATCAGAATGAATGACAAACTCCTTGGTCCATAAATAGTGTTGCCAAGTTTTTAGTGCTCGAACCAAGGGATACATCTCTTTGTCATATGTGGGATAGTTTAAAGTTGCACCACTTAACTTTTCACTAAAATATGCCAATCGTTTTCCTTCTTGCATTAAAACGGCACCAATTCCAACACCCGATGCATCACACTCAATCTCAAAAGTTTTATCAAAATTTGGCAAAGAAAACAAAGGAGCATGAGTTAAATGAAACTTCAGTTTTTCAAAAGCTTGCTCTTGCTCTTTGCCCCCATTTAAAACCAACTTTCTTTTTAATCACTTCGGTGAGTGGTGATGCCAAGGTGCTAAAGTTTTTCACAAATCGGCGATAAAAGCTTGCAAGACCATGAAAACTCCTCACATCACTTACGCTCTATGGAGTTGGCCAATCTTGAATAGCCTTTACCTTTTCTTCATCAACAGATATTCCATGAGAACTAACCACATATCCAAGAAATACAATGTGGTCGGTACAAAAAGTGCACTTCTTCCAGTTCGCATAAAGCTGTTCCTTCCTAAGCACACTCAAAACACACGTTAGATGCTTAAGAAGATCATTCAAACTCTTAGAATAAATCAAAATATCTCAAAGTAAACGACCACAAATTTCCCAATAAAATCACGCAAAATATGGTTCATTAATCTCATGAGCGTACTTGGAGCATTAGTTAACCCAAAGGCATAACTAACCATTCATATAAACCATGCTTTGTTTTGAAAGATGTTTTCCATTCGTCACCATCATTCATGCGAAATTGATGATACCCGCTCTTTAGATCAATCTTTGAAAACAACTTTGAGCCATACAATTCATCAAGCATATCATCTAATCAAGGGATTGGATGGCGATACTTTACCGTGATATTGTTGATGGCACGACATTCTACACACATCCTCCATGATCCATCCTTCTTTGGTACCAGCAATACGGGAACCGCACACGGACTCATGCTTTCTCGAATCTATCCTTTCTCAAGTAATTCCTTAACTTGCCTTTGAAACTCTTTGGTTTCTTCCAGATTTGTTCTATACGCCGACTTGTTTTGAATGGAAGATCCTGGAACAAAGTCAATTTGGTGTTCAGTCCCGCGAATTGGTGGCAATCCAATTGGAACTTCCTCGGGAAACAAGTCTTCAAATTCCTGTAAAAGAGATTTTATTTTGCTCGGGAGAATACCGGCAAAATCATTTGTGACTAAATAAGCTTCTTTGATCAAAAGAAGCACAAAAGACATCTCTGAATTCAACGCTTCCTTTATTTCACTCCTTTTTGCAAGTGCACAATATTGACTTTCCTTTTCACCCACAAATGTTTTCTTATCTTTTTGTTTTTCATTTGAACCTTTTTTGTGTTCATTATTTTCATTAGGCTCACCTTCTTTGTTTTTCACATCCCTTTGAAGTCGGACTTGATCTTCATAAACTTGACTCGGTGACATCGGCACAGGAGTTATGGCTTTGGTTTTGATGAACAAGAGTGTACTTGTTGGTGAAGCCATCATGTTTCACATGCCGATCGTATTGCCATGGCCTACCAAGTAGCAAATGACTTGCTTGCATAGGTACCACATCACACAACACCTCGTCTTCATACTTACCAATGCGAAATGACACCAACACTTGTTTCGTCACACGCACCGCACCACTATCATTAAGCCATTGGAGTTTATATGGCTTTTGATGCTTCATCGTCGGCAAACATAGCTTTTCAACCATGGAAACACTAGCCACATTAGTACAACTCCCACCATCAATGATAACACTACATACCTTGCCTTAAACATAACACCGAGTGTGAAAGAGGTGTTTCCTTTGTGCATCATCTTTTTCCTTGGAAAGAGTGCTTAAGGCTCGCCTTGCAACTAACAATTCTCCTTCTACAGCCAACTCTTCATAACCATCCGTGTCTTCTTGTGATGATTCGGAAGAATCTGTTTCAATTTCTCCATTTTCTCTAAGCACCATTACAAGCTTATTTGGACATTGACTTGCAATGTGACCCCTGCCAAGACACTTAAAATATTTTATGTCACGAGATTTAGGAGCATCAGAATTATCTTTCTCCTTGGAAGGGCTTGTTGGTTTTGGACCAGATTTGGGATTAAAAGATGATGAACTTTCCGGCCTTTTGGAGCTAACCGCCTTCCAGGTATTCGTTCTTGATCCAACCCCTCTCTTGAGTTGCTTTTCAATTTTAACCGCCATGTGGACCATGTCTTCAATCTCCACATAATGATGCATCTCAAAACGATCACGAATTTCATAATTGAGGTCATTTAACAACCTGGCCATGGTAGCTTCTCGATCCTCTTGAATGTTAGCTCGGATCATGGTAAACTCCATTTCCTTGAAATAATCATCAACAGACTTACTTCCTTGCTTCAAGCCTTGGAGCTTATTATGAAGGTCACGAAAATAGTGACTTGGTACATAACGTCGTATCATGACCCTTTTCATTTCTTCCCATGTATCAATTGGTCATTCTTCGTTTCTTCGCCTACTAATCACAAGTTGATCCCACCATGTTAGTGCATGATCAGAAAATTCAACAACGGCGAGTTTTACCTTTTTACGATTGGAGTAGTCATGATAATCAAAGATGAACTCCATTTTAGTCTCCCAATCGATGTAGGCTTCCGGATCTGACTTTCCTTGAAACGATGGAATTTTCATCTTGATAGAATTCAAAATGTTGTCTCTTCGCGGCCTTCGTCGAGGAGCTCTTCTTTCAGATTCCCATCCGTCACTTCCTCCATCGTCGTCATGATTTTCATAAGACACTTGTGATGGCGTGCGGATAGGTTGTGGTTTTTCAGTCTCCAATCGGTCCATTCTTTCATGAATTTGGTTGAATTCCGTTCTTATCAATCGTCGCATTTCCTCCATCATGGCTTGAACTTGAAGATTAGGAGGAGGTTGCTCATCCGCCATTCTTTTTTGCTGAAAAATAGAAGACAAAAAGTAATAACAATAAAAATATTATTTCCTCCCCGCACTCCCTTACGTGTTTCACTCAAAATTGTGTTCACTCGATTCTCATGTATGTTGTGTTTGGCTTTTACCCTCTAATGATCTTACCACACCGCCTTTTACCACTCTTTTTAACTCTTAAAGTTCAAAACAAACTAAAAGAAATCAAAATCAAGTGGGCTTGTGGCCTTGAGGAATTCAAAACATACCAAACAACTTTAAGAAGAGATTTGACAAAACCAAATATAACAAGATGAACAATGCTAGTAGTACGTAAAGGTAAATAGAAAAGGAAATGAAAATAAAGAAAACTAACAAGAATAATAATTTACTTTGCGTTCCTTTTTTTTGTCTTTTCTTTTGCGTTTTTTTTACCCTTTTTTTTATCTTTTTTTTTTACTTTTTTTTGCGATTTCTTTTTCTTCCTTTTTTTTGCTTTTCTTTTTTTTTGCTTCTTTTTGTTTTTAGGAACAAATGATGCAAAGTAAGAATAAACAAAAAAAAACTAAAGAACTCGTATGATCCCCGAAAAAAATCAATTAGTAGCAACCAAGTCAATTTTTGACAAGATCCACTACAAACATGAACCACAATGCAAGGATGAAGAGAAGAAATTAAAAATGAAAGGACGAAGAGAAAGAAAGTGAAAGATGATACGAAGGAAATATAAAGTAGAAAACAAACCAATAGAACCTGGCTCTGATACCAAATGATGTGATCTCACCCGATGAATGTGTGATAGATCACGATTGCCCGATCGTTCTAATGGTTGTTTCAAGTAACTTGGATAGGACCGCGACCCGTTGTCTATAAACGAGACAAGAACCTTGGTATAAGTGGAACCGCGACCCGTTGCCTATATACGAGGCAAGAACTTTGGTATAGAGAACGCCACAATCAACCCCACCAAGTTGATTGATAAGTTTCGAACGCCACAAGCTAAAACACTCGATAAGTTCTAAAAGTTCGTAAGGAACAATAAGAGTTAAAAACTCACAATTTTACTCAAAATGAAGGATGATTGAAATGGTTACATTGAGTGCCTATTTATAGGAGAAAATATAAGACCAACTACTTATCTAGATAAGTTGCACAAGCTATCACGATAAGCTATCAAATAAGCAAGACTACTTATCAAAAGGGCATTATTGACATTTCACCACTTGAAGCTTCTAGAAGGTATTAATCATGCAATTAACTTTATCCTTTATCTCCTCCAAGTAAATGGCAATAATGTTGAGAAAACCTTCAAAATGCCTTGAATTTAATCTTTGACAAGTTAATTAACATGGACACCTTTTTGGGCAGATTCATGGACATGGATAAGGATATATTTTGGGCCTTTTTTATTCTTGAAAATATAGGAAAAAGGCTAAGGTTGATGTGGGCTTTTATTTCACTCAAATTGGGCTTAAAATGAGGAAGTTATGGCCAAAACAATGCACATGGGTGGGCTTGGCCAAATTTTATTTATTTTTGGGCTTTTGTGGATTAAAGTGAGAACTTGGGCTCCAAAACTTGGACTAATATTAGTGTTCAACTTGGATCAACATTAGGAAGTGTGCTTGGTTGTTTTGCGAACAAACGGGAGCTTGATTCCGACAATATTTAATCATTCCATTGAGAGCATCCTGGAACATCTTGGATTTTGATCTTGTGATAGGTCCGATCTTCCACCTTAACGGATCTTCTTCATCTCGGTCCTTGGATAGATTCTCATCACTTTATTGGGCTTTATTCTTCTTGAAAAGATAGGAGAAACGCTTAGCTTTCATTGGGCTTTTATTTGACTCAAATCGGGCTTGAAATGAGTGAGTTATGGACAAAACATGGGCTAAGTGTGGGGCTAGCCGAAATTCTTTATTCATGGGTTATGTTTGGGTAAATAAACAGAATTTGGGCTATGAAAAAGAAGGCTAATCATGGGCTTCAACTTGTTGCAAAATTAGGAAGCTTGTTTGGTTATTTTGCAAAGACATGGGAGCATTATTACGACAAGATTTAATCAGTCCATTGGTAGCATCTCGGAACATCTTGGATTTAGACCTTATGATAGGCCCGATCTTTCACCTTAATGGATCTTCATCATCTTGATCATTGGATGGGTTCTCATCAGATAGGCAACATTCAGTACCCTTTACTGAGAAGGAAGCGCTAGTGCTAAAGTGTGGGTTTAAGATTCTTGAAGAGTGGATAATGATGAGGGCTCCAAGGAAGAATAATCTATATATGATGGACATGTCCATAGCAGAATCTTCGATGGGATCTACATGTTTACTATCCAAAGCTTCTAATCAGAATCTTTGCTATGGCACAGGTGAATGGCTCACCTGCACTTAAGGAAGATGAAATTCATCACTAAAAATGGCGTTGTGCAAGGTGTACCAACGAAGAGCTTCAAATTTGAAGACAAGTGCGTGCCTTGCAAGAAAGGAAAACAACACAAGAAGGCGCACAAGTCTAAGACTCAGAACTCAAACTCCTCCATGTTTGATTTGCTGCATATGTATCTTTTTGGTCCAATCAACAAAAGGAGTATAGGCGGAAGTTGGTATTGTTTGGTTATCACTGATGCTTACTCACAATTTTCTTGGGTTTTCTTTTTAGGTACAAAGGACGAAACAGCAGGCACGCTGATTGGGTTCTTAGACCAAATAGAGAACGCCTATGGGAAAAGGGTGAAGCGTATTAGAAGTGATAACGGAACTGAGTTCAAAATTGCAGTAATGGATGTATACTGCGTAACTAAAGGCATAGTGCATTAGTTTAGTGTACTATATGAGCCACAACAAAATGGAGTGGCAGCACGAAAGAACAAAACATTGATTGAAGCAGCAAAGACTATGCTTTCAGATTCAAAGCTTCCTACAATGTTTTGGGGGGAGGCAGTGAATACCGCTTGTCACATTTTAAACAGAGTCCTTACTGTCAAATCTCTAAACAAAACTTGTTACGAGATTTTAAATAAGCGTCCACCAAATTTAACTGGTTTTGAACCATTTAGGGTGCCGTGTACTTTGTTGAAAACTAAACATCAACCTAAGTTTTGTGAAAAGGCTGAAGAAGGATACTTCCTAGGTTATGTCCCAAATTCACCAAACAAGAGGGTTTTTAACCAAACCACTGGTACTATAGGAATTGTGTTTAACATCGAGGTTACACGTTATAGGCATGAGCCCCAAATAGGTCCAGAATGGTTATTTGATTATGACACTTTTTTTTAAATCATTTAACGTTCCTTTCAGTTGTGATGCAGGAACTTTGGAGGATGACTACTTAACTCTAAATGTTGATAAAGAGGGTGGGGTCTTTTCTAATTCGAGCATTTCTATGACATCTAATTCGAGCATTTCAATGATCATGAGGAGGATGTGGATCCGACGTTATATTGGGCCATGATCGGGTCACTTATGTATCTAACTGCTTCCAGACCAGACATTATGTTTGCTATTTGTTTATGTGCCAGGTTTCAAGCAAACCCTAAATAGATGCATATGAAAGCTGTGAAGCGGAGATACCTGAAGTCAAAACCGAAGTTGGGCCTTTGGTATTATGTCGATGGAGATCTAAAAATTGAAAGCTTACACAGACTCGGACTATGGAGGGTGCAGCTTCAACAGAAAGTCAACAACAGGAGGTTGTCAATTCTTAGGAGGGAGACTGGTGTCCTGGCAATGTAAGAAACAGACTTCGGTATCCGTATCCACATGCGAAGCCGAATATATAGTTGCGGGTAGCTGTTGTTCATAGTATCTATGGATCCAACAACAATTGGGGGATTACGGTTTGACTTATACTCATACTCCTATTAGGATAGACAACCAATCCACAATAACAATAACCAATAATCCGGTAAATCACAGTAAGACTAAGCACATTGATATACGTCAACCTTTTATTCGTGATTAACGGAAGACAACTATGCGGATTTGTTCACAAAAGCATTTGATAGATCACGCTTTGAGTTGTTAGTCCAACTAAACGGGATGCAAAATCCAGAGTAACCTGACCTCGTTAGATAGTTTTTCTTTAATTTTTAGCTTTTTGTTTGTCTTTCTAGTTAGTTTACTTAAAAATTATAATAAGGAGAGAGGTCATAGAGTTCAAGGTTCAAAATGACGAGATTTAGCAAAAACTAACAAACTCTAAGTGTTAAACTTTCACACAAATGCACTATAAACTCAGTGATGTACATATTCATGTTCTGATGTGTTGGTAGACATAAAACATGAAGATTTTCCTAAAAGCCAATAAAACAATCCAGAAATTGTCGTATGTGTTACTAACTTAGACGTATGATCAATAGATCCTAATTTCTGTGTTATAGGCTTACGTAAAATTTAATTATGAATGAGGTATGTAAATCGGTCTGGGAGATGTATCGCTTCATCAAAATACATCTTAATATAGCAAGATATGTCGATTTGTTGTACGTCAGAACAGACCTGTCACCGTTGTTTTGACTTAATATAGCAAGATATCTCGCTTTGTTGTACGTAAGTATAGACCTGTCACCGCTATCTTGGCTAAATATGAGAAGTATGCTCTACCCTAAGACAAACCAAGACACTCTATTGTATGTCAGTACAAACCTGTGTCCGACGTTTGCCTTTTAAAGATGATATACAAATACCAAAAAGTCATAATGATTCTATGTATGTCTTGATCACATAGGTATATCTAAGCATGGGACATGTAAGGAAATTGCTTGATAAATAAAAGGCCAAAGGAAAGTTCTATTGTTGCGTGTTTTAGTGGACAACAATACTAATAATCGACGTGGTGTGTATGTTACAAGAAACAATAAAGGGATGTTAAAATTCCAGTGTGAAAGGGCAACAAGAAAAATGCGTTGGCAAAGCTATTTGATTGTATCCTCTATGAATCTCTCGCAAAAAAAATTACTTAGTGTTATTTTTTCTTTAATTTTCATTTCTGATACTTTAATTTTATCTTTAATTTTCATTTTATTTTAGTTTATTAGGTACATTTTAAGTAGGTAGGAACGAGGTCAAATACTTGGATTTATTTTAGTTGAAAAAACAATAGACGCATGATAATCAGTTGCTCAAAGCGAGGTGTTCCGCGATAAGTTCAAAAACTTGAAAATTTTTCTAAGTTTCTAAAGGTTATAATTCAGTTCGTGACATATAAGTTCGTACGAACTTATGGAAACTAATTCCGTTGACCGTGTGTGGGGCCTGTAAATAGTGTCAAAACATTAAATTGCTTCACCAACCTAGAACGAACTTATCCCTTACGGACTTAATAGGCGAATATGAACTTAACAGGCGATTACAAACTTATCGGACTCTTTACGGTCCTGTTTTTGATTTACGAAGACACCCATCGATTCTTCTCGAACTTAACACCCTTGCTCTCGGTTTAGCTTCTAAACGTCAAAGTAAGTAAGTTTAGGGAGTTTAATTGGCTCTTTAAAGGTTAATTTGGGTTTTGGTGTTCGAATCAAAAGGGGTTAATAACTCTCGGTTTTCGACTCTTTTAGGATATAAACCTTACAAGTGAAGCTTTCCCCTGAATCGAACCTATTAAGGCTAATTTCATGTGTTGAATAAGTCTAAAAAGCGTGAAATTTTGGAGTTTCAAATTCAAAAAGCTGACCACGAACTTGTTTCTTAAGAACAAGTTCGTACGAACTTATTTCAAATTTCTAATTTAAGTTCGTTTGGATCTAAGTTCGTACAAACTTCCTTAAGTTCGTGAGAACTTATTTGTTTTTGAAAATTCAATTTTTCAAATTTTAAACTTTTGTTGTGTGTGCAGGAATGGCAAAGCGAGCATTTGTAAACAAACACAACATGGTGGTCGGCATTATTTTGCAAGCACCAGAAGCAGGGCATACAGGGACATTCTGGCCTTTCTGACCAGATCCCGAGTAGCACACGCCTTAACGCAAAATCCAACATTGATGATTTTGTACATTCGTCAATTTTGGAACACAGTGCATCTGAACAACTCTGTCCACCCCCACCCCCCGGTACTCAGGGCAACAGTGAATGAGCAGCTGATTGCTTTCTCGGCAGTAGATTTATGGACAATTCTGGTCCTGGGCACTGAAGCTCAGGAGAATGAACCTACACACAACTCAGCTCAACTACGCCAAGGGGCTTTCCAACGGATGGGGTACTCGCTTGATCTGACCAAAGCCTCGTATGTGAAAAGTGCACTGATAGGGCAATGACATTATTTGATGCACGTTCTTCTCATCTGTCTAGCCCCGAAGAAGGCAGATTTTAATGTGATGGCATCCAAGCTACAATCTGGGATGATCTCACTTGTATGCAACAAGCCCTACAACTTCTCTGGCTTCTTTTTTGCAGAATTTATATATATCAGATAACAGCTCCAACTCGCGAGCGATTCATGATGTATCCACGCTTTGTGATGATGATTATTCGTCACTGTCTGCCCAATTTGCCACCATCACCGGAGGTTGTTGTAGTTTCAGGCATAGACAAATGAATCTATGCTGATTGTCTAGGCCACAGCCAGAGACGGCCTGAGAATGAGCATCCACAGCCTACTCCACTGTTTGGAGCTTTGCTCAATGCTGACAATGTTGCACCAGCAGGAGATGGATGGCTGGATGATGTGCAACAAGGTCCAGCAGCGGCCCCTGCTGCAGCAGCACCTGTAGCACAGGTTGTGCAACCTGCCCAGCATCAGGTTGTACCAGCACTAGCAGCGGTAGCACCTCCACCTGTCATTCAAGCTGATCCTCGAGAACAAGCATTGGAGGATATTTTTGCTCATGGTGGAGCTGCTCAAGCTAATATTGCAGAAGAGGTCATTCAGGATATTCTTCAACCACCTGAAGCACCTGGAAACATCTTTAACGAGGTTGAGAACAATCAACCAGACTAGTCTACTGCGGCAGCTGAACCATCTCAGAATACGGAGGATGATGAATCCGAGACTGATTCGGATGCGACAAGGGATATTAGGATTGCAGAAAATCCTCCAACATCTTATGGTCGTTATCATTCTCGTGTGATTGTGTCGCAAACTAGGCTGCTAGCAGCAGACATGGCAGCTTCGGGATGATGATGATGATGATGATGAGTATGAACCAGAAGAGGAGACTTTGGAGAGGCATCAAAGAGCTAAATGTCAAAGGATAGATCAATTGGTGCGCTCTACCTCTGCAACCATAGTACCACCAGTAATCACTACAGCTGCACCATCATTATCAGTTCTATCTCCACCCGAGACAACTAGATCTGACAGCCAGATCCTTCTTCGTCTTCAAGCTCAAATTGATAATCAGGCTGTGTAGATTTTCCATCTGACTAACGGGGTTATTGAACTTCAGAAGCATAACATCCAGCTAGATCAAACGGTGGCTGATCAGCAGCAGAAGATTACCACCCTTGAGTATCTACTGGCACAACTTTTGATAGATCGTCCGGTTCAAGGGGAGAGCCGTAGAGAGGATGCCTTGAAGCATGTTCAGAGGGACGATGAAGAAGATGACCCAAGTGCGAATAAAGATAGTGAGCTGGCAGATCTTTCAAAACAACAATTTGCTCAGTTTCCTGAACCTTAGGGGGAGTCTAGTTCATCAGCCCATTACAAGGGCAAAGGTAAGGCTACTGAGACAGGAGATGTAACTGAGTAAGACTTGATTGGAGCTCTGTTAGGCTTAGACGAACATGGGTTGAGGTTTGATTTTGAAGATGACTTAGATCAAGAAGATCTTAAGGAAGGAGAATTTATTCGTGAAGATATTCCTGATTGGAAGTCAGATGATAAAGTGGTCATAGATGAGGATGATAATGTTGATGAAAATATAGTATATAAGCAACCTGTTACGGAGCAATATATGAATGTAGATCAGAATCCGATAGATCTAGATGTGCTGAGATCTACACTTAATAATGAATCAAATTCTGAGATATCTCAGATGCCAGACAGGGAGCTTATGAGAGAAAATAAGAAGAAATGGCGGTTTAAGAGAGAAGAAAAGAACATAGACTTGGCTACAAAGAAGAAGATAAAATTGCCAATTGCAGGAGAACTGTCAGGTAGCATTTTGAGCTGGTTCTTTCACAAGGAACTGCAACTATTTGTTTTAAAGAGAAGAGATAGGGTGCAATACTTGAAAAGAAGGCTGAAGGATTTCAGTTCATTGCCAAAGTGTGAAGTTAAAGAGTTAGCTTGGAAGAACTTGATCAACTTAGGAGACGACCCTTATGCTGAAGTAGTCGCAAGAAATATCAGAAGAGAGGGTCGATCTGGAATGTTTGAAAGAATCAAGCCAAGAGTTGAAAAAAGAGAGGTAGATAAAACAAGAATAGATACTCAGACTGGTAGACCATTGACCAAGATGGTTTACAAACCAGTCAAATGCTTAAAGAAGGTTCCATTGAAGACAATGCCACTGGATGTTCTGGGAAATATGAAGTGGTGACACGTTGATAATGAAACTGCTGAAGCTATAATGGAGGATGAAGACGAGAAGATTACTTTGAAGGTATATGTTCCTTTGCATCTTATGAACCTATCTCAGGGTGATCTGTAGAAGTTTCACGATCAGCTGATATTCTATCATGAAGGTTGGTGATCTGAAGGCAAAAATACCATAAAGTGGTTAAGGTATGCATTGAACAGGGACTACATGCAGGATGCGATCTGAACAGGCCTAGAATTGTATATCAATGAAAAACAATTAGAAGCTATCGTCAAGGGGGAGTCTGTTGGTACACCTGGTGTGATGACAATAATCTAGTTTGTTATAGATACTCAATTGTAATAGATAGGGCCTTACAAAGTCATGATTATATGTTTATGTTTATGTCTTAAGTTCATGATTGTGTATTATGTTCATGTTTGCATGATAAGTTCATGATTTAGTAGGTATAGACTTATGGCAGATAAGTTCATATGAACTTATATCTGATAAGTTCATACTAACTTAGCTGCATGGGCTTGAACTTATAAGTTCGAGGGCTTGGGTCATGCACGAACTTAGCGTGTATATTATGAACTTATGTTCAAGAATTTTATATACTTAAATAATCTGAATATCAGATGGTTTTTGAGAGAAGGAAAGAGAGCGACCAGAGGAGCAATACAGGTTGTAAAGTTGTATTCCGTCAACTAACATCGTGTTTGGCTCCGTTTTCCCATGTGAGTATTCGTGTTTGATCCGTTAGTGTTAAACGAGGATTCCGCACTCGTTTGACGCCATAAGGCCTTGATATATCTAGTAGGAATGGACCTTAATGTCCAAACCTCCTAAGTTTAATCATCAAAACTTCTTAGGCTGGAAATGCAGAATGATGTTCTACCTTGAAAATCTGGATGTTCAGTTTCCAGAAATAGTGATGGAAGGTCCCCATGTACAAACAGGTTGTTCCTAAAGTCAGGACCTTTGAAAAACTAAAAGCTCAATGGACTGATGAAGATGAAACACTGGTAGCCCTTGATGCAAAAGCCAAAAACAGCTTTGTCATTAATCTCCCTGATGATGTGCACAAACAGGTTTAAAAGATGAAGACTGCAAAAGAGATGTGAGATACTCTATGTAGTGTCCATGATGATCTCACTATCACATTGGATAACAGGATTAACAACCCTGTTAGACAATATGAGTTGTTCTTTGCTAAGCCTAAGGAGAGTCTCACTCAAACCTATACTAGGTTCACTGCTCTAATAAATGATCTCAAAGTTGTTGGGATAACTAAGGACAGTTTAACCCTGGTAAACAAGTTCTTAGACATCTTGCCTGAGGAATGGAACTATTTTTCAACTATTCTAAAAAACTGAGGAATTATCCAAAGCATGGATCTAGTAAACCTCTATGGGTCCCTGCTGAATGATGAACAATCAAGGCTGCAACAGAGAAATGCCTTTGAGATGTCTAAGATAGCTTCAGCCTTAGTGGCTAATGTGAGGCAACCTGTAAATCAGGTTTGTGATGTGTTCACACAAGCTGATTCTCATGTCGATGATAACTTGGAGGTGACCTCAGAGGAAGAAGAGGAATGTGAAGATCTTAGTGAACTTGATGATGAGCAAACGATTGCCATGCTTGTCAGAATGTTTAACAAAAAAAAAGTTTGGGAAAAAATGTCACAGAGAAAATCTAAGTGATATTAAAAAGAAAGCATTTGATAAATCTAAGGCTGAGTGCTCTAAATGTGGTAAGACTAGTCATACAGCTGCAAACTGTGTGTCTAAAGTTGTTGGCTCTTCATCCAAACTTCACAAGATAAACAAAGAGCATGGATATAGGGTTAAGTATCTTAGAGCAATGGCTAAACTTAAAAAGTTGGAAGACTCTGTGGCTTCTAACAAAAAGAAGGGACTGATTGTTGAAATCTGTGATTGGGAAGACTCTGACTCATCCTCTGATAAGGAAGACAACAACTGCCTAGTGGCCAACACTGATGTTCCTTCTACAAGTAACTTCAAACAAGATCTTGCAGAAGCTGAGCTCTTAGCTCTTTGGAAAACTGGAATCCCCTAATGATGTACAAGGTACAAAACTTTAAAGATTACAAATCTAGAGAAAACGATAAAATGTTTGATTACTTGTTTGTGTATTTAATAGCTGCTATTGAGAAGCAGGATGCGTTAAAGTCTGATATTGTAAAATTAAAAACTGATCTTGAACTAAAAACTAATGAACTTGAAGTTTTCATAAGTTGAAAACTGAGCTTGATGAAGTAAAACACATCAAACACAATTTTGTTAAAAGAAAAGAGAAATATAGACTTAAAGCATTAAAAGCTTTAAAACATTATTGACTCTTGGTGCCATTCTACTAAAAGAGTCAATCAATGTATCAATAACCTTGATACAACAGCTTCAATTGTTGAAATCAAAAATCTGGAAACGGATCTGTCTACTCTTGCTGAACTTCCAAACACATTTATTCAAAATGTAAACGAAAAGTTGATTTCAACATACAGGTTTGTCAGGCCACAAAATACTGATAGTTCATGTGTGAAAGTTATGAAGTCTGGTGATGGAATGTGTTCTCCATCAATCTACACTGCTAAGTGCCCAACTATCACACATGAACAACTTAATGGAAAAGGTATTGAACCAATAGTCATTGTTGCTAAACCTGTTAATAAGACAGGTTCAGGGACCAAGACAAATGGTAAGAAACCTTTGCCTCCATTCAATGCTGAATTCCTTGAAAATAAATTGCTATGGTAAGAAACCTTTGCTTCCATAGTGGCAAACTGGTTATAAATGAAAGAAAATCTTTTGTTAAAAGCAGACAAGATGACCATGCAACCACAAGTTTGCAAAAGGCATCAGAACTCAGTAAAGGCAAAGGCAAAGTCATTGCTCAACCTGAGAAAATAGGAAATAAGTTTTCCAAACGTTTTGAAGGACAAAAGACAGTTAAATTGCATATCTTTGATCTCTGTCCTCCTAAAAAGAGGAAAGAAGATATAGGCAAAGCTGTTACAAATGAACTTCCTATAAAATATGTTGGTCTGTCTAAAACTAGTCTATTTATTGCAAAACCTGTTGATAAGACCAACAGAGAAAATTCAGAATGTGTTTCTGAGTGTTCTTCTTTCAAAAAGTCTAAAAAGAGAAATTGTTATAGATGTGGAAACAAAACTCAGATGGTCAAAGATTATCCTGAAATTGATGACATAAGGCCCGTTGACACTGCGAATTCCAATACTTGAAAATCAAGTAGTGTTGGAAGTAACAATCTCATTAAGGAAAGTATCTCAACAGATACAATCACAATAAGAAATATTAGTGTTGATCTAAGTGGTCCATCAAGAAATGTTGATGAAGATGGAGAACTCATCCCTGAGATGAGTTCCCCTAAGGACTAAGGTTTCCTCTTATTACTCTACAGGTTAAACAACCAAACAAGTATTTTACTTGGACAATGGCTGCTTTGGCGACATGACAGGTTGCAAGGATCTGCTGAGTGATCCTAAGACTGAAAAAGACCCAAAATTGACTTGTGGTGACAATGTCAAAGGATCCACAGAAGCACATGGAACCCTTCAAGCTGGTGCTGCTATATTCAAAAGAGTAGCCTATGTGTCTGGGCTAAAACACAATCTTGTAAGCATCAGTCAACTTTGTGATGCTGACTACAAGGTTAACTTTAATTAGTACCTAGGGTACATACTGGATCCTCTAGGTCAAATTGTGTTGTGTGCACAAAGAAAGAAAGGGGTATACATTGTAGATACGAAATCTGCTGATCAAACAATTGAGACATGTTTCATTTCAAGGAGCAATGCAGACCTTAACTGGTTATGGCACAAAAGGCTCTCACACTAGAACTTCAAGAACATCAACAAACTCTGTAAGAAAGAGTTAGTAACAGGTTTTCCTTCTATAACCTTTGTTAAGGATAAACTCTGCTCAGCTTATGAGAAGGGTAAGTCGAGAAAAACATCTTTTAAGTCTAAACATAATTTCTCTATTGATTCACCTCTCTTCTTAATCGATATGGACTTGTTTGGAACTGTAAATGTCCCAAGTCTAGGAGGTAGAAGATACACCTTAGTAATGGTTGATGAATTCTCCAAACATACATTGCTGATCTTTGTAAAGACTAAGGGAGAGGCTGCCAGAGAAATTATTAGATTTATAAAAAAGATGGAGGTTCTAATTCTGCCCAAGTCAATCAGCTTAGAAGTGATCATGGTACTGAATTCAAAAACAGTACTCTTGAGGACGTCTGTGAAAAAAGAGGCATTTCACAAAACTTCTCAGCTGTAAGAATTCCACAACAAAATGGAGTTACTGAGAGGAGAAACATGACTCTTATAGTAGCTGCTAGAACCATGCAGTGTGCATCAGGTCTCCCTTCATCATTTTGGGCTAAAGTCGTAAACACTATTTGCGTCACTCAAAACTGATCCTTAGTTGTAAAAAGGTTCAATAAAACTCCTTATGAACTACTCAAAGGGAGAAAGACAAATATAAGCTATTTCCATGTGTGTGGATGCCCTTGCTACATTTTGAATCAAAGGGACCAGCTGTCTAAATTTGATCCCAAAGCTGATGAATGAGTGTTTGTTGGATATTCAACTATTTCAACAGCCTACAGAGTATACAACCCCGAGAGAAAGGTGGTAGATGAATCCATCAATGTCACGTTTCAAGAGCCTGCAAGTCCTTCACCCAAAGTTTAACCTGAATCAGTTCAGGAGACTTCAGATTTGATGATATTCTGCACTCAAATGCTGAAGAAAAGAACTCAAATGCTTCCACATCATCCAGAGTGCATCCTGCTATCCATAAAGGACATGATGATGACTATATGGGTTCATGTCACACCCCGTTATACCAGTTGGCAACGAAGCGTGACGTCGCGGAAGCGTAACCATAATCATAATAAACGACCACTATATGGACGTTTTCAAAAATACATCGGTATAACTTTAAAAGATATAAATGTTTTACACAACCCGAAAATGATAAAGAGTAGTTCGCAAGATACAGAGATTTAAATACATAATTAAATTGTCCAAAATAATGCAAGTAAACTCCGTCGGTTTGAAAATGAGTGCGACTCCTTAAATGCAGAAGCTTGAAAATACTACCGATGTGATGGACTTGCCTTAATTTCCTGAAAATACACGCTAAAATACGTCAACAAAATTGTTGGTGAGCTCATAGGTTTACACGTAAATCTGACATGTATGGACAACAATAATAGAGATTGAATTTATAAAATCATAAATTCCATGTTATGTATTACATATAAACCATCATGCAACCGAAGCTTAATTACAATGAGTTTGCCCTGTGCAGTATTCCCATACGTAATACCGTGTGTTAAATATATATGCACTCGCTGTTAGCCGACCCGAACTAACCCGAATGGGGGACATGACTCCCGATAGATCTATCCACAATATATTCGCGCTTACAAATAAATGCAATTAACGGTTCATGATATAAGGGCTGATGGAACCACATGTGTAATACATAATAGAAATGAAGATGTTTTCGTGTCCATATAAAAACGAAGCATGTATTTCATCCCCAAAACATAACAGTGTGAAAATAGGGGCTATGAGAACTCACCGAGATTGCGATGGGAAAAACTAGCGTAAAAAGCTATTTAGCGTGAATGGATGGATGATGCGTCGACTGAGTTTAATTGAGCCCTAAAGGATAATAAGGACTTAATATCTCTAATATATGATTATATATATATATATATATATATATATATATATATATTTATATTTATAGATTTTTTATGTCTTAAATCACCCAACATTACAAGTTTATAAATAAAATCCGCTTAAAACGTCAAGTTTATATATATATATATATATATATATATATATATATATATATATATATATATATATATATATATATAATTTTCCAGATTTTTCGGAGGTTTTTCGGCCTATTTTGAGGCTGTTTTTGACCAAGATCCAAAACGTTTTAGGCTTTGGTTTTCTAGGACATTAAACTACTATATACAAAGGATTTTTAGAATCAAGAACGGCCATTTTTTGAGATGTTTAGGTTAGGGAAAAAGCTTGTTGAAAACCCTATGTTGGCCATTTTTGAGCTGTCAAACTTTCGGTTTAACAAATAATTTCTGGAGATCTTAAACTCCAAAATAAATTATGAAAACTTCCAGATCTATAGTTAAGATATAGATCTAACTTCTGAGAGAAGAATCAACTCATTTCGTTAAGTTATGATTTAGTTATGATTTTTCAAAGTCGATATAAATTTTCTACCGAAAATCCGCAGTTTATAAACTTGAAACAACTTATGATTCTTGTTGTTTATTCAAAAACTACTTGTATAAAAGTTATAAAAGTTATAAAACACATATATATCACATGTTTTCATAATATTAACACTTTTATAATGTGTTCATATATTCATAAACACATTTAAAGAAACAGTCTTAAAAATAAAACTAGAAACTTATAAACTTGAGTTTTTATGTAACTTGTTGTTGTTGGTGATTATATATATTATGCAAGACTTATATAAACATAAACTTATGATGAAATAAGCTAGTATTTAATTACTTTGAAGTATTTAGAGTATGAAATTTAGAAGAAGTTGGAACTCTTGCAAGATTTGGACCAAGAACACTTGAATTTCACCAAGAACACTTGAATGAAAATGTTTGTAGTGTGTGTGTGTGTGGGATCCGGTTTTTAGAGAGAAAAAGAAGGGTTTTGGTGTGAATAATATGAAAGGGAAGCTCTCTATTTATAGGAAAAAGATGGAGGTTGAATTGATGGTGATAAGAGGGGTGGAGTGTAAGATCTTCTTTGAACTGAAAGGAGGATGGTGTAGAGGGATTTGATGTAGATATGTTGAGTAAAAAAAAATTTATCTAGTCCTTTATGTACCTCCTATGGGCAGATTTTTCAAGATATTATCTTGTATTTTCATTTTTTTATTTTTGTATAAATGTATTTAGAATGTATTCTTGTATTTCCCTTTTTATGTAAATTCAAAAATAGTTTTGGATGCATTGTTTTAAATGAATTGTTTTAGTCTTGCATAATTAATGTTAACTAATTGTATTAGTGTATGATTAGTGTCACTAATCATAATTTAATTATGTACTTAGTTGAATTAATCCCTCATATCGTAATTCGATCGGATTAATTGATTTCTCGATTCATCGCACCGATGAATTTGATTCCAATTGGGTTGAATTTTCTAATAAACCTTGTTAATCACTTGATTAATTTCTAATGACCACTGATTAGGCTATAATTGACATTTAAATATAGATTAGGTCATTGTTGCTAACCTGGTTTAGTACCGGATGTTACAGTCTCCCCCTGTTAAGGGAATTTCGTCCCGAAATTAGCTTGTGTTCTCCACTGGTTGAGTATTTGAGAACAGCTGAGGGTATTTTTCTCGGAACTGATCTTCTCGTTCCCACGTAAACTCAGGACCTCGCTTAGAGTTCCATCTGACTTTTATTATCGGGATCCGACTGTGCTTTAGTTTCTTGACTTCTCGGTCCATTATTTCTACAGGTTGCTCAATGAAGTTCAACTTATCGTCTAACTCCAGCTCGTCCACGGGTATAACGAGTTATTCATCAGCCAGACACTTCTTAAGATTTGACACGTGGAAGGTGCTATGAACGTTACTAAGTGCTAAGGGCAGTTCGAGTCGGTTAGCTACCGGGCCAATTCTTTTGGTGATCTTGAATGGTCCGATATAACGAGGATTGAGTTTTCCTCGTTTCCAAAAACGGATTACGCGCTTCCAAGGCGAGACTTTCAACATTACTTGATCTCCCTCTTGAAATTCCAAATCCTTCCGTCGAATATCGGCATAGCTTTTCTGTCGATCCCGCGTGATCTTTAACCGGTTACGAATCTGGGCTATCTTTTCTGTAGTCTCCTGGATGATCTCAGGTCCAGTAATCTGACTATCTCCTACTTCAGCCCAACAAAGTGGCGATTGACACTTTCGCCCGTAGAGTGCCACGAATGGGGCGGTCTTAATACTTGAGTGATAGCTGTTGTTATAGGAAAACTCAACTAATGACAGGTGTCTGTCCCAACTTTTGCCAAAGTCGATAACACATGCCCTTAGCATGTCTTCCAAAGTCTGAATCGTCCTTTCACTCTTGCCATCTGTTTGCGGGTGATAGGCTGTGCTCATATCTAGACGTGTACCCAGTGCTTCTTGCAATGACTGCTAAAATCTTGATGTGAACTGGCTGTCCCTGTCTGATATAATTGATACTGGCACTCCATGCCTTGAGACGACTTCTTTAAGATAGATTCGTGTTAACTTATCCATCTTATCAGTCTCCTTGATTGGCAGGAAGTGTGCGGTCTTGGTAAGTCGATCCACAATCACCCAAATGGTGTCATAACCTCTAGAAGTCGTTGGCAACTTGGTGATGAAATCCATGGTGATGTTTTCCCACTTCCACTGGGGTATTTCTGGTTGATCTAGCAACCCTGATGGTTTCTGGTGCTCAGCCTTACCCTTCAAACAGGTTAAGCACTTGCTGACATAGGTAGCAATGTCATCCTTCATGTTTGGCCACCAGTACATTCCTTTCAAGTCGCGGTACATTTTATCTGACCCTGGATGAATAGCATATCTTGTCTTATGCCCTCCATCCATGACCAGCTTTCTTACTCCTCCGAATTTTGGTAACCAAATTCTGCCCATGAAGCACCGACATCCATCGGGCTTCATTTCAAACTGCTTATCCATACCTCTCAAGGCTTCATCCAGTAGATTACCTTCCTTGACTGCTTCTTCTTGCGCCTCGCGAACTTCAGAGTTTAGGTTTGACTGTATAGTTATGACCAAAGCTCGGATTCTTAATGGTTTAACCCGTTCCTTTCGGCTCAGGGCATCAGCTACGACATTCGCCTTCCCCGGATGATAACGAATTTCGCAGTCATAATCGCTAAGCAGTTCAACCCAACGACGTTGCCTCATATTTAACTCTTTCTGATTCAGAATATGCTGAAGGCTTTTAGGGTCTGTGAACAGCGTGCACTTAGTTCCGTACAGGTAGTGCCTCCATATTTTGAGAGCAAACACCACTGCTCCAAGCTCCAAGTCATGAGTCGTATAGTTCACCACGTGAATTTTGAGCTGCCGTGATGCGTAAGCAATGACTTTATCCCTTTGCATGAGCACACAACCTAATCCATTGTGTGAGGCATCACAGTAGACCACAAAATTTTCAGTCCCTTTTTCAGGTAAGGATAGAATTGGTGCACTACACAATCTCTGCTTTAACTGCTGAAACGCCTTTTCTTGCTCTTTACGCCAGACAAATTTACATCCATCCGAGTCAACTCTGTTAGGGAACCTGCTATCTTTGAGAAGTTTTCAATAAATTGCCTATAATAACCGGCAAGTCCTAGAAATTGGCGGATTTCCGTGGGAGTTCTAGGAGTTGCCCAGTTCTTTATGGCCTTGATTTTTGATGGATCAACTTGGATTCCCTGCCTGTTGATCACATGTCCAAGGAATTTAACTTCTCGCAACCAAAATTCACATTTTGAAAATTTGGCGTATAACTGTTCCTTCTCTAACAACTCAAAGATCAGCTTGAGATGTTGTTCGTGTTCCTCCTTCTTTCTGGAATAGATGAGAATATCGTCTATGAACACTATTACAAATTTGTCCCGATACGGTTTACACACTCGATTCATGAGGTCCATGAATACGGCTGGTGCGTTGGTCAAACCGAATGGCATTACCTGGAATTCGTAATGTCCGTAATGTCCGAACCTTTACTTGATGATAACCGGATCGCAGATCAATCTTAGAGTAGAAGCTAGATCCCTGTAATTGGTCAAACAGGTCGTCAATTCTGGGAAGGGGGTAGCGGTTCTTTACTGTCAACTTGTTTAGCTCTCGGTAGTCTATGCACATTCTGAAGGATCCGTCTTTCTTTTTCACGAACAAGACCGGAGCTCCCCAAGGTGAGGAACTTGGTCGAATGAATCATTTATCCATCAACTCTTGTAATTGACTGGATAGCTCTTGCATTTCAGAAGGAGCGAGTCTGTATGGGGCTCTTGCGACCGGTGCAGCTCCCGGCACCAAATCGATTTGAAACTGCACTTGCCTAGCTGGCGGAAGCCCAGGCAAATCTTCCGGGAAAACCTACGGATAGTCACAAACCACTGGAATATCCTCGAGTCGCTTCTCCTCCGACTCTTTTTCTGCACTTTGTACCAGTACTGCATGGCAACCTTTCCTAAGGCACTTTAATGTTCTTAGGCCGGATATGACATTCAGCTGTCAGTTCTTTCTTTCCCCTTGGACTGTTAGGACCTTCTTCTTGTGGAGTGGTATCCGTACCACTTTCTTACCGCACAAAATCTCGGCCTGGTTGTGTGACAACCAATACATACCAATTACTACATCAAAACTTTTGAGTTCTATAAGCATCAAGTCTATCTTAAAGGGATGATCTGCCAGCTTCAGTGTGCATTCCTTAATAATACTACTTGCCTATATTATTTTGCCGTCAGCCAGTTCTATAGTATAAGAGTTGTCTAAGGGAAAAGGAGTGGCATTCAATTGCTTACTAAACTTATCAGATATAAAGCTCTTATCAGCCCCAGTATCAAAGAGTACGTAAGCGTAAATGTCATTTAGAAGAAACGTACCTGATACCACATAGGGATCCTGACGAGCGTCACCTGCTCCTAACACAAAAGCTCTCCCCTGAGCTCCTCTACCATTTCTCAACTTCGGGCACTCGCTCTTGAAGTGCCCAACAGCTCCACATTCATAGCAGCCTCTCTGATTGCCGCCGTTGACACCCAGGGTTCCAAATTTATAGTCTTTGGCCACATGGCCAATACGTTTGCATTTTCCACAAGGGGTTGGGCAGGGACCCTTGTTGTGATGAAAGGTGCATTGGGTGCAGAAAGGCTTGGTACCTGTGTAGCCCTTCCTTGACTCAGTTCCTGCTACATAAGCCTTGATGGTCTCGAGCTTCTTGGGTTGCGAGCCCGTATTCCTCCCTGACTTGTCCTCTCACTTTCTCTTGTTTTCCCCGGCCTTGGCTTCATTTATTCGGGACACTTGATCCATGAGGTTGTTGGCCATTCTGATGGCATCCTGTATGGTGGATGGGTTGGAGGCAGTGACATTTCCTTGAATTTAAGGAGCGAGTCCCCAAATGTAACGCTCTATTTTCTTGTATTCAGGGGTCACCATCTGAGGGCACAGAATACTCAGTTCGTGGAATCGGTTGGTGTACCGGCTACATCCGTTCCCTTCATTGCCAGATTCCAAAACTATGACTCCATCTTCTGTAACTCATTCCTTGGGCAATACTCGTCGGTCATCATTTGTTTCAACTCCGTCCAGGCGAGTTGGTAAGCTACATCAATCCCCACAGACTGGGTATACGAGTTCCACGATGTCAAGGCGCTGTCTTGCAGGGTGTGGGTAGCGAACTTTACCTTTTCTCCTTCAATGCATCCGCTAACACGGAAGACAGACTCCAAATTTTCGAACCACTGTACTAATCCAACGGCTCCTTCAGTACCATTGAAGTATCAGGGCTTGCAGCTCAAAAACCCCTTAATTCCACAACCCTTTGGGTGGGTTTCAGTTCCTCCCATGGTGCGGCTAGCACCACCATCTCCATTAGCTGAACTGTTTCTGTAGGTCTCGTAAGTGGCTATAGCAGCAGCCACTCTTTGTGCAACTAGTTCCTCAATTTCTGCAACGTTCATAACTCGTCTCGGCGGCATTATCTTCAAGTTTCAAGAAAATAGCATAGTGTAGGAAGTTGAATCTTAAAGATGTAAATATTTCTTAAGGCACAACACTATAATCATCAAACACAATTTCATAAATAACTTACAATTTTCATTAATCATTCATAATTTTCTTACATTGGGGCGGGTTATTACCCGAAAATTTTAGTCCTACACTATTACATATTAATTTCCTAATATTACAAAGATAGAGGAGGGGGTACTAAGTGCGGGAGTGATCAGGGGTCTCGCCCTTTTCTAAAGCATTGAGGCGCTGTGCCAGCTCCTCGTTGCGGGCCTCGCTCTCGGCTAATACCCGAAAATTTTAGTCCTACACTATTACATATTAATTTCCTAATATTACAAAGATAGAGGAGGGGGTACTAAGTGCGGGAGTGATCAGGGGTCTCGCCCTTTTCTAAAGCATTGAGGCGCTGTGCCAGCTCCTCGTTGCGGGCCTCGCTCTCGGTTATTACCCGAATATTTTAGTCCTACACTATTACATATTAATTTCCTAATATTACAAAGATAGAGGAGGGGGTACTAAGTGCGGGAGTGATCAGGGGTCTCGCCCTTTTCTAAAGCATTGAGGCGCTGTGCCAGCTCCTCGTTGCGGGCCTCGCTCTCGGCTAATCGTTGCCGGAGCTCGTTCAGTCCGTCCTGCTGAATGGCGAGGGCGTGCTGATTGGCCCAGTATATGGTGGAGTTTTGTAACTCCTCCCGCTCTAAACGAGCGGTCATCTCTCTGATGTCTTGGTTAAGCAACCGAAGTTGGAGATCATGCCTGGAAGACCGTGCTACCAAGAGTGGTATGGTCTGTTCGGCGGGTTCTTGAGTGGGTGACGGGATAGGTGCGGAGGATGGTCCTCCGATCTCAAAGTGGGAAGGGATTCCTTCCTCATGCCTCCATTCACGGAGGGTTTCAGGTATCCAGCCCCATCGCCGGGCGTCTACACGTCGGTGTGGGGGTGGGGCATTTGGTTGGGGGGTCGAGATGGGAATAGTCTCCTGTCTCGGCGTGATCACCCGCTTTCGGGGTGTATACAACATTTTAGGGCCGTTCGGGTAAGGCCGATATGGCTTAAATGATGGCTCTGCCGGGTGGTATGGAATGCGGGCGGGGACCGCTGGGGGCGGTGGATCCTCTCCGTCATCATCTTCTTCCATCAGTTCCTCTTCTGACTCCTCCATTGGTTCTTCGGAGGTGTCTTCTTCAGATGGTTCTCCTTCAGTGAAAACCTCAGTGACTGCGGGGCTCGTAGGGGTATACTCATCCTCTGAATCTGACAAGATGATGGTCTCTGGGTGGGACATGTTTTCTGCTATCAAGGTCCATTCATAGTCTTTTAGTTAGTTACAAAGTATTTTTAAAACCAGTAAAACATAAGTGCAGTTATAGTCTAGGGTACTAATGCAACCTACTTCACTATAACTATGGCTCTGATACCAATCTGTCACACCCCGTTACCCCGGTTGGCAACGAAGCGTGACGTCGCGGAAGCGTAACCATAATCATAATGAACGACCACTATATGGACGTTTTCAAAAATACATCGGTATAACTTTAAAATATATAAATGTTTTACACAACCCGAAAATGATAAAGAGTAGTTCGCAAGATACAGAGATTTAAATACATAATTAAATTGTCCAAAATAATGCAAGTAAATCTCCGTCGGTTTGAAACTGAGTGCGACTCCTTAAATGCTGAAGCTTGAAAATACTACCGATGTGATGGACTTGCCTTAATTTCCTGAAAATACACGCTAAAATATGTCAACAAAATTGTTGGTGAGCTCATAGGTTTACACGTAAATCTGACTTGTATGGACAACAATAATAGAGATTGAATTTGTAAAATCATAAATTCCATGTTATGTATTACATATAAACCATCATGCAACCGAAGCTTAATTACAATGAGTTTGCCCTGTGCAGTATTCCCATACGTAATACCGTGTGTTTATATATATGCACTCGCTGTTAGCCGACCCGAACTAACCCGAATGGGGGACATGACTCCCGATAGATCTATCCACAATATATTCGCGCTTAAAAATAAATGCAATTAACGGTTCATGATATAAGGGCTGATGGAACCACATGTGTAATACATAATAGAAATGAAGATGTTTTCGTGTCCATATAAAAACGAAGCATGTATTTCATCCCCAAAACATAACAGTGTGAAAATAGGGGCTATGAGAACTCACCGAGATTGCGATGGCAAAAACTAGCGTAAAAAGCTTTTTAGCGTGAATGGATGGATGATGCGTCGAGTGTGTTTAATCGAGCCCTAAATGATAATAAGGACTTAATATCTCTAATATATGATGATATATATATATATATTTATAGATTTTTATGTCTTAAATCACCCAACATTACAAGTTTATAAATAAAATCCGCTTAAAACGTCAAGTTTATATATATATATAATTATCCAGATTTTTTGGAGGTTTTTCGGCCTACTTTGAGGGTGTTTTTGACCAAGATCCAAAACGTTATAGGCTTTGGTTTTCTAGGACATTAAACTACTATATACAAAGGATATTTAGAATCAAGAACGACCATTTTTCGAGATGTTTAGGTTAGGGAAAAAGCTTGTTGAAAACCCTATGTTGGCCATTTTTGAGCCGTCAAACTTTCGGTTTCCCAAATAATTTCTGGAGGTCTTAAACTCCAAAATAAATTATGAAAACTTCCAGATCTGTAGTTAAGACATAGATCTAACTTTTGAGACAAGAATCAACTCATTTTGTTAAGTTATGAATTAGTTATGATTTTTCAAAGTCGATATAAATTTTCTGCCGAAAATCCGCAGTTTATAAACTTGAAACAACTTATGATTCTTGTTGTTTATTCAAAAACTACTTGTACAAAAGTTATAAAAGTTATAAAACACACATATATATATATATATATATATATATATATATATCACATGTTTTCATAATATTAACACTTTTATAACGTGTTCATATATTCATAAACACATTTAAAGAAACAATCTTAAAACTAAAACTAGAAACTTATAAACTTGAGTTTTTATGAAACTTGATGTTGTTGGTGATTATATATATTATGCAAGACTTATATAAACATAAATGTATGATGAAATAAGCTAGTATTTACTTACTTTGATGTATTTAGAGTATGAAATTGAGAAGAAGTTGGAACTCTTGCAAGATTTGGAACAAGAACACTTGAATTTCACCAAGAACACTTGAATGAAAATATTTGTAGTGTGTTTGTGTGTGTGTGTGGGATCCGGTTTTTAGAGAGAAAAAGAAGGGTTTTGGTGTGAATAATATGAAAGGGAAGCTCTCTATTTATAGGCAAAAGATGGAGGTTGAATTGATGGTGATAAGAGGGGTGGAGTGTAAGATCTTCTTTGAATTGAGAGGAGGATGGTGTAGAGGGATTTGATGTAGATATGTTGAGTAAAAAAATATTTATCAAGTCCTTTATGTACCTCCTATGGGCATATTTTTCAAGATATTATATTGTATTTTCATTTTTTTATTTTTGTACAAATGTATTTAGAATGTATTCTTGTATTTCCCTTTTTATGTAAATTCAAAAATAGTTTTGGATGCATTGTTTTAAATGAATTGTTTTAGTCTTGCATAATTAATGTTAAGTAATTGTATTAGTGTATGATTAGTGTCACTAATCATAATTTAATTATGTACTTAGTTGAATTAATCCCTCATATCGTAATTTGATCGGATTAATTGATTTCTCGATTCGTCGCACCGATGAATTTGATTCCAATTGGGTTGAATTTTCTGATAAACCTAGTTAATCACTTGATTAATTTCTAATGACCACTGATTAGGCTATAATTGACTATTAAATACAGATTAGGTCATTGTTGCTAACCTGGTTTAGTGCCGGATGTTACAGTTCACCTTGTGTGAATAATTGCACTGATAGAGTTGATGTACCATGCCCGTTGATTTCCCTGAATCCTCTACAGATGTGTTCAATACCAATGTCACTCCCTCAACAGATGTACAAACTCAAGATATCAGTTTGTCTGATAATCAAGAAAGCTGTTAAGACCTGTTGTGAATGAAACTGGTGTTCAAGATATAGATGAATCATCATTGTAACATGATCCTAAGTGGATCATGTGTCACCCAAATGATTAAATAATATGTGACATCAATAAAGGTGTGCAGACAAGGTGGGACAGTCTTGGGAACTTTTGTATGTTTTCAAGTTTTGTGTCCCTAATGGAGCCAAAGAAAATTTATGATGCATTGACAGATGCCATATGGATCACTGCCATCCAGGAAGAACTCAATCAGTTTGAGAGAAAAAAAAGTATGGAAGTTGGTCCCCATGCCTAAAGGAAAAAAAACAATAATTGGCACAAAATGGGTTTTAAGAAACAAGATGGACGAGCAAGGTCATGTCATCAGAAGGCAATACTGGTTTCTCAAGGGTATAGGCAAGAAGAAGGTATTGACTGTGATGAAACATTTGCTCCTGTGGCCAGGATAGAAGCAATTCATTTGTTTCTGGCATATGCTGCTCACAAAAACATAAAGGTATTTCAAATGGATGTGCAGAGTGCATTTTTGAATGGTAAGCTGCAAGAAGAGGTATATGTTAAGCAGCCTCTAGGTTTCAAAAATAAACATCATCCATGTTATGTCTATAAGTTGGACAAAGCTCTCTATGATGTAAAATAAGCCCCCAAAGCCTGGTATGACACTCTTACTGAATTCCTTTTGAGCAATGAGTACTCCAGAGGTAAAGTGGATACCACATTGTTCATAAAGATTGTGAAATCTAATATTATGCTTTTTCAAATCTATGTGGATGATATTATATTTGGTTCTACTAATGAACAGCTATGCAAGAATTTTTCACTTCTCATGAAATCTAAGTATGAAATGAGCATGATGGGTGAACTTACTTTATTTCTAGGATTGCAGGTTAAACAACCCTCAAATGGAATTTTTATAAATCAATGAAAGTACACATTAGATCTTTTAAAGAAATTTAAATTTGATCAATGTTCTCCCATCAAAACCCCAATGGCAACCAATATTAAATTGGATGCTGATGCCTGTGGCAAGCCTGCATCTGAAACAGCTTACAGAGGTATGATTGGGAGCTTGCTATATATTGACAGCTAGTAGACTAGATATAATATTTGCTACCTGTTTATGTGCTAGGTTTCAAGCTGATGCAAAGGAATCTCATCAAGCTGCTGTGAAAAGAATCTTTAGGTACCAAAAGGGTACACCAGGTTTGGGTCTTTGGGATCCCAAAGACTTAAGCCTTGATCTAATTGGCTACACGAATTCTGATTTTGCAGGTTGCAGGCTAGATAAAAAAAAAGCACAACAGGTTGGTGTCAACTCCTTGGAGGAAAGTTGATCAGATATGAATTCTTCGTAAAAGAGTTCACAATTTTATCGGATCGTCCTTGATGATCTTTCTTCCAAGAACCCAACCCCTTACTAATATGAATTCAACAGTATTGGATATATGATTCCAACACCTTTGAATTACAACCGAAGCAAGTAATCGAAGTTATACGAAACACAACAACTAAGCGGAAGAATACTTAGTTGTAGCCAAGTGAAAATTGCAAGCACAATTAGTCTTGCAAGACCCAAATGAGTTCAATCACGAGAACTACAAGTGAAAGGAAAAACCTCACAATATGATTTGATTTGAAAATGTGATGTTTACAACCTTGAAAGATCACCTATTTATAGGGAAAAGATGACCTTTGAAACTACCCATACTTATTACATAAAGACTTTTCATTCATCCTAAACTAGTTACAAAAACCCTTAATCTTTTTACTAGCTTAATCTAGAAGATTACATAAAAAGCTAGACAATTTATCATAATGGGCCATGAAGACACAAAATCCACACTTTATAAAGCAAGCCAAACAACACTAAGATGGTTTATTAACTTGGGCTTGTAGCCTTGGGTCTTCAATAATTCTTTGGCATGGGCCGACGCAATTATTTGATTGAGACTTTCTTGCATCTTCTTTTTTCTCGAACGTGTCATTGGTCCATGCATTTCTTCAAGTGGCTCCTTTGTCAAAACTCCATCGTTAATCTTTAATTCGTTTCCGCTTATCTTTATTTTGTTGATTATTGGAGTTCCATCATTCCCTCCCGCTTTGGAAGGATTCGCCCTCGAATCTGTGCCTACATCAAAAGGAGATAATTCAGAAACATTAAAAGTCGCACTCACACCATACTCTCCCGGTAAATCAAATTTGTAGGCATTATCATTAACACGAGCTATCACTTGGAAGGGTCCATCACCACGGGGATACAACTTTGTACGTCTTGAAGATGGAAATCTTTCTTTCCTCATGTGTATCCAAACCCAATCACGTGGTTCGAATATAACCTGCTTACGCCCCTTGTTAGCATGTTTGCCATATTGTTTGGTTCTCTTTTCAATGTTGCAACGAACTTGCTCATGCAACTTTTTCACAAGTTCAGCCTTTTTTGCACCATCCATATTTAATTGTTCTTTGACAGGCAAAGGAGATAAATCTAAAGGTGTTGAAGGAATAAAGCCATAAACAACCTCGAATGGAAAAAAGTTAGCGGAAGTGTACAAAGTACGATTATAAGCAAATTCAATAATAGGCAAACACTCCTCCCAACTTTCCAGATTTAACTGTTCTTTGACAGGCAAAGGAGATAAATCTAAAGGTATTGAAGGGTTTGCCCATCAGTTTGTGGGTGACTTCAAGTTGAGAATAGTAACTTTGTGCCTAGGTTTCCCCAAAGAGTTTTCCAAGAGTAACTCAAAAACTTTACATGCCTGTCAGACACAATGGTTTTTGGAATACCATGCAAACGAGCTATTTCCTTGAAAAACAAATCGGCCACATGCTTTTCATCATCCGTCTTTCTACAAGCAATGAAATGTGCCATTTTTGAAAATCTATCAACGACAACAAAAATTGAGTCCATTCCCTTTTGACTCCTTGGCAAACCAAGTATGAATTCCATGGAAATATCGGTCCAAGGAGAATGAGGAATGGGAAGTGGATTGTACAATCCATGACTTTGACTTGGCCTTTTTACAATCAAGACAATGACCACAAATACGTTCTACATCCCTTTTCAATTTAGGCCAATAATAATGTTCTTTTAAAACATCCAAGGTTTTCAAAATGCCAAAGTGGCCCATTAAGCCTCCTCTATGAGCTTCGCGAGTCAAAAGTTCACGTAGAGAACAAGAAGGGATGCACAACTTATTTTCTTTAAACAAAAACCCTTCATGCCTGAAAAACTTAATGAAAGCTGATTTTTCACACGCCATGAACACATTTGCAAAATCACTATCAGATGCATACAACTCCTTAATAAACACAAAACCCATGATTTTAGAATCTAAAGTGGTAAGGAGAGCATACCGTCGCGATAATGCATCGGCCACAATATTCTCTTTACCTTTCTTATAACGCACAAGATATGGAAATGTTTCAATGAATGCAATCCATTTTGCATGCCTTTTGTGAAGACTTCGATGTCCCTTCAAGTACTTAAGGGATTCATGATCAGTGTGAATCACAAACTCCCTAGGCTTGAGATAATGTTGCCATGTCTCCAAAGCCCTCACAACAGCATACACTTCCTTGTCATAAGTCGGATAAATTAGTGTTGCACCATTAAGCTTTTCACTAAAGTACGCAATGGGACGACCTCCTTGAAGCAAAACAGCACCTATTCCAACTCCCGAAGCATCACATTCAATCTCAAAAGTGTTAGAAAAATCAGTTAATGCTAAAACAGGAGAATTGGTTAGATCACGTTTCAATTGCTCGAAAGCCTTTTGTTGCTTCTCTCCCTACTCAAACTTGACATTATTTTTCACCAAATCATTTAGAGGAGAACCTTTTGATGAAAAATCTTTGACAAACCTTCGATAGAAACTAGCAAGTCCATGAAAAGATCTTACCTCTGAAACATTGTTTGGAAAAGGCCAATCAAGAATAGCCTTCAACTTTGACTCATCAACACGCAAACCATTTTCACCAACAACATATCCAAGAAAAACAACTTCTTTGACACAAAATGTACACTTTTTTAAATTTGCAAACAACTTTTGCACACGTAAGGTAGCAAGAACAAGTTTAAGATGCTCGACATGAACATGCATGCTTCGACTATAAATCAAAATGTCATCGAAATACACGACAACAAACTTTCCATTGAAGTCTCTCAAAACATGATTCATAAGCCTCATAAAAGTGCTTGGTGCATTAGTTAAACCAAAAGGCATAACTAACCATTCATAAAGACCAAACTTTGTTTTGAAAGCTATTTTCCATTCATCACCTTCCTTGATTCTTATTTGGTGATATCCAAATTTAAGATCATGTTTTGAAAAAATCTTAGCACCATGTAATTCATCAAGCATGTCTTCTAATCTTGGAATGGGGTGACGATACTTGATAGTTATTTTGTTCACAGCCCTACAATCAATGCACATACGCCTGGTGCCATCTTTTTTTGGAACTAAGATGACTGGCACGACACAAGGGCTAAGGTATTCACGAATGATACCTTTTCCCAGCAACTCACCAACTTGTTTCTGTAGCTCCTTTGTTTCTTCCGGATTTGCTCTATATGTCGGTCTATTCGGAATTGTTGCACCGGGAATCAAATCAATTTGATGTTCTATGCCACGAATCGGTGGCAATCCATCGGGTACATCTTCAGGAAACACATCTGTAAAATCATTTAAAACATAAACAATTTCCAGTGGCAAAGTGTGAGACGAATCGTTAGTAGATAAACAAACCTCTTGGTACAAAAGTACAAAAAGAAGTTTACATCTCTCATGCTTGCAAACAAAGCGCCTTTTGTCTCACTTGCTTTTGGCTTTTCACTTTTATTTTTCCCGCTCGACACTTTATTCTCTCTTTCTTTTTCGCTTTTATTACCCCCACTTTCTTTTGGCTTTTTCAAACTCTCATCTTTTTGCCTTTTTTCTCTCAATTTTATTTGTTCTTTCAACACTTGTTGTGGACTCATTGGTACAAGAGTGAAACTTCTAGTTTTCAAATCAAAATGATACTTATTTGAACTTCCATCGTGAGTTGTTTTACGGTCATACTCCCATGGACGTCCAAGAATAACGTGCCCCGCCGTCATTGGTACTACATCACACAAAACCTCATCTTCATACTTTCCGATGGAAAATTTCAACAACACTTGTTTTTTTACCTTTATTTTTCCATGGTCATTAAGCCATTGCAAATGGTATGGTTTCGGATGCTTGATTGTCGGTAAATCCAACTTCTCTACAAGATAAGAACTAGCACAATTAGTACAGCTCCCACTATCAATGATCAACATGCATACCTTATCATGGATAAGGCATCGTGTATGAAAGATGTTGTGGCGTTGTTGATCATTCTCTTCCTTGGCTTGAATGTTCAAATCCCTCATGGTTACAAGAGCCTCACGTTCATCGCCACTTTCAATTGCCCTTAACTCATTCTCATCGTCGGAACCTTAAGGTGTTGTATTCTTGCCATCATCTTCATCTTCGCTTTGACTCAAACAGGAACCATCATCAAGCATGAACTTTCTTTTCTTTTTGAAATCTTCATTTTTCCCCCCATCTATTTGTTTTCCAAGAAGAGGAAGAAGAAGAGTTGTAAGAAAACTTACTTGAACTTTCTTTTCTTTTCCGTTGCTTTTCAACCTTTTCAGCCATATGTAACATCTCTTCTAAATCAATATAATGTTGCAATTCTACCACATCTGAAATTTCTTTACGAAGACCTCCTAAAAACCTTGCCATGGTAGCTTCGGGATCTTCATCAACATTTGCCCTTGTCATGGCTATTTCCATCTCTTGGTAGTATTCCTCCACACTCCTTGAACCTTGACTTATGTCTTGGAGTTGATTGTAAAGATCACCATAGTAATGAGGTGGAACAAAACGTCCCCTCATCGCAACCTTCATTTCATCACATGTTTCAATAGGCCGCTCCCCATTTCTTCTTCTAGACAAAACCAACTTATCCCACCACGTTAAAGCATAACCATAAACTTCAACTGATCCGAGTTTTACCTTTTTATCTTCAGAGTAGTTATGGATCCCAAAAACATTTTCCACCTTTGATTCCCACTCTAGATACGCCTCCGGATCATTCTTACCTTGGAAAGAAGGAATCTTCATTTGATGCTGCCAAGGTTACTATCAATTCTATTTTGATTTCTTCGGTTGTTGTTGGATGTTTCGGCTCCATCACTATTGCCTTCATTATGAATCGACACCTCCAAACGACCCATTCGCTCCATCATAGTTTCCATCATTTTTGTTGAATTGTCCCAACAAATGCTCTCTCCAAGCCTTTTGTTCCAAGGTTTCTTTTACTCCTTCCATGTTGATAAAAACAAACAAAATTGAAAAAAAAAATTGTTAATCCTCACACCCTTCCCCCCGAATTTGTTTCCCAATTCTATATTACACACCCCAAGTGTATCACTCTTAAAATTAGGATTTTATTTTAGATGTGTCACTCTTGCTTTTTTTACCACTCGAATTCCCTCACTTTCGTAGTTCTAATGAGAACAAATTCAACCTTACAAGGTGCTCAAACAATAAAACACTTGGCAGGAAACAAATATGAAGAGATTATGGTGAAGATAAAAAAAAAAAGAAAGACATATGAAGAGATTATGGAGAAGATTAGAAACAAAAGAAGATAGCGGAAATGATGTAAACAAACCATTGAATGACATACAAATAGAGCTTTTTTTTTTTCCGGATAACCTTTCCTTTTTGAGGATTTTTTTTTGCTTTTTTTTGCCTTTTTTTTGGCTGTTTTTTTTTTTTTTTGTTTTTTTTACGCGGAAATGAAGAACATTAAGTAGAAATGATACGAAACGTTGACCCGCAAGTTAAATGTAACTTGGAACCTTAGTATAGGATAGGATAGGCGTCAAAGTACCCGATAATTGGGACTCCAACACGCCTAGAGCAAGTCCTTGACCCGTTAGTTATAAGAACTAAGAACCAAAGGAATACGAGAATGCCACAAGAATGTGCTCACAATCTTGATAAGTTCTTGAACTATGAACTCTCCAACAAAGAACAAAGCTCACAAAGATGAGTAAAACTCAGAAGAAAGATATATATTTCTCAAGTGAATTGATTTGAAAGTACATAGGAAGCCATCTATTTATAGGCTTCAAAAACCAACTCAAAAGACACTAATTAAATTCAATGGATTAACATCTATTTATAGGCTTCAAAAACCAACTCAAAAGGCACTAATTAAATTCAATGGATTAAAGAAGGGACTTTAATCCATGATGTAACATCCGGCACTAAACCAGGTTAGCAACAAAGCCCTAATCTGTATTTAATTAGCTAATTATAAGCTAATCAGTGGTCATTAGAAATTAATCAAGTGATTAACAAGGTTTATTAGAAAATTCAACTCAATTAGAATCAAATTCATCGGTGCGATGAATCGGGAAATCAATTAATCCGATCAATTTACGATATGAAGGATTAATTCAACTAAGTACATAATTAAATTATGATTAGTGACACTAATCATACACTAATACAATTACTTAACATTAATTATGCAAGACTAAAACAATTCATTAAAACAATGCATCCAAAAGTATTTATAAATTTACAAAAAAAGGGAAATACAAGAATACATTTCTAAATACTTTTATACAAAAAAAAAATACACCACAAATACACTATATAGGCCGGCCAAGTAATGGACCACAAAGGACTTATGAAATAATTTTTTACTCAACATTTCTACATCAAATCCTCCTCTTTCCTTTCATCCAAGATTTTACAACTATTTTCATCATTTCACCACCTTTTTCACCTCTATAAATAGGACCCCAACTTCATCTCATTCTTCACACCTTCACAACACAAAAATCTCCTTCTTTTCTTCCTCTCAAAACCGGCCAAAGAGTGCCCAAGAACACCAACACTTGCAACTTTGTGTTCTTCTAATATTTCAAGAGTTTTGGTGAAAAGTCTTGCAAGGATTTCAACTTCTACTCTTTTTCATTTTTATAATACATCAAAGTAAGTAAATAATAGCTTATATCATCTTACATTTATGTTTATATAAGTCTTGCATAATATATATAATCACCAACTACAACAAGTTTCATAAAAAAAACTCAAGTTTATAAATTTCTAGTTCTTATTTTTAAGTTGTTTCTATAAATGTGTTTATGAATATATATGAACACATTATAAACATGTTAATATTATGAAAACATGTGTTGTATATGTGTTATATAACTTTTATAACTTTTATACAAGTAGTCTTTGAATAAACAACAAGAATCATAACTTGTTTCAAGTTTATAAAACTGCGGATTTTCGGCAGAAAATTTATATCGACTTTGAAAAATCATAACTAATTCATAACTTAACGAAATGAGTTGATTCTTGTCTCAAAAGTTCTATGTCTTAACTATAGATCTGGAATTTTTCATAATTTATTTTGGAGTTTAAGACCTCCAGAAACTATTTGGGAAACCGAAAGTTTGACAGCTCAAAAATGGCCAACATAGGGTTTTTAATGATCTTTTTCACCAACCTAAGCATCTCGAAAAATAGTCGTTCTTGATTCTAAAAATCCTTTGTATATAGTAGTTTAATGTCCTAGAAAACCAAAGCCTAAAACATTTTGGAGCTTGGTTAAAAACATCCTCAAAGTAGGCCGAAAAACCTCCGAAAAAGCTGGAAAATTATATATATACATATATATATATATATATATATATATATATATATATATATATATATATATATATATATATATATATATATATATATATATATATATATCATATATTAGAGATATTAAGTCCTTATTAACATTTAGGACTCGATTAAACTCACGCGGCACATCAATCCATCTATTCACGTTTAAAAGCTTTTTACGCTAGATTTTGCCATCGCAATCCCGGTGAGTTCTCATAGCCCCTATTTTCACACTGTTATGTTCTGGAGATGAAATACATGCTTCATTTTATATGGACACGAAAATATCTTCATTTCTATTATGTATTACACACGTGGTTCCATCAGCCCTTAAATCATGAACCGTTAATTGCATTTATTTGTAAGCGCGAATATATTGTGGATAGATCTATCGGGAGTCATGTCCCCCATTCGGGTTAGTTCGGGTCGGCTAACAGCGAGTGCATATATATTTAACACACGGTATTACGTATGGGAATACTGCACAGGGCAAACTTATTTTAATTAAGCTTCGGTTCCATGATGGTTTATATGTAATACATAACATGGAATTTGTGATTTTATAAATTGAATCTCTATTATTGTTGTCCATACAAGTCAGATTTACGTGTAAACCTATGAGCTCACCAACAATTTTTGTTGACGTATTTTAGCGGTTATTTTCAGGAAATTAAGGCAAGTCCTACACCTCGGTAGTATTTTCAAACTTCCGCATTTAAGGAGTCGCACTCAGTTTCAAACCGTCGGAGATTTACTTGCATTATTTTGGATAATTTAATTATGTATTTAAATCTCTGTATCTTGCGAACTACTTTTATCATTTTCGGGTTATGTAAAACAATTATATCTTTTAAAGTTAAACCGATGTATTTTTGAAAACGTCCATATAGTGGTCGTTCATTATGATTATGGTTACGCTTCCGCGACGTCACGATTCATTGCCAACCGGGGTAACGGGGTGTGACAGATTGGTATCAGAGCCATAGTTATAGTGAACTAGGTTGCATTTGCACCCTAGACTATAACTGCACTTATGTTTTACTGGTTTAAAAAATATTTTGTAACTAACTAAAAGGCTATGCATGGACCTTGATAGCAGAAAACATGTCCCACCCAGAAACCATCATCTTGTCAGATTCAGAGGATGAGTACACACCTACGAGCCCCGCAGTCACTGAGGTTTTCACTGAAGGAGAACCATCTGAAGAAGACCCCTCCGAAGAACCAATGGAGGAGTCAGAAGAGGAACCGATGGAAGAAGATGATGACGGAGAGGATCCACCACCCCCTGCGGTCCCCGCCCACATTCCATACCACCCGGCAGAGTCATCATTTAAGCCATATCGGCCTTATCCAAACGACCCTAAAATGTTGTATACACCCCGAAAGCGGGTGATCACGCCGAGACAGGAGACTATTCCCATCTCGACACCCCAACCAAATCCCCCACCCCCACACCGACGTGTAGACGCCCGGCGATGGGGCTGGATACCTGAAACACTCCGTGAATGGAGGCAAGAGGAAGGAATCCCTTCCAACTTTGAGATCGGAGGACCATCCTCCGCACCTATCCCGTCACTCACTCAAGAACCCGCCGAACAGACCATACCACTCTTGGTAGCACGGTCTTCCAGGCATGATCTCCAACTTCGGTTGCTTAACCAAGAAATCTGAGAGATGACCGCTCGTTTAGAGTGGGAGGAGTTACAAAACTCCAACATATACTGGGCCAACCAGCACGCCCTCCCATTCAGCAGGACGGACTAAACGAGCTCCGACAACGATTAGCCGAGAGCGAGTCCCACAATGAGGAGCTGGCACAGCGCCTCAATGCTTTAGAAAAGGGAGAGACCCCTGATCACTCCCGCACCTAGTACCCCCCCCCCCTTCTATCTTTGTAATATTAGGAAATTATTATGTAATAGTGTAGGACTAAAATTTTCGGTAATAACCCGCCCCAATGTAAGAAAATTATGAATGATTAATGAAAATTGCAAGTTATTTATGAAATTGAGTTTGATGATTATAGTGTTTGTGCCTTAAGAAAAATTTACATTTTTAAGATTCAACTTCGTACACTATGCTATTTTCTTTAAACTTTAAGATAATGCCGCCGAGACGAGTTATGAATGCCGCAGAAATTGAGGAACTAGTAGCACAAAGAGTAGCTGCTGCTATAGCCACTTACAAGACCAACAGAATCAGTTCAGCTAATGGAGATGGTGGTGCTAGCCGCACCACGGGAGGAACTGAAACCCACCCAAAGGGTTGTGGAATTAAGGGGTGTTTGAGCTGCAAGCCCCCATACTTCAATGGAACTGAAGGAGCCGTTGGATTAGTACGATGGTTTAAAAAGTTGGAGTCTGTCTTCCGTGTTAGCGGATGCATTGTAGGAGAAAAGGTGAAGTTCGCTACCCACACCCTGCAAGACTGCGCCTTGACATGGTGGAACTCGTATACCCAGTCTGTGGGGATTGATGTAGCTTACCAACTCGCCTGGACCGAGTTGAAATAAATGATGACCGATGAATATTGCCCAAGGAATGAGTTACAGAAGATGGAGTCAGAGTTTTGGAATCTGGCAATGAAGGGAACGGATGTAGCCGGGTACACCAACCGATTCCACGAACTGAGTATTCTGTGCCCTTAGATGGTGACCCCTGAATACAAGAAAATAGAGCGTTACATTTGGGGACTCGCTCCTCAAATTCAAGGAAATGTCACTGCCTCCAACCCATCCACCATACAGGATGCCATCAGAATGGCCAACAACCTCATGGATCAAGTGTCCCGAAGAAGTGAAGCCAAGGCCTGGGAAAACAAGAGAAAGTGGGAGGACAAGTCAGGGAGGAATACGGGCTCGCAATCGAAGAAGCCCGAGACCATCAAGGCTTATGTAGCAGGAACTGAGTCAAGGAAGGGCTACACAGGTACCAAGCCTTTCTGCACCCACTGCACCTTTCATCACAACATGGGTCCCTGCCCAACCCCTTGTGGAAAATGCAAATGTATTGGCCATGTGGCCAAAGACTGTAAATTTGGAACCTCGGGTGTCAACGGCGGCAATCAGAGAGGCTGCTATGAATGTGGAGCTGCTGGGCACTTCAAGAGTGAGTGCCCGAAGTTGAGAAATGGTGGAGGAGCTCAGGGGAGAGCTTTTGTGTTAGGAGCAGGTGACGCTCGTCAGGATCCCCATGTGGTATCAGGTACGTTTCTTCTAAATGACATTTACGCTTACGTACTCTTTGATACTGGGGCTGATAAGAGCTTTATATCTGATAAGTTTTGTAAGAAATTGAATGCCACTCCTTTTCCCTTAGACAACTCTTATACTATAGAACTGGCTGATGGCAAAATAATAGAGGCAAGTAGTATTATTAAGGAATGCACACTGAAGCTGGCAGATCATCCCTTTAAGATAGACTTGATGCCTATAGAACTCGGAAGTTTTGATGTAGTAATTGGTATGGATTGGTTGTCACATAACCAGGCCGAGATTTTGTGCGGTAAGAAAGTGGCACGGATACCACTCCACAAGAAGAAGGTCCTAACAGTCCAAGGGGAAAGAAAGAACCGACAGCTGAATGTCATATCCGGCCTAAGAACATTAAAGTGCCTTAGGAAAGGTTGCCATGCAGTACTGGTACAAATTGCAGAAAAAGAGTCGGAGGAGATGCGACTCGAGGATATTCCAGTGGTTTGTGACTATCCGAAGGTTTTCCCGGAAGATTTGCCTGGGCTTCCGCCAGCTAGGCAAGTGGAGTTTCAAATCGATTTGGTGCCGGGAGCTGCACCGGTCGCAAGAGCCCCATATAGACTTGCTCCTTCTGAAATGCAAGAGCTATCCAGTCAATTACAAGAGTTGAGGGATAAAGGATTCATTCGACCAAGTTCCTCACCTTGGGGAGCACCGGTCTTGTTCGTGAAAAAGAAAGACGGATCCTTCAGAATGTGCATAGACTACCGAGAGCTAAACAAGTTGACAGTAAAGAACCCCTACCCCCTTCCCAGAATTGACGACCTGTTTGACCAATTACAGGGATCTAGCTTATACTCTAAGATTGATCTGCTATCCGGTTATCATCAAGTAAAGGTTCGGGAAGAAGACATTCCCAAGGCAGCATTCTGAACTCGTTATGGACATTACGAATTTCAGGTAATGCCATTCGGTTTGACCAACGCATCAGCCGTATTCATGGACCTCATGAATCGAGTGTGTAAACAGTATCTGGACAAATTTGTAATAGTGTTCATAGACGATATCCTCATCTATTCCAGAAATAAGGAGGAGCACGAACAACATCTCAAGCTGATCTTGGAGTTGTTAGAGAAGGAACAGTTATACGCTAAATTTTCAAAATGTGAATTTTGGTTGCGAGAAGTTAAATTCCTTGGACATGTGATCAACAGCCAGGGAATCCAAGTTGATCCATCAAAAATCGAGGCTATAAAGAACTGGGCAACTCCTAGAACTCCCACGGAAATCTGCCAATTTCTTGGACTTGCCGGTTATTGTAGGCAATTTTATTGAAAACTTCTCGAAGATAGCAGGTTCCCTAACAGAGTTAACTCGGAAGGATGTAATATATGTCTGGGGTGAAGAGCAAGAAAAGGCATTACAACAGTTAAAGTAAAGATTGTGTAGTGCACCAATTCTGTCCTTACCTAAAGGGACTGAAAATTTTGTGGTCTACTGTGATGCCTCACACAATGGATTAGGTTGTGTGCTCATGCAAAGGGATAAAGTCATTGCTTACGCATCACGGCAGCTCAAAATTCACGAGGTGAACTATACGACTCATGACTTGGAGCTTGGAGCAGTGGTGTTTGCTCTCAAAATATGGAGGCACCACCTGTATGGAACTAAGTGCACGGTGTTCACAGACCATAAAAGCCTTCAGCATATTCTGAATCAGAAAGAGTTGAATATGAGGCAACGTCGTTGGGTTGAGCTGCTTAGCGATTACGACTGCGAAATTCGTTATCATCCGGGGAAGGCGAATGTCGTAGCTGATGCCCTGAGCCGAAAGGAACGGGTTAAACCATTGAAAGTCCGAGCTTTGGTCATGAGTATACAGTCAAACCTAAACTCTCAAGTCCGCGAGGCACAAGAAGCAGCAGTCAAGGAGGGTAATCTACTGGATGAAGCCTTGAGAGGTATGGATAAGCAGTTTTAAATCAAGCCAGATGGATGTCGGTACTTCATGGGCAGAATTTGGTTACCAAAATTCGGAGGAGTAAGGAAGCTGGTCATGGATGAAGGGCATAAGACAAGATATGCTATTCATCCAGGGTCAGATAAAATGTATCACGACTTGAAAGGAATGTACTGGTGGCCAAACATGAAGGCTGACATTGCTACCTATGTCAGCAAGTGCTTAACATGTTTGAAGGTTAAGGCTGAGCACCAGAAACCATCAGTGTTGCTAGTTCAACCAGAAATACCCAGTGGAAGTGGGAAAACATCAACATGGATTTCATCACCAAGTTGCCGAAGACTTCTGGAGGTTATGACACTATTTGGGTGATTGTGGATCGACTTACCAAAACCGCACATTTACTGCCAATCAAGGAGACTGATAAGATGGATAAGTTAACACAAATCTACCTTAAAGAAGTCGTCTCAAGGCATGGAGTGCCAATATCAATTATATCAGACAGGGACAGCCAGTTCACATCAAGATTCTGGCAGTCATTGCAAGAAGCACTGGGTACACGCCTAGATATGAGCACAACCTATCACCCACAAACGGATGGTCAGAGTGAAAGGACAATTCAGACTTTGGAAGACATGCTAAGGGCTTGTGTTATCGACTTTGGCAAAAGTTGGGACAGACACCTGCCATTAGTTGAGTTTTCCTATAACAACAGCTATCACTCAAGTATTAAGACCGCCCCATTCGAGGCACTCTACGGGCGAAAGTGTCGATCACCACTTTGTTGGGCTGAAGTAGGAGATAGTCAGATTACTGGACCTGAGATCATCCAGGAGACTACAGAAATGATAGCCCAGATTCGTAACCGGTTAAAGATCGCGCGGGATCGACAGAAAAGTTATGCAGACGTTCGACGGAAGGATTTGGAATTCCAAGAGGGAGATCAAGTAATGTTTAAAGTTTCGCCTTGGAAGGGCGAAATCCGTTTTGGGAAACGATGAAAACTCAATCGTCGTTATATCGGACCATTCAAGATCACTAAAATAATTGGCCCGGTAGCTTACCGACTCGATCTGCCCCCAGAGCTTAGTGACGTTCATCGTACCTTCCACGTGTCAAATCTTAAGAAGTGCCTGGCTGATGAAACACTCGTTATACCCATGGACGAGCTAGAGTTAGATGATAAGCTGAACTTCATTGAGCAACCTGTAGAAATAATGGACCGAGAAGTCAATAAACTCAAGCACAGTCGGATCCCGATAATAAAAGTCAGATTGAACTCTAAGCGAGGTCCTGAGTTTATGTGGGAACGCGAAGATCAGTTCCGAGAAAAATACCCTTAGCTGTTCTCAAATACTCAAGCAGTGGAGAACACGAGCTAATTTCGGGACGAAATTACCTTAACAGGGGGAGACTGTAACATGTTAATATTATGAAAACATGTTTATATGAGTCTTGCATAATATATATAATCACCAACAACAACAAGTTTCAGAAAAAAAGTCAAGTTTATAAGTTTCTAGTTCTTATTTTTAAGTTGTTTCTTTAAATGTGTTTATGAATATATGAACACATTATAAACATGTTAATATTATGAAAACATGTGTTATATATGTGTTATATAACTTTTATACAAGTAGTCTTTGAATAAACAACAAGAATCATCAGTTGTTTCAAGTTTATTAAACTGCGGATTTTCGGCAGAAAATTTATATCGACTTTGAAAAATCATAACTAATTCATAACTTAACGAAATGAGTTGATTCTTGTCTCAAAAGTTATATATATGTCTTAACTATAGATCTGGAATTTTTCATAATTTATTTTGGAGTTTAAGACCTCCAGGAACTATTTGGGAAACCGAAAGTTTGACAGCTCAAAAATGGCCAACATAGGGTTTTTAACGAGCTTTTTCACCAACCTAAACATCTCGAAAAATGGCCGTTCTTGATTCTAAAAATCCTTTGTATATAGTAGTTTAATGTCCTAGAATACCAAAGCCTAAAACATTTTGGAGCTTGCTTAAAAACAACCTCAAAGTAGGCCGAAAAACCTCCGAAAAAGCTGGAAAATTATATATATATATATATATATATATATATATATATATATATATATATATATATATATATATATATATATATATATATATATATATATATATATATGTATATATATATATATATATATATATATGTGTATATATATATATATATATTGATTTGGGCTCAAATGAGTACCACTAGTTTTGCGGAGTACCGGAGGTACCTCGCTTAAAATTATTTTTTTTGAATTTTTTTTTCATAATCATGTTTAAATTAATAATATAAGACTACTTGCAAAAAATCACACATAAACACACACTATAACTATGTGAAACATGCAAGTTCACATGAACTGCACTGTTGTGAACGTATGTTCACAGCTAAGCATGTTCACATGAATTTTTCCACGTTCACATGACTTTTAAGAGGCTACGAAGTGTGAATGCGTGTAATTCTTTTACAAATATGCTTATATTATTTGTATCTAAATGAATATGAAAAAAATTTTAAAAAAAAAACTTTTTTTCGGAGCATGTTCACATCTTAAACCCGTGTGTTCACAGGTACTCACGGTACTCTGCATTTTTAAGGTACTCACACGAACCATATTCTATATATATATATATATATATATATATATATATATATATATATATATATATATATATATATATATATATATATATATATATATATGTGTGTATATATATATATATAAACTTGACGTTTTAAGCGAATTTTATTTATAAACTTGTAATGTTGGGTGATTTAAGACATAAAAATCCATAAATATATATATATCTTCATATATTAGAGATATTAAGTCCTTATTAACATTTAGGACTCGATTAAACTCACGCGGCACATCAATCCATCTATTCACGTTAAAAAGCTTTTTACGCTAGATTTTGCCATCGCAATCCCGGTGAGTTCTCATAGCCCCTATTTTCACACTGTTATGTTTTGGGGATGAAATACATGCTTCGTTTTATATGGACACGAAAATATCTTCATTTGTATTATGTATTACACATGTGGTTCCATCAGCCCTTATATCATGAATCGTTAATTGCATTTATTTGTAAGCGCGAATATATTGTGAATAGATCTATCGGGAGTCATGTCCCCCATTCGGGTTAGTTCGGGTCGGCTAACAGCGAGTGCATATATATTTAACACACGGTATTACGTATGGGAATACTAGGGCAAACTCATTTTAATTAAGCTTCGGTTGCATGACGGTTTATATGTAATACATAACATGGAATTTATGATTTTATAAATTCAATCTCTATTTTTGTTGTCCATACAAGTCAGATTTACGTGTAAACCTATGAGCTCACCAACAATTTTTGTTGACGTATTTTTGCGTGTATTTTCAGGAAATTAAGGCAAGTCCTACACCTCGGTAGTATTTTCAAGCTTCCACATTTAAGGAGTCGCACTCAGTTTCAAACCGTCGGAGATTTACTTGCATTATTTTGGATAATTTAATTATGTATTTAAATCTCTGTATCTTGCAAACTACTTTTATCATTTTCGGGTTATGTAAAACATTTGTATCTTTTAAAGTTAAACCGATGTATTTTTGAAAACGTCCATATAGTGGTCGTTCATTATGATTATGGTTACGCTTCCGCGACGTCACGCTTCGTTGCCAACCGGGGTAACGGGGTGTGACACATGAATCTAGACATTTTGTCATCGATTGGTAGATAATTCTAGAACTCTTAAACTAAAAAAACGGATTAGGCATTTCTAAGCCTTTATTGGTCTCAAATAAACTTCTAATGTACTTCAAAATGCATCCATTCTACCACTTGGGCTTAGTACTAGCCCATAATATTTCAAAGACCCAAGAAAATGCAACTTTTGGGCTTTTATTCTTCCATATTAGGATCCAATGCTTCAAGTCTAGTAACATGTTTCATCACTTGCGGTTGAGCATCGTCTTTGCATTCAGACTCTTGGATATCAACAACTAAGCTCGTAAAAACTTCTTTGATCTTCTTTGCTCGTCCTCTTGTCATTGGGCCTTCACGTATTTCCATGACATCTTTGGAATGGTTTGATGATCCTCCATCATTCTCTCCCCCTTGAAAAGGATTCATCCACGAATCATCACCTACATCAAAAGGAGACAAGTCAGAAACATTGAATGTTGAACTAACTTGATACTCACCTGGAAGATCTAGCTTGTAAGCATTGTCGTTGATCCTTTCGAGCACTTGAAATGGTCCATCTCCTCTAGGTTGCAATTTGGATCTTCGCTTGATAGGAAATCTATCTTTTCTCAGGTGTTGCCATACCCAATCTCCAGCTTCAAACACTATCTTTTTCCTGCCTTTGTTTGCTTGTTTTGTGTTTTGTTCTGTCCTTTTCTCAATATTGAGTCTTACCTTTTCGTGTAATTGCTTCACGAATTCTGCCTTCCGCTTTCCATCTAAACTAGATCGTTCTTCGATGGGAAGAGGAACAAGAGGACTCAATGGATTGAATCCGTAAACAACTTCAAAAGGAGAAAAGTTAGTAGCAGAATGAACACTCCTGTTGTAAGCAAACTCTGCAAAAGGCAAACAATTCTCCCAATTTCTCAAGTTCTTCGGAATAATCACTCGAAGTAATTGGGACAAGGTTCGATTAAGAACTTCTGTTTGCCCATCGGTTTGCGGGTGACTTGTGGTAGAAAACAAAAGTTTGGTACCCAACTTACTTCAAAGAACATGCTAGAAATGACTCAGGAACTTGACATCCCTATCACTTACTATGGTCCGCAGCACACCATGCAAACGAACAATCTCTTTGAAAAACAAGTCTGCAACATGTGAAGCATCGTCAGTCTTCTTACACGCAATGAATCGTGCCATCTTAGAGAATCGATCAACCACCACAAACATAGAATCATGACCATTCTTTGTTCTAGGCAACCCGATCACAAAGTCCATGGAGACGTAAACCCATGGTTGCTGAGGAATTGGCAGTGGCATATATAAACCATGAGGATTGGATTTTGATTTGGCTTGTTTACATGGCACACATTTTTCACAGATCTTCATAACATCTTCTCTCATCTTAGGCCAATAGAAATGCTCCTTCAATTTTTCCAATGTCTTTTGAACACCAAAATGGCCCATCAACCCTCCACCATGAGCCTCACGTACAAATAGCTCCCGTATAGAACACATTGGAATGCATAACTTGTTTTCTTAAAACAAATAACCATCATGCCTATAAAACTTATCAAATGAAGCATGTTCACAAGCAGCGTATAAGGAAGAAAATTCAGAATCATCTTTGTACATTTCTTTAAGTGATCCAAACCCAAGAAGCTTAGAACTTAATGTGGTGATAAGAGTATGACGTCTAGACAATGCATCAGCCACAATGTTTTCTTTACCCTTTTTGTATTTGATCACATAAGGAAATGACTCAATGAATTCAACCCATTTGATATGCCTCCTACTCAAATTAGCTTGCCCCTTAAGGTACTTAAGAGACTCATGATCCGTATGAACCACAAGTTCCTTAGGCCTTAAGTAATGCTGCCATGTTTGCAAAGATCTAACCAATGCATAAAGCTCTTTTTCATAAGTGGAATAATTCAAGTGAGCCCCCTTAAAGTTTTCACTAAAATATGCAATTGGTCTACCTTCATGAATCAAAACAGCCCCAATACCCACCCCGGATGCATCACACTCAAGTTAAAACATTTTATTAAAATTAGGCAATGCAAGAATAGGAGTAGATGTCAACCTTTCTTTCAGCAAATTGAATGCAGCTTCTTGCCTTTCTCCCCAATGAAAACTAACTTCCTTATTCACAAGTTCATTAAGGGGGGCAGCTATGGTACTGAAGTCACGAACAAACCTTCGATAGAAACTTGCAAGCCCATGGAAGCTTCCAACTTGGGACACTGTTGTTGGAGTTGGCCATTCTTTGATTGCCTTGACCTTCTCGTCATCCACCTCAATTCCCAGGCCACTTACAACAAAACCAAGAATAACAACCTTATCCATGCAAAATGTGCACTTCTTTAAGTTAGCAAATAATGACTCTTTTATTAAAGTTTCCAAAACAAGACGCAAATGTTCCAAGTGAACTTCAACATTAATGCTATAAATCAGGATATCATCAAAATAGACCACGACAAAATTACCAATGTACTCTCGTAAAACATGATTCATTAACCTCATGAATGTACTCGGAGCATTAGTTAGTCCAAAGGGCATAACTAACCACTCATACAAACCAAACTTTGTTTTAAAAGCTGTTTTCCATTCATCACCTTCATTATTTCGAATTTGATGATAGCCACTTTTCAAATCAATTTTTGAGAAGATCTTAGCACCATGCAACTCATCCAACATATCATCTAACCTTGGAATAGGGTAGCGATACTTTACCGTTATTTTGTTGATGCCTCTACAGTCCATACACATTCTCCATTCACCTGACTTCTTGGGTACCACGATGACCGGTACAGCACATGGACTCATGGATTCTCGAATTCTTCCTCTTGAAAGCAAATCCTCCACTTGCCTTTGGATTTCTCGTGTCTCCTCGGGATTAGCTCTATAGGCTGGACGGTTTGGTAGAGCAGCCCCTGGAATGAAATCAATGTGATGCTCGATCCCTCGTAAAGGTGGTAACCCACTTGGTTCTTCCTTTGGGAAGACATCGTGGTATTCCTGCAAAATATTCACAACAAAACTTGGCGGATTGTTGCTTAGTTTTTCAGCATATGTACAAGCTTCCTTGAATACCAACACTATCACTCTTTTTTTTTCGTCAATCGCTCTCTTAACTTCACTCGTTTTTGCAAAGAAATTATTTTTGACACACACTCTTTTTAAATCATCATTTGTCTCACTTTTCTCGCCCTCAACACTCTTTGCTTTATATTTACCGCTCATTTTTTTCTCTTTGCACTCATTATTTTTCCTCTCATCCTCCCAAGCTTGCCTTGATGTGATCATTTTAATTTGGTCCTCCTGCACTTGTTGTGGGGTTAGCGAGACAAGAACTACTTTCTTTTCATGATCTTTAAGCATATATTGATTAAGAAAGCCATCATGGATAACTTTCCTATCAAATTGCCAAGGTTTACCAAGTAGTATATGACTTACTTGCATTGAAACCATGTCACACATCACTTCGTCTTTGTACTTTCCGATGGAAAATGTGATCAAGGCCTGTTTAGTCACCTTCACTTCGCCACATTCATTCAACCATTGAAGCTTATATGGGTGTGGATGCTTCAACGTGCGCAAATTCAGCTTCTCAATTACCTCGTTACTCACAACATTGGTAGAACTCCCACCATCAATAATGAGGCTACATACTTTACCTTGCACCAAACATCGCGTATGGAAGATATTTTCTCGTTGTTGTGTGTCTTCCACCTTGGCTTGTATGTTTAAAACTTTCTTGACAACCAAGAGCTCTCCGCTTTCTGCCTCGGTTTGCTCCAAGTCCTCTTCATCATCCGAAACATCCTCCTTTTCATTTTCAGACTCTATTTCACCACTTTCATGAAGAATCATAACCTTTTTGTTTGGGCATTGTGAAGCAATGTGCCCCACACCTAGACAACGAAAACATTTAATTTCACGAGTTCGTGTAGGGGTAGAAACGATACCTTTGCCTTTGCCCAATTCCCTACCTTTTGTGGCATCATCTTAGTTCTTTAAAGGTGTAGAAAAGGTACCTTTAGATGTCTCCCCTTTTGTCCTATGAGAATATTGAGAGTTGGACGTACTTCCCTTAGAAAAACTATTTCTTCTCCTCAATTGTCTTTCAACTTTCATGGCCGTATGAACCATCTCTTCAAGGTCTAAACAATATTGCAACTCCACGACATTAGAAATATCTTGATTCAAGCCACTCAAGAATCTTGCCATTGTTGCTTCCCTATCTTCTTCAATATATGCTCTAATCATGGCAATCTCCATCTCTTTGTAATAATCATCCACAGACTTTGCTCCCTGATTCAAAGATTGTAATTTGCGATACAAGTCTCGAAAATAGTGAGAGGGAACAAACCTTTTACGCGTAACAGCCTTCATTTCAACCCATGTAGAAATAGGTCTTTCTCCATTTCTTCTTCGGTTCGTGACTAATTGATCCCACCATACTATAGCGTAATCTATGAATTCAATCGTTGTTACTTTCACCTTTTGATCCTCGCGATAATTATTACATGCAAAAATCAGTTCAACCTTTTTTTCCCAGTCCAAATACACTTCTGGATCACTCTTTCCTTGAAATTGTGGAATTCTCATCTTAATGTTGTTGAGTCCTCTGTTAGCACCATGGTTTCTTCTATGCCTCCTTCTTTCAGATCCTCTATCCCATTCATCACTTCGAGCGTCATCTTCATGATTTTCATCAGAAACTTGTGATGGTGGTGGAGCATGAGGTCCACGTGCCTCCAATCTATCCATTCTTTCATGGATTTGATTAAACTCGTCCGTCATTAAACGTCGCATTTCAGCCATGAGTGCTTGGACTTGAAGGTTAGGGAGGGGTTGATTATCTTCCATCTTTTAATCTGTAAAAACAAGAGTAAAAAAAAATATTTCCTCTCCTCACTCCCTTACGTGTTTCACTCAAGAGCTGTCACGCAACGCTCGTGTCTCACACAAAAAAATAATCGGCTTTTACCCTCAAGTGTTCTCACAACTCAATGCCTTTTACCTCTATATTCCATGTGGAGCTCAATTGGTAAAAGAACAAATCAAATTAGAGCACAAAACTTAAAGTGTTCAAGAAAATCCTTAAGAACTTAATTTGATACCAACGAGTTTAGAACTTTTAAAGAAGATGGGATAAACAAAAAAAAATAGTAAGGTGAGGAGAAACAAAGTACTAACCAATGAGAAGAAGTTGGAACAAAAAATGATATAGAAGATAAATTATTGATTTTCAACCACACGTGTTCATAAAAACATCTTTTATTTAATTTCTTTTTTTTTTTGCAACCTTTTTCTTTAATTTTTTTTCCTGCACTTTTTTTTATGCTTTTTTTTGTTGCACTTTTTTTATGCTTTATTTCGCTCTTCTTCTTTTTTTTTTTGCTCTTTTTTTTGTTGAACAACATGACTTTTTTTAATATGACAAAACTAGAAAAACGTAAAAGATAAGATGATGAGAAAGATAGACAAACACAATGATAAGATCAAAATGTAAAAACAACTTAAGAATCGAACCTTTATAGCTCTGATACCAAATGATACGAAACGTTGACCCGCAAGTTAAATGTAACTTGGAACCTTCGTATAGGATAGGATAGGATAGGCGTCAAAGTACCCGATAATTGGGACTGCAACACGCCTAGAGCATGTCCTTGACCCGTTAGTTATAAGAACTAAGAACCAAAGGAATACGAGAACGCCACAAGAATGTGCTCACAATCTTGATAAGTTCTTGAACTATGAACTCTCCAACAAAGAACAAAGCTCACAAAGATGAGTAAAACTCAGAAGAAAGATATATATTTCTCAAGTGAATTGATTTGAAAGTACATAGGAAGCCATCTATTTATAGGCTTCAAAAACCAACTCAAAAGATACTAATTAAATTCAATGGATTAAAGAAGGGACTTTAATCCATGAATCAAGACATTTTGTCATAGATTGGTTAGATAATTCTAGAGCTCTTAAACTAAAAAAACGGATTAGGCATTTCTAAGCCTTTATTGGACTCAAATAAACTTCTAATGTACTTCAAAATGCATCCATTCTACCACTTCGGCTTAGTACTAGCCCATAATATTTCCAAGACTCAAGAAAATGCAACTTTTGGGCTTTTATGCTTCCATATTAGGATCCAATGCTTCAAGTCTAGTAACATGCTTCATCACTTGCGGTTGAGCATCGTCTTTGCATTCAGACTCTTGGATATCAACAACTAAGCTCGTAAAAACTTCTTTGATCTTCTTTGCTCGTCCTCTTGTCATTGGGCCTTCACGTATTTCCATGACATCTTTGGAATGGTTTGATGATCCTCCATCAAGAAAGCTATGGTTGTACTTTTTTTAACAGAAAGTCAGCACAGAACAATAAGCAAAATAAAAGGAAATGATCAAACAAGGAGACTTAGCTTTGATACCAAATGATATGAATTCTTCGTAGAAGAGTTCACAATTTAATCGGATCGTCCTTGATGATCTTTCTTCCAAGAACCCAACCCCTTACTACTATGAATTCAACAATATTGGATATATGATTCCAACACCTTTGAATTACAACGGAAGCAAGTAATCAATGTTATACGAAACACAACAACTAAGCGGAAGAATACTTAGTTGTAGCCAAGTGAGAATTGCAAGCACAATTAGTCTTGCAAGATCCAAATGCGTTCAATCACGAGAACTACAAGTGAAAGGAAAAACCTCACAATATGATTTGATTTGAAAAGATGTTTACAACCTTGAAAAATCACCTATTTATAGGGAAAAGATGACCTTTGAAACTACCCATACTTATTACATAAAGACTTTTCATTCATCCTAAATTAATTAAAAGAACCCTTAATCTTTTTACTAGCTTAATCTAGAAGATTCCATAAAAAGCTAGACAATTTATCAAAATCGGCCATGAAGACACAAAATCCACACTTTATAAAGCAAGCCCAACAACACTAAGATGGTTTATTAACTTGGGCTTGTAGCCTTGGGTCTTCAATAATTCTTTGGCATGGGCCAAGGCAACTATTTGATTGAGACTTTCTTGCATCTTCTTTTTTCTCGAACGTGTCATTGGTCCAAGCATTTCTTCAAGTGGCTCCTTTGTCAAAACTCCACCGTCAATCTTTATTTCGTCTCTGCTTATCTTTATTTTGTTGATTATTGGAGTTCCATCATGCCCTGTTGGTGCAGCAAGAAGCAGAACATTGTGTCCACTTCTACTGCTGAAGCTGATCAGCTTGAGGATTATGGTCTGGTATATAGGAAAACTGCTAATCTATTTGAGAATACCAGTGTCATAGCCATTTCCAACAACCCTGTCTTCCACTCAAGAACCAAGCATATAGAAGTCAGACATCACTTCGTAAGGGATCACATCCAAAAAGGTATGTTGAGGTATCTTTTGTCCCTACAGAAGATCAGCTTGCAGACATTTTCACCAAACGACTTGATGAAAATAGGTTTAACACCCTGGTATGCAAGCTAGGAATGCTAAATAAAAGTGCCTAAGTGTCATTGATGTTCAAAGATTACTTAAACAACAGCCTTAGCAGAACAGGTTTCACTAGTGCTGTACTTAGCTAGTTCTTTAAGATTTGGACAAGTTTGCCAAGTAACAGGTTTTGCAAAACAACAGTATTCAAAACTAAGTTTTACTTTAAAACTTACTATGTTGTCTAAACCTGAAACCTGCTCACTCTGTATTCTGTCATACAAGGCAAGCCTTGTAATCTGTTCATTATTGAAAAGGTTTCACAATGAAACATATCCTTATAGAACTTCACAGGTTACATCAACAGGTTACAAACTGATCAGTTTTGGATAAAACTCTTACGTCACAGGTTTTAGCAACATCTTTGAACATCCACTTTTAATTAACATTACTTCACATTCAATTTATATAAATTATGTATTTATTTATCTTAATTACCTGCGGATAATGTGTTGCATGTTTAACAGAAGAAAAGCGTCAAGTTGGTTTGACACACGTGCTGACGTGGTAACCATTCTGTTCCGTAAGTCATCACATTTCAAATTGAACGCCCTTTTCTCACTCCCACTGTCTCACATTCAAAATCCTATAAATACACACTATCATTGTTTCATATTCTTCTTCCCTATGGCGACCCTATATATCAATACTCCCAAAAAAAACCTACCTACCATCAAAAGACTTTGTGTCTGTACTTCTTGCATTCTCATCAACTTCAACAATGGCTTCTCACGATCCCTTTATCCCTGCATTTTTGGGTGATAATGTTGTCAAACACCCATCGGTCACCACCACACTAACCATCAAACCTACCAACTATTTAGTAAATCTGACCATACCTAAAAACTATGTTGGAAAAGGTTATGAATCCATGGTAGAATTCCTGAAAGCTCACCCCCTGCACTATGTCATGACAACCACTCCTAGTGTCTTGTACCAAGAAATGGTCTATGAATTATGTTACACTTGTTCCTATGATTTTGCCACTAAGACCATTCGAGGGACCATTCTCTACAACACTCAGGTTGTTGAGATAACTACTGATCTAATCAAGGAGGTACTCCATTTTCCTGTGGTTGAAAAGTATGATAAAGGACAGTCTAAAAATCAATAAATGGGTAACTTCTGAGATGTTGTGGTGTATCTGCACCAAGGGTGGGAGCTACATTGTTCAGGAAGGAGTTAGCCCCAACTTACAACTTTCTCTTTGCCTCTATGGTGATTAAATTAAGCTGCAAGGTTGGTTCATTTGACCAGCTTAGCAGAGATGAAGTTCAAGTGGCTCTGAAGTTTGTGGATGTGACTACACTTAAAGTGGCATAATGGATGTTTGGCAATCTGAGAGCCTTTATGGAACAGGACCAATGTTCCCCATCTGTAAGGTATTCCAGATTCTTAAGTCTCATATTCAAACATTCTTGTGGTGACACGCTATACCATTTCTCAAGTCAATGGTGTTCCTGTCATTGGAAACAAAGTGTTTCATGCTCCGGTTTCTGCTTAAGAGCCTCCTCTAACAACACCAATGAGGAGGCCGCTTGTTTTAGAGGAAGAACCTTCTGTACATGAGGTGAATCCAATTCCTAATCCCAAGGAAAAATCCAAAGTCGATGGATCAAGGGAAAAACATGCCCTGAAGTCCACTACAGCACGGCCTGTCACCAAGAAGACTAGAAAAAACAAAGTCTGCACCCTAGTGTTTGTGCTTGAGGGGGAGCAGACTGATATCCCTGGTTCATGTGTTGAACAAAAGGCCTTTGTGGCCAGTGGCTCTATGCCACTTAAGACCACAGAATAGGTTTCACCCCTTGTTTCAAGCCAAGTCTCCTCTCCAGTCCAAACACAACAACCAATCCTTAGCCAGAAAGAAAACAGCAAGCCTACCTACCCAACGAAGCCCCTCTGACCCCTCTCAATAGGAGTTAGTGTAAAAAGAAGCTAACCATGTTGCATCCTCTCCTCCTATCTTGGAGGGTGGAGCACACAATATGGAGCCTCCTTCACTCTAACCTGAGTCCACCAAAAGTAAGTCTGAGCCCTCTGGTTCCTCCCAACAATAACCAATTGTACATATGGAGACTACCACATCACTGTCCCTCCCTCTCAACAGGGTGAGGACATTGAAAGACATGAGTTCTCTCCATTCCACACTGAGTGCACATTGTCCCCCACTAATATTTCTTCTACACAACTTGAGTCTTCACAAGGTGCCAAAGCAGTTGGTTTAAGCCCACCAACTGATCAGCCTTCCATTTCTACTCCTCATGAAACAACTAATCAATCCTCATCAGCTGCTAAAGAACCAATATCCCAGCCTGGTGATCCACAGGGTACAAACTAGCCCTCTCGTTAAGGCTTTTCCCATATGCAAATTCTTTCACCAGTTTTCACCACTGATGATGTTGAAATGCACACATCTTCACCCCATTAAGAAGTGCCTCAAAACCAATGCACTAGTAAGGGTACTGCCGCCCATGTCTTTTATGAAGGAATCACAATCACAGTGGTTCTTGAGAGGCAAACCACTCCAATCACCTCACCTTATGATGTCAGTTTGGCCACTGATGAAGGTATCATTGACCCCTTTAAGTTAGCTCACTTGTCCTTTGCACAGCCTATGGAACTTCTTTCCACTGTGCTCCTTCATTCACCAAGTGAACCTACTACACCACCATCCTCACCATCATCTCCATGCACTCAATCTAAACAATCCACCCATACTCCTCCATCTACAAAAGATCCATTCTTGAAGGAACAGCTTTTGTGTTGTCCTCCAAGGTTGATACATTGGAAAAGTCCATGACCACCCTTCCATCTACCATTGCAGACTCCTTGTCTACACAACTTACAGGATTTTTTGATTCGTTCAATACATTCTTTCCATCACCTTCTCCACAACCTGACTACTCCTCCCAACTGCTTGCACTAACTACACAACTGCAATAACTCTCCACTTCTCTATCTTCTCTCCTTTCAAATCAACAGGTTTCTGTGTCCAGCTTGCCAGCTGTTTCCCAACAACTTTCAATTATTGCTGAAACCTGTTCTGTATCTCTGCCTTCCACCTTAGCCTCTTTGAATACCTTAGTGGTATCCCTGTCTAACTCTACACCATCATGCTTTGAGGACGTGCAAGAATCCATCAACATAACTCTTGCACAGCTTAAGAGTCTGATGTTTAGTGACACTGACAGGCTGCCATTCAATTCTTTTTGCCTCTACCACCTCTCAATCAACCTCTCTTGAACAACTTGGCTTTCTTAGTGCATAGCTTGGTGGGTTTTAAACATGGCACCAAACCTGCTGCTGCCAAGCCTACTGGATCCATTCCTTTGGCAGTACTGATGTTGAAGGCTCTGTGCCATCTCCTTCAAAGGGAGAACAAATTTGCCTCAAAGACCAAGTCTAAGTGGGAGAAATATTCATCTCCCTCTAAGTAGAAATCAGCCTTAGTTGGTCAAGCAGTAGGCCAACTAACTACTAGTACTACTGCAGGTACATCTCATGATTCTAGGACAGCTGAGCCTACTCAAGCTAAGTCTACAAGCCCTGCACCATCTAAGTGGGAGGAACTTATTCCTGAGGACAGGAAAACAAAAGAAGATAGCTTGTCCTGGAATCATCCGAGGAGGAGGAAAATGAGATAGCTCCATCCACAACCGCCAAAAGAAAATGCAAAGCTGTTGTGGAAACAAAGGTTGAAAGACAGCTCCAGCTCAAATATGACAAAGCTTAAGCAAAGGAAATGAACATTCCACTTGAAACTTACTATGAGTGGAAACAAGAACAAACTGAGCTACTAGAAAGAGCAAAAGAGGAAGCAGCCTCAATGAAAGCTGCTCAGCTTTTGGCTGCCAAGGAAACAGACAGTGGAAATAAAGCTGAGATCCCAATTCCATTTGATAAACAGACAGCCTCAATGTCATCCTTGGTATTGCAAAAGAAGTTGGAAGAGGCTATCAAGGAAAGAGGTAGTGGAAAGAAAGTTGAGAAGGAGAAAAGATCTAAGGTCTCTGTGACTAAAGGAAAATTTGTGTCCTCCACCCCTTAATTTGTTAGAACCCAATTCCATTTTGATAAACTTGGCTAGAAGGAAGTCTTTTGATGTTGCTGAAAGAAGAATATCCAAGGAAACAATTGTCAAAGTTGTCCCCACTTCAAGGAAAAATCAGCCTTGGAAGCTACAAACCACAATATTTGGTACTGATGGCCCTGAACTAAAGTCATATGAAGCAGATGATGTAGGTAGAATGGGTTGAACTTGCAGTAGCTCCGAGCAGTTCAAAATCTAAAACTGCTAAAACTGTCAAGGCTTTTGTAAGAAAGCTGATGGAGAAGGTGAAAGGGTTGGATCTAATTCCAGAAGATTTGATAAAGGGTACTTCTAAGATGGAACCCAAAATCAAACCCAGAAGATAGAAAAGGACACAGAGCTTGAGGAGATTGTGAAGCTGATTCTACAAGGGTTCTATGCGACTGAGATCAAAGGTATGGATCATAGGCTGCCCAAGGGTGTAGAACCTGTTGAAGGTAAGTTCATTGAATATCTGAGGTTGGAGTGTTCTTTGTGGATCCCCTATCTACTAAAATGTGTTTTCCAAGAGCCTCAGATCTTCCCGAAGCTGGTGTCAGACAGCTTCTTGATTTCAGGTTTATGAATGCTTTTGTCAAGCACATCAGGTGGAGAGTAGCAATCCAAAATCAGTTAGCAGCTTGTCATGAAAGTGGTGAACTGGACCCTGTAGGTCCCAAAAGGTTTCCCAAGTATGTTGCTGTAAGCTGTAACGGGGGGGGGGGGGGTGAATACAGCTAATTAAAATTTCAACAAACTTTCTCAATGTTTTTATGTATATATTAACAAGTGTTAATTACAAACAGGTTTGAATTGCAGAATGGTTCAAACAGAGATGACACAAACAACAGATGAACAACCATTCTAAGACTCACTCAGACCAGTTACAATAAGTTCACTCACTAAGATGCACTCACTGCTTTACAAGACACTGACAGACAACTTAGAAGCAGAATAACCTAGACACACAAACACTATTCTATTCTATATTGAAAACAGAGCTTGCATTCATGAAAACACAATTCTTTTTGCACATTCTGAGTTTGTGGATATCTCTCTTTTGGTTATCTCTCATACCTTAGAATCTTCCTTTTATACTCACTCAGAGAATCCCAGTGAAACTTCCTTATTGGTTGCAGAGATAGTGGAGTGCCTTTACAAAAAGATAAGAGAACTTTTCTAAACATCTTGACGAAACAAAATTTGTCCCTTTGTTGCAGAATCCTTGTCTTTTCCTTTTTGTCTCTGTTCTGTACATCTTTACCTTAAAGAGGAATGTCAACTTTAAATCTTTCCTCATCATGTATAGCCAATTTCATATAAGAAATGGTCTGACACCCATTTCAAATATCCTCTTTGTCTTCATGTATCAGAATAGCTTAGGCAGAGAAAGCATATTCTGATTTTCCACTTTGTCTTCGACTGTAAACTAATCTTCACGTCCAATACCTTACATGATGACATGGAAATAAATTCCATAAAGTGTAAAACCTGTTCATAAAGAACAAGTTTCGTTCACAAAGAGCAAAACACTAAACTAGGGTGTCCAATAGGCATGAAGAGCGTAGACAGTTTATGCCAAATCTGTCCAACAGTTTAGGACAGCTTAGGCAATCTGCCAGGTTACAACGAATGTAACAGTGTGAACAGCTTTGGGCTTATATTGCAAATCCCTTGACAGGTTTTAATAATGCATTAAAAAGCCTTAAATTCTTCCCTTAAGTGTATCAAACAGGTTTGATTGAAAATCTCCCCCTATGATATAGAACAGGTTTGATTGAGGCCTTTTTGTGCCTAACAGTCTCCCCCTATTTCGAATATTTGGCCTAAGCTGATTCTACCAATGATCGCTATATAATTTTACATTACAGTTGCAGAAATGACAATACAACATTGAAGTAAAGTAAAAGATCAGTTTATACATACTGATATTGCCATAAATAATACATGTTTATACAAGTACAACTAATGTACTAAAAGGATATACAACAAATGTAAAAAGTACAACTTATGTACGATGATAGTTTAACACTTTTGGACTGTTGAAGTTGGGAGCAAATAATGGTAAGAATACTACTACTTCAGGCTCTTCAATAAATTTACCTTCTTCAGTTCAACACCTTTGGGCAGGCTATGATTAACCCCTCTGATCTCAACAGCGTACATCCCTTGCTCAATCATCATGACCAGTTCTCCTCAAACTCTATATCCTTCTTTTGTTTTCTATGCTTGATCTTGGGTTCCACTTGTGAGGTACCCTTGATCAGTTCTTCTGAGATCAGGCCTAGGTCTTTTACTTTCTCCATCAGCTTTTAACGTATGCCCTGATAGTTTTGGCAGTCTCAGATTTTGTGCTCAGGGCAACCGCCAATTCTACTCATTCTCTGTATCTCATATTTGCAACATCAGTGGATTCATTAGCTGATAATTCAATAATCAACAATTCAATTCATAAAAAAACAATATGAATAACAATCATGAACACAATATATCGAATGCTTATAGAGTAGAAGAATATTACAATGAGGCTCTTGAAGATGACTTGCTTGACAAACTTGTACTTCAAGATCTATCCTCTATTTATTCTACGATTATAGTAACAGTAATCCTATTTATAATAAAATACAAGGATTGATTATTTACTTAAAGCCCCCTGAACTATTATAATTTAATTATTTTCATCTCTATTTATATTTGTACAACACAATCTCGCCCTTAGAGATGAAAGCAATTTTCAATTGAAGATCAAATCAGGAACTTAAATCCTTTTCTCTTTTCTTCTCTTTGGTCTCTGAACATCTTTGTCTCTCTCTGATCTTCATATCTCTTCAACTCTGATCTTCTCTTTTCTTATGAGCAAACTCTCCCCCTTGAATCATGAATAGCTTTTGATTCTCTCCCTTGATCAATCATAGACAACTTTATCATCTTTCAACTTTAAATCTTCTGCAGTTGTCTCAGTTGTCTTGAACAGTTGTTGCAATTGACTTCAGTAGTTATTGCCAATGTCTTAAAAGTATTCAGTAGATGTCTCTGAAATTCAACTTTTCTCCCCCTCATGATGATCATAATAAATATGAACATCATGCAGATTCTTTAGAGACGTTGATGCAGTGAATTTACAATAACAGAAATACGACAGCAATTACAATGCACAAATATTACAAGTTGTCTGTCTCCCCCTCAAAAAGATATCCTCTCCTTCAAATATGTCCTCCCCCTATTCTGAACAAATTTATCACTCCCCTCTAATGGATACTCTCACCATACAGAAATAAAAAAGATTTTCACTTTGTGAAAAAAAAAATGAAACAAATTAATTTTATAAGTAATAAAGTTCAAAGTTCAGGTCCACATAAGATTTCTGTTTACAACATATGTAAACAATCTCCAGTTCAGGGCCTTCAACACCAAGTCTTGTGATTTGAAGCCTCCACTGTTTATTTTTCTTTAATATGGGAACAGCTTCAATAATTGTTTCATTGGCAAGTCTTCTGTCAGCTAACCTTTTCCTTTCCATGTTATCAAAGTAAAATTAAGCATTTGCGGATGAGGATACAGGCTTTGTCTTGGTCACTAAGTCCTTTGAGCCTTGGTCTTTTTCACCTTCTTTGCCACTGACTGACTCATTAGCAGCTTCCGTCAGCTTCCTTTGAACATCCAAGGGAGACATTTTGATTTTTCTTGCCTCCTTGTCAGCAAAGGCTTGAGCAGATTTTATGGAGGCTGCCTCCTTCTACTTCCTTTTAAAGATCTCAGCCTGCTCTTGTTTCCACTGGTAATAAGTGTCCAGTGGAAGACCCATGTCTTTGGCTTGAGCTTTGTCAAATTTGAGTTGAACGGCCCTCTGAGCATTAGTGTCCACATAAGCTTTCCTTTTGCCTTTTGCTGCATTGGACAGGGCTAATTCAGTTTCCTCTTCTTCTTCCTCAGATGCTTGTCTTCTTTTGCTTGGCCTGTCCCCAGGAATCGATTCTTCTCCCTTAGATGGTTCAGGGCTAGGAGATCTAGCCTGAGTAGGCTAAGCAGTTTTCTAAGAAAGTGTGGAAGTACCTACACCACCAGTTTGTAAATGACTTGCTGATTGGCTAATTGACGTTGATTTCTCCTTGAGGGTGATGAAGATTTCTCCCCCTAGACTTTGTCTTCGAGGCAGATTTCTCCCCCTTTGAAGGAGATGGCACAAAGCCTTCAACATCAGTTCTACCTAAAGCAACGGATCCAACAGGCTTGGCTGCAGCAGTTTTGGGAACAGGTTCAGAACCAACCAGACTGTGCACTAAGAAAGTCAAGTTGTCCTTCACCTCTGCTAACTGGGTAAGTCAGGATTCAAGAGAGGAGGAATGAGAGTTGGCAAAGGTTAAAAGTTGGGAAATGGAAGCCCTGTCAGCGTTAGTGAACACTAGACTTTGAAGTTGTGCAAGAGTTAGTTCAAGGGACTCGTGCATATCATCAAAGCTGCTGCCATAGAGTTTGACAGTGATACCACTAAGGTATTTAAAGAGGCTAATGTGGTAGAGCATGTTTCAGCAATACCTGACAGTTGTTGGTAAACAGCTGTCAGGTGGTACAGTGAGATAAAATAGAGGAAAGTGAGGATGAAAGTTGTTGCAGCTGTGCAGTGAGTGTAAGCAGCTGAGAGGAATAGTCAGTGAGCGTAAGTGTGATGACAAATACGAGCGTCAAATAAAGATTTGTGTTGTTGGTGAGTGGTGAAACCGGACGTGTTTAACCGAGTCCTAAATGATATGAGGGACTTAATATCTCCCATATATATGATAATATATGCATAAGAGTTTTTACGTTTTAAATCACCCAACTTAACAAGTTCATAAATAAAACCCAGCTTTTTAAAGATTTTTCGGCCTACTTTGTGGCTATTTTTGACCAAGCTCCAAAATGATTTGGGCTTTGATATTCATAGTCATAAAACTACTATGTACAAAGAATTTTTCAAGGTAAGAATGACTATTTTTTGAGGTGTTTAGGTTAGGGAAAAGGCTCTTTTAAAACCCTATGTTGGCCATTTCTGAGATGTTAAACTTCTGGGTTCCCAAATAATATTTGGGGGTTCAAAGTCCATATTAAATTATGAAAACCTCCAGATATTTAGTGAAGACATAGATCTAACTTTTGAAACAAGAATCAACTCATTTCGTTAAGTTTTGAATTAGTTATGATTTTTCAAAGTCGATGTAATATTTCTGCCGAAAATCCAGATTTCATAAACTTGAAACAACTTGTGATTCATGTTGTTTATTCAAAAACCACATGCATAAAAGGTTATGAAACACATTTATATAACTTGTTTTCATATTATTTATACTTACATTATGTGTTTATATATTTATAAACACATTTGAAGAAACAAACTTCAAAATAAAACTAGTGATTTATATAAACTTGAGTTTTTACGAAATTTGTTGTTGTTGGTGATTATATATATTATTCAAGACTTTTATAAACATAAATATAAGTAGTAATAAGCTAGTATTTACTTACTTTAATGTGTTAGAAGAATGAAAATGAGTAGAAGTTGAGTTCTTGAACTTTGTTGCACAAAAATTCTTTGAAACATGAAGAACAAAAGAAAGAACACAATTTTTGGTTGTGTGTGTGTGGCCTATGGCCGGTTTTTGGGAGAGGACGAGGAGAGGATTGGTGTGTTTTGAAGGTGTGAAAATGAATGAAATAGTTGGTCTTATTTATAGATGGAAAAACTAAATGGAATGATGAAAGGTTGGAGGTTGAGTGCACATTTTAGCAAAATGAATGGATTTAAAGTTGATTGAGATTGTGCAAGGCCATTTCAATAAAATATTGAAGTCAAATGAGGGGTTTGTACCTCCTATGGTGGCTGGCCATAGGAGGGTAATAAAGTGAATTTTTTTTGTATAAAAGTATTTCAAAATGTATTTTTGTATTTCCCTTTTTTTTGTAAATTCATAAATACTTATAAATGCATTAGTTTAATGAATTGTTTTAGTCTTGCATAATTAATGTTACCTACGTTTGTTAATGCATTATTAGTGTCGCTAACCAAATTTTAATTATGTTGTTCCTTGAATTAATCCATCATATCGTAAATCGATCGGATTAATTAATTTGTCGTTTCATCGCACCGATGAAATTGTTTCTAAATGAGAAGATTTTCCTTATGAAACTTTTTAATCACTTTGATTAATTGTTAATCACCACTGCTTAGGTTATAACTTGCTAATAACTACTGATTAGATCATAGTTGCTAACCTGGTTTCGTGCCGGATGTTACAGTCTCCCCTGTTAAGGGAATTTCGTCCCGAAATTAGCTTGTGTTCTCCACGGATTGAGCACTTGAGAATAACTGAGGGTATTTTTCGCGAAACTGATCTTCGCCTTCCCATGTAAACTCAGGGCCGCGCTTAGAGTTCCATCTGACTTTAATTATCAGAATTCGGCTGTGCTTTAGTTTATTGACTTCTCGGTCCATTATTTCTACGGGTTGTTCAATGAAGTGCAACTTTAGGTTGGACACGTGGAAGGACAAGCATTTCTTTAGGTTGGACTCATGGAAGGTATTATGTACATTACTTACCTCTGGGGGCAGATCGAGTCGGTAGGCTACCGGGCCAATTCTTTTGGAAATGTTGACTGACCCGATATATAACGAGGATTGAGCTTTCCTCGTTTCCCAAAACGGATTACGCCTATCCAAGGTGAGACTTTCAGCATTACTTGGTCTCCCTCGTGGAATTCCAAATCCTTCCGTCTAACATCTGCATAGCTTTTCTGTCGATCCCGTGCGGTCTTTAATCGGTTCCGAATCTGTACTATCTTTTCGGTAGTCTCATGAATGATCTCTGGGCCGGTGATTTGGCTATCCCTTACTTCATCCCAACAAATCGGCGATCGACACTTTCGGCCGTAAAGTGCCTCAAACGGAGCAGCTTTAATGCTCGAGTGATAGCTATTGTTGTAGGAGGACTCGACTAACGGTATGTGTCTGTCCCAACTCTTGCCAAAATCAATCACACATGCCCTTAACATATCCTCTAAAGTCTGAATGGTCCTTTCACTTTGACCGTTGGTTTGTAGATGGTAAGCTATACTCATATCTAAGTGTGTACCCAACACCTCTTGTAATGATTGCCAAAACCATGACGTGAATCAGCTGTCCGCCTATTCGATATGATCGATACCGGGACTCCATGCCTTGAGACGACTTCTTTAAGATAGATTCGGGTTAACTTATCCATCTTATCAGTCTCCTTGACTTTCAAACAAGTTACGCATTTGCTGACATACGTAGCAATGTCAGGCTTCATATTTGGCCACCGGTACAATCCCTTCATGTCATGATACATATTATCTGATGCTGGGTGAATAGCATATCTTGTCTTATGCCCTTCATCCATGACCAGCTTCCTCAACCCTCCGAACTTCGGTAGCCATATCCGGTTCATGAATTATCGGCATCCATCGTTCCCGATCTCAAATTTTTTATCCATGCCTCTCAAGGCTTCATCAAGCAGGTTTTCATCCTTGACTACTTCCCTCTGTGCCTCGAGGATATGAGAGTTCAAGTCATGACCAGGGCTCGAACTCTCAAGGGCTTAACTCGTTCCTTTCGGCTCAAGGCATCAGCTACAACGTTTGCCTTGCAAAGATGATAACGGATCTCGCAGTCATAATCACTGAGCAGCTCAACCCAGTGTCATTGTCTCATGTTTAACTCCTTCTAATTTAGAATATGTTGAAGGCTTTTGTGGTCCGTAAACACCGTGCACTTAGTACCATAGAGGTAGTGCCTGCATATATTGAGAGCAAATATCACTGCTCCGAGCTCTAGGTCATGGGTCGTATAGTTCACCTCGTGGACTTTGAGTTGCCCCGATGCATAAGAGATGACTTTATCTTTTTGCATTAACACATAACCTAACTCGTTGTGTGAGGCATCGCAGTAGACCATGAATATTTCTGTTCCTTCCGGTAAGGACAGAATAGGTGCACTACACAACCTCTGCTTCAACAGTTGGAATGTCGTCTCTTTGATCTTCACTCAAAATATATTTCACATCCTTACGAGTCAATTCCGTTAATAAATCGCCTAAAATAACCGGCAAGACCTAAGAACTGACAGATTTCCATGGAAGTTCTAGGGGTTGCCCAGTTCTTAATGGCCTCGATTTTTTATGGATCCACTTGTATTCCCTGGCTATTGAGTACGTGCCCAAGGAATTTTACTTCTCGCAGTCAAAAATCACATTTAGAAAATTTGGCATATAGCTTCTATCTCTAGAAGCTCCAGAATTAATTTCAGATGCTACTCGTGCTCGTCTTTGCTTCGAGAGTAGATGAGAATATTGTCTATGAACACAATTACGAACTTGTCCAAATATGGTTTGCACACCCGATTCATAAGGTCCATAAATTCAGCTAGTGTGTTGGTCAAACCGAATGGCATTACCTGAAACTCGTAATGTCCATAACGAGTTCTGAAAGCTGTTTTTGGAATATCCTCCACTCGCACTTTAACTTGATGATATCCAAACCGCAGATCAATCTTAGGGGGGCGTTTGGTTTGCGGATATCCTGGGACTCACTGGGATTTGCATTTAAAATCCGATGTTTGGTTCGCAGATTTGAGTAAGGATTTAAAATCCTAGGATTTCTTACATCCCTTCCTTATTTGTTATTTAAAAACCCAGCCTCCCCCATAGGATTTTAATCCCAGTTACCTTGCATTTTTCAAATTAGCAATTTTTTCCTAAAGGATAATGCGGATTATTTGACAAAATCCTAAGAAATGCAAATGCTGCATTATGCAAATCCTTTGACAAAATGCAAATCCCAGAAAAAAAATTCTGCAAACCAACCGCCCCCTTAGAGTAGTAACTGGATCCTTGCAGCTGATCGAACATGTCGTCGATTCTTGGGAGAGGGTATCGGTTTTTTATTGTTAAATTGTTTAGCTCGCAATAATCGATGCACATCCTAAAGGATCTGTCCTTCTTCTTTACAAATAAGACCGGAGCTCCCCAAGGTGAGGAACTCGGTAGGATGAATCCTTATCCATCAGCTCTTGTAGCTGATTGGATAGCTCTTGCATCTCAGATGGTGCCAATCGGTAGGGTGCTCGTGTGACAGGTGCAGCTCCATGCACCAAATCAATCTGAAATTCTACTTGCCTAGCTGGTGGAAGCCAAGGCAAGTCCTCAGGGAAGTATTCACGAACTACCGGGATTTCTTCGAGTCGCTTCTCCTTCGACTCCTTTTCCACTAGTTGAACTAATACTGCTTGACAACCTCTTCAAAGGCACTTCAGCGTTCTTAAACCGGTGATGACGTTCAACTGGCGATTCTTTATTTCTCCTTGGCAATAACTACGTCAAAACTTTCGAGTTCAATAGTCATCAAGTCTATCTTAAAGGGATGATCTGCTAATTTTAGTGTGCACATCTTAATTATACTATTTTCTTCAATCAGTTTTCCGTCGGCTAGCTCTATAGCATAAGTACTCTCTAAAGGGGAAAGATTGACATTTAATTGTTCACTAAACTTAGCAGATATAAAAATCCTATCAGCCCCAGTATCAAACAGCACATAAGCATACATATCATTAAGAAGGAATGTACCCGTTACTACGTTGTGATCTTGACGAGCATCACCGGTTCCCAACACAAAGGCTCTCCCTTGAGCTCCACCACCGTTCCTTAACTTTGGGCAGTCCTTCTTAGAATGCTCAGCTATCCCACAATCGAAGCAGCACCTTTGCGTGCCACTGTTGTCTTCGTTGGCGTTATATTTACAATCTTGGATCAGATGACCAAGTTTCTTACATTTCCCGCAAGGGGTTGGACAGGGACTTACGTGGTGATAGGTGCATCGGTTGCACAATGGTTTGTTGCCGGTATAGCCGTTCCTTGGCTTAGTCCCGGCAATGAATGCTTTGATGGTTTCGGGCTTCTTGGATTGTGAGCCTGAACTTTTCCCTGATTTGTCTTCCCATTTTTTTTGTTCTCCCCTGCCTTGGCCTCCATTCTCCTGGCCACTTGATCCACTAAATTATTTGCCATCCGAATGGCGCTGTGAATTGCTTTGGGGTTTGAGGCATTTCCTTGAATTTAAGGAGTGAGTCCCCAAATGTGGCGCTCAATACGTTTGTACTCGGGAGTGACCATTTGCGCGTATAGTAGACTCAACTCGTGGAAACGGTTGGTGTACCTAGTGACATCTGTTCCCTTCATAGCAAGATTCTAGAACTCAGACTCCATCTTTTGCAGTTCATTTCTTGGCCAATACTCATCCATCATCATTTGCTTCAACTTAGTCCAGGTGAGTTGGTAAGTCGTGTCGATCCCAACCGATTGGACATACAAGTTCCACCAAGTCAGTGTGCTATCCTGTAGAGTGTGACTAGCAGACTTGACCTTTTCATCTTCGATACAGCAACTAACGCAGAACACAGACTCAAGTTTCTCGAACCAGTGAACCAGTCCAACAGCGCCTTCCGTCCCGTTAAAGTATCGAGGCTTACAGCTTAGAAATCCCTTAATACCACACCCTTTCTGAGTTGAGTCAGACCCTCCCGTAGTGCGACTTGCTCCTCCATCGCTATTGGCGGTGCTATTGCGGTTGGTTTCATAAGTGGGTATAGCTGCTGCCACTCATTGTGCGACCAGTTGCTCGATCTCGGCAGTGTTCATGGATCTTTTCAGCGACATTATCTTAAAGTTCAAAGAAAAGAGCATAGTGTGAGAAGTTGAGTCTTGAAGGTTCGAATTTTTTTAAAACATACAGTTTTATAACACTAAACACCGATTCACAGTTATACTTAATTTTTCATTAATAAAGGGCTTGATACATAATTTCTTACATAGGGGTCGGGTTGTTACCTGAAAAATTTCAAGTCCTATTCTTAGTTAAACACATACATTCATAGTTATTACAATTACAATGATAAAATAGCACTAAGTGTGGGAGTGATCGGGGGTCTCTCCCTGCTTCAGGGCGTTCAGTCGTTGTGTCAGCGCCTCGTTGCGTGCCTCGCAGTCGGCCATTCTCTGACGAAGTTCCTCTAGTCCGTCTTGTTGTATGGATAGAGCGTGCTGGTATTCTGCATCTCTTCACGCTCGATCCTCGAAGTGATCTCCCCGATGTCCTGGTTGAGTAGCCGGATCTTGAGATCGTGCCGGGTGGCTCTTGCCACCAGTAGGGGCACTGTCTGGTCTACGGGCTCCTGGGTGAGTGGTGGGGTCGGTGCGTAGGATGGTCCTCCGACCTCGAACTGGGAGGGGATTCTCTCCTCTCGCCTCCATTCTTGGATGGCATTGGGCATCCAATCCCAGTGGCGAGCATCTACCCATCGTCGTTGTGGCGGGCTTGGCTGAGGGACAGGAACTGGGATAGACTCCCGTTTGTGGCATTATTACCCTTTTCCTTGGCGTGAACAACATGAGTGGGCCGTTGGGGTGTGGACGATATGGTTTATGGGATGGGACTTCGGGGTGGTATGGGATGTAGGAGGAGGCCACCGGCTATGGTGGGTCCTCTCCAGATGGTTCTCCCCATCCGCTGGATTTCCTACTCGAATTCCTCCACTGGTTCTTCTGCTTTGGAGGGATCTTCTTCCTCCGATGGGTCTTCCTCCTCAATTGGGTCCTCTTTGGTGAATACTTTCATGTTCAATCGGCTTGTGGGGGTGTACTCCTCTTCTGAGTCAGACATGATAATAATTGTGTGGCTTGACTTGTTTTCTGTCAACATGGCCCATTTTTAATGTTTAGTTATCTTCGAAATGTTTTTCTAAAATCAGTAAAACGTAAGTGTAGCTATAGTCTAGGGTACTAATGCAACCTAGTTAACTATAACGATGACTCTAATACCAATCTGTCACACCCCGTTACCCCGGTTGGCAGCTAGGCGTGATGTCGCTGAAGCATAGTCATAATCAAGTGAACGACTACTATATGGACGTTTTAAAAAATACCTTAATATAACTTCAAAATATGAAATTGTTCTACATAGCCCGAATAACATGAAGAGTAGTTCGCAAGTTACAGAGATTTAAATACATAATTAAATTAATAAAAATGATGCAAATAAATCACCGAATTTTGAAAATGATGCGACTCCAAAATGAACGGAACCCTTGGAACGCTTCCGATGCAGTGCACGTGCCTTAATTACCTGAAAATACACGCTAAAATACGTCAACAAAATTGTTAGTGAGTTCATAGGTCTACATGAAAATATGACTTGTATGGACATCAATAGTTGAGTTTGAATGTATAAGCATAAATTCCATGTTAAGTGTTACATAAAAACCATCATGCAACCGAAACTTAATTATGAGTTTGTCATGTGCAGTATTCCCCGCTGTAATACCGTAATGTTAAATATATATGCACCCCATAGCAGTTGGAGCGACCAACCTAGGTGGGGGACATTAATCCCGATAGATCTATCCATAATGTATTCGCGGTTACATAAAATGTAACTAACGGTCCATCTTCTGAGGGCTGATGGGACCACATGTATAATACATAAAAGAAATGAAGCAGATTCTGTGTCTATATGAAAATGAAGCATGCATTTTTACTCCAAAACGTAACGTTAAACATAGGGGCTATGAAGACTCACCGTAAGTGTGATGGCAAATATGAGCGTAAAATGAAGCTTTGCGTTGTTGATGAGTGGTGAAACCGGACGGGAGTCCTAAATCATATGAGAGACTTAATATCTCCAATATATATATATATATATATATATATATATATATATATATATATATATATATATATATATATATATATATATATATATATATATGATAATATGCATGCATAAGGGTTTTTATGTTTTAAATCACCCAACTTAGCAAGTTCATAAATAAAACTCACTTAAAAACGTCAAGTTTATATATAATTTTCCAGCTTTTTAAAGGTTTTTCGGCCTACTTTGTGGCTGTTTTTGACCAAGCTTCAAAACGATTTGGGCTTAGATATTCATAGTCATTAAACTACTATGTACAAATAATTTTTCAAGTTAAGAACGGCCATTTTTCCAGGTGTTTAGGTTAGGGAAAAGGCTCGTTAAAAACCCTATGTTGACCATTTTTAAGATGTTATACTTCCGGGTTCCCAAATAATTTTGGGGGTTCAAAAGTCAATATTAAATTATGAAAACCTCCAGATATTTAGTTAAGACATAGATCTAACTTTTGAAACAGGAATCAACTCACACTACTACAAATTGAAGCTAATGCAACACTTTTGATGCAACACATTTAAAAATTGTTGTTTTTTTATTTAAGTTCGCTCTAAATCAACACATTGACAATAATTGTTGCATATAATGATTTAATGTAACACTTTTTTTAAGTGTTATCATTTTTACTAAAAAAATGCAACAATTTTCTAAATTGTTGAAATTTTTACTAAAAATTGCAACATTTGTTTAAAGTGTTGCATATTTCAATAAAAAATGCAACACATTTTTAGAGTGTTGCATTTATAATGAAAAAAATGCAACACGTTTTTAAAAACATATAACACTTTTTTAATTGTTGCATTTATAATGAGAAAAATATGACATGCTTTTAAGTGTTGACTATACTATTATTTCTTGTTTTGTAATTCTGATTTTTTAAACTGCTTTTTTGGGCTCTCCTTTTGGAGAGGACAAAATTTTAATTTCCCGCCGAAAGTGAAAAAAAAATTACCTTGAGGACACGTCCACCATAAACTTTCACAAATTTTAATTTCCGCCGAAAGTGGAAAAAAAAATTTTGGGGTCTCCTTTTGGAGAGGAAACGTCCAAGCTGTAGGTGTGATTAACAAAAAACCCATTAAACCCCCAAAACCCAAACATTTTCCTGTCATTTACCTTGAACCTTTCCCTCCTGTTGGCCCCTTCCATCACGTTGCTCCTTCGTCGGCCCCTCTTTCACGCTGCCGCAGTCGCCGCCATCTTGCTCCTTCACGCCGCCGGTACCCCTGCTCCTCTTCTGTCGCTGCCGCTGGTTCCCCTTGATATAGGAACTGCTACGCAGGTATCATTCATTTTACGTGTCGTGCCTAATGAGTTAAAAGACGGGATCCTTTAAATAGAAACAATATGATGATAGTTAAATATGATCCATAATTCCATATATATGAATAATAATTTTACATATTATTTGATGGTGATTATAGTTGGACATAAGTGCATCATTCAAGGTAGACAAGAAGATGTTGGGTGCGACCCTTGAAGCCGATGTGTTGTTTAATTGTACCGCAAGTGAGGGCGCAACAACTAGGGGTGTTTTTGGACCATTTGGGCTTGTGGTTCTAGCCGATACAGAGCTCTCCGAACATACTCCATTGTATTTTTACATGGTAAAAAACACCGACGGGATATCAAGAACTTATTTCTGTGCAGACGAATCAGGGTTGTTACTAGTTTCTCTTCCATATTTTTTCCACCCAGCTTTCCCCTAATTCCTTAGTTAGTTGTTGTAAACTATAAATGGTTTTTGGATGGATTCATGGAGATCATTAATCATGTTGTTTATCTATTAGAACTTTGTATTTGGTTGATGTGGCAGCAAACTCAGTTCAACGGCTCCAAAAAACATAGTAAGTCAAAAACTATTTTGATTAATTAATTGGTTCCAAATGATTAATTACTTGGTTCATATATATAACTATGAGCCGTGGGGCATGGTCCTTGCATCATCACGTGCCCTTTCTTAAATTCAAGAAGAAAATCCAGAACACTTAAGTATGGAACTTATTGATATTCAAGCATAATACACTATTGGTTTGATGCTAACAACCACAAACAAGTACAAGACCAGTACATCACCAAGTTTGATTAATCAAATATCTAAATACTATTGTATTGGAACTAAAACACAATTCACATATAAAATAAATATGCTTGCAAAAAAACTGTGGGAGGAATGGCGGAATTTCTCACCGTTGCATGAAAAATTAACTAAAGCATATAGTAAGACAGAAGGACGGCGTTCTGATTTCTTCAACCACTTAAAATCTATTTCTGTCCTATAAATACTTTAATTAATAATTATTTGGCGACTAAGCCTTTGTTGGATATATATGAACTATGTATCAAAACTTTGTTTTTGGTGGTAGGTACAACCATCTGAACTAATGCATCAAGCCTTTCTTTTTGGTGGAAGGTATGACCACTGGGCTTAAAAATCTTGTACAAACATTTGTGGTATTGTTTAAAGATGATATATATAGGTTTCTTGGTTTATTTTAGTCAATCGATTGTAAAATTGTTGCTTTCTTGTGTAGTTAATTACATTATTAGATATGTAATTTCAGTTTAAATTAATGAATATTATAATTATGTTTGTTTATATTTCTGTTTTGAGTCCGAGGGAAGGCCAAGAATGGCCCTTAGCCTTGGCCTCTTCATTTCTATATTGTTTGTTCAACATGTAAATGCATAAAGCGCCCTTAATTATTAAAGGCAGGTGTGTGATTTATGTTCAAAACCAGCAGTAGTATAATACACACGTGTGTCCATGCTGTCAAATAGAAAACACAACCAGCAGCACCATGTACATATGTTAGTGGAATATATTTATGTCATATATTGTATAATTGTTTGTATTGATTCACTAAATATCCTTTCCTTATTGATTCACTGAAGAGATGCGACATATTGTGTACTTATTAGTATTGGGTGGTTTATAGATTTATGTGATTACCATTTTTAATAATTTATATATAGTTTCATTTTTGCTTGCCTGTGAGACCATAGAAACTAAATCCTGTCCAGATGCTTGGGAGTTGAGAGGATTACTACTTATTAGTCATCTTATCAGCTTATTTGTGTCATCTTATTAGTCATCTACCTGTAGGAGACTTATCGACTTATAGAGGAATATAATTCTATGAATTGTTTATTGAGATTATTGTACCCTTAAAAATTTCTACCGTGGATTGTTTATTGAGATTATTGTACCCTTAAAAATTTCTACCGTGGATTGTTTATTGAGATTATTGGTATTTGACATAATATTGTTTACTTAGGCACTTATGCCACTTTTTAGAGGAATATAATTCTATGAAAATGATATGAGAATGTGATGCTACATAACTGCAGCCCACCTTGAGTTGGAAGAAGCCTAAACAACTTGTGACCAGCTTGTGGCATATAAAGCTAAAAGAAGATTTGATGACTTCAGACTTATTTAAAGTTCAAACTCAATATTTCACTTTGAGTTAGGTTTTCGTTGTGTTTTTTATCTCAATACATTTAAAAAAATTTTCTTCAGGTTGCTGGGATACTTAACACTTTAAGGTTGGTGAAATAAGTATACCTCGGGAAGAAATTTTAGATGGAGTGCAACAAACAAGGTTAGTCCATGTAAAGATTAGCATCTAACAATACTAAGCCATTGTTACCACACAAATCAAATCAGTACATTAATCCTAGAAGTTTATGAAATTACATCCATTTATCAAAAGAAAATATTTCTTCTTGCTATTTGACTCTATTTGTGTTTTAGCATTTATTAATTGAAATTCTGCCATCAATACTGGTATTTTATTTATGGTGGACTGCATACATATATATGTATATATATATACTAAGTCTAAGTGTGTGTTTGGTTGAGTCTTGCTATCCAAAACAGAAATAATCCACAACCCTTTGTTATGTATGTGTATATATGTGTTCCGTTCTCAAAACAGAAATGGAAACAAGTTAATTAAGTGCAAGTATGTGATTTATGTTCATACCCAACAGTAGTTTACACATGTGTGTCCATGTTGTCAAATAGAATACACAACCAGCAGCATCATGTATGTATGTGTGAGTGTTCGCTGCAAAAATGTGTAGGTTTGTTAACTTAATAAAATGAGAATTTGTATTGGGTTCTTGAAGAATTTCCATATATATATATATATATATATATATATATATATATATATATATATATATATATATATATATATACAAAAAATAGTTTCGTGACTAAATCGGGACAAAAAAGAGTTTAATGGTTATTTCAAAAAAAAGACTGAAAGTTGGATGGTCAAAATGACACTTAACCCATTTATAAATTATAAGTCACGTGGTATTAAAATGACATCTTTATGACTATCTTAGATTAGTTGCTTTTCTTCTAGGGTGATTGAACTCATGTTAGCATTTTGGTTTGAATTACTATGTGACGGTTTGACATTTAAATGTTAATAGAAATTGCTAGTTCAGATAATTACACTTATGTTTTAGGTGTCAGTTGTTTATGTCATGTGCTCAATTGTCATTTTCTACAAATTTTTCTTCCAGGCCAGCCCTTGCAAGGCACATTACAGAAAAATGCCTTGACAAATGTGTTACTTTTGTTCTAAGAAAGTTCAATATGGTGGAGGAAAATATGCACGAATGGTACATGCACTTGTATTACTGTTTATTTTTACTATTTTTACTGCACTGTAATACTGCTTCATATCTTGGGAGTTTTTTTTTTTACTTTTGTACAGCTTTTTTAAACTGTTTTTACTGCTTTTTTAATATGTTTTTTTTATTACTTTTTCACTGTTTTTTTAAATTTATTTAGACTGTTTTACGGGCATTCTAGTATTGCTTTTCTAAACTGCTTTTTTGCTGTTTTTAAACTGTTTTTTTACTGCAATGTAATACCGAATATTTCAATGTTGTTGCTGTTTTTAAATTATTTTTTGCTGCATTGTTTTTATTTTTACTGCTTTTACTACACTGTAATACTGCTTCATAATATTTTTGTTATCATTTATAATTTAGAGTATAAAAAGTGTTGCATTAAACAAGTGTCGCATTTATAAAACAATGGCAACACATTAGAAAGTGTTGCTTAGAATATAAAAAGTGTTGCATTTATAACATAATGGCAACACTTTTGAAAAGTGTTGCATTATCTAGTGAAAGTGTCGCTTTAGACCTAAGGCGACGTTGGCTAAGGTGGCACTACATAAAGTGTCGCATTAGGCCTATAGCAACACTTTTAAGGCCTAACACCACACTTTTTCCATATTTCTTTGGGTTCATTTGTTGTAGTGTCATTTCGTTAAGTTTTGAATTAGTTATGATTTTTCAAAGTCGATGTAATATTTCTGCCAAAATTTTGGATTTCATAAACTTGAAACAACTTGTGATTCTTGTTGTTTATTCAAAAACCACATGTATAAAAGGTTATATGAAACACATTTATATAACTTGTTTTCATATTATTTTTACTTACATTATGTGTTTATATATTTATAAACACATTTGAAGAAACAAACTTTAAAATAAAACTAGTGATTTATAAACTTGAGTTTTTATGAAATTTGTTGTTGTTGGTGATTATATATATATTATGCAAGACTTATATAAACATAAATATAAGTATTAATAAGCTAGTATTTACTTACTTTGATGTGTTAGAAGAATGAAAATGTAACATCCTCGAATTCAATTTTTGTAATTCGGATCTATTTAAGTGGAAAATTTACAATTAAGTTGAATTATGAGCAATTATTATCTATTTGGTATATTTAGAAGGTTTGTTGTTATTTTAAGAAAATTTGAACTCGGAATTATTATTATGGAGTATTAAGATTATAAAAGTTGATAATGATAAAACTAAGAATAAATCAGTATTTTATGGAACCGATTAAGTTGAGGGGTGAAATGTGCAAAAATGATGAAAGTTGAATAAAAAGGCTGAAAGCCTTTCATTCTCACATTTGCACTCTCTCTCTACTTTCTCTCTCTAGAAAACGCTCTCTACTTCTCTCTAGATTATCTCACAAACCGACTGGCCGATTATCGAGATTTATACGTCATCGGAAAGATCTCTAGGAGTACTACAACAATCTACGGTTGGATTCTTGATTTCGTACGGATTGAGGTAAGAATCGACCCTTTTTAGTTTATGTATTTCGGTTTTGAAGAACATAAATTCGAATCTGCTATTTTTATGTGATTTAGAGCTAGTTTTGCTTGAGTTTTAGCAAGAATATGATAGTGTATGTATAATAGAATCGAAACTAGGCTCCATACATGATATATCGGTGATTTTAGGCTTAGAAATGCATGTTTTACAGTTGTAAAGATGAACAAACTCGAAAATACCAAGAACACAGTCGAAATGCAAGAACAAACTCGATTTTGGTACTAAATTCGAGCATGTATTCGAGTTTAACACATGGAATTCGAATTTAATCACCTAAATTCGAATGATATTCGAATTTAACCCCTAAGGGTTCGAGTTTGTCCTCAAATTCGTAGGAAATTCGAGTTTAACCCCTTAAATTCGAGTTTAATGCCTAAAAATTGAAAACCCACTCTCTAAACTCGAATATTTTGAATGAAACCCATAGTCAACACATAAAATAACAAGAGTTATTCAAAGGATAAGGTGTGAACTTGAGATGGGTTCAAACTTAGTTATGGGTCGAATTTAGACATGGACCTGAAATGGGGGAAAATATTGCAAAATTTACAAAACTTGGTCTTATGAATTTAAACGGTTTTTGACTCGAGGTATTGTTGCAACTAAATTTACAGGACCCTTGTAGTGTTGTTTAACCCACAGTGGGGTACTTGGTGGATCTGGTTGAAAGCCCGAGGAGAAATAATATCGGTTAAAAGTTTAATTACGCACCCACTGTGAGTACAATAGATTTCACACGTTTATATTTGTTTTATGTTAGCTTTGCCTGCTGAGACCTGTTGCTTCATTTATTGTTTGGAATTCTACTAACTTGCGTAGATTTAGATGCACATTCATATTTGTTGCATGTCCTTTCGATTGTTGTGCATGTAGTGATAGACCGGTGGGTCGCTTCAATTACTCCGATGTTACTGCGCTATATGACCCGGAGCTGATCCCTCCGAGGTTCTGGTAGGCAGTATGTCATCCCCGATCGTACGTTTGTCTCAGATGGTATGTTTTTATGCCGAGCTTTGGGCTCGAAGGGGCTGTGGCTCTGGTCCGTACTTGGTGTACGAAGAGGGTATACGATGTTTGTCATCGGTTTTACCCTTGGGGCTTCATAAAGACTTATAAAATGCGTAATCTGTGTATTCACTAAGCCTTTGCTTATTCCTCAGTTGCTTTGTTTTTACAGGAAAGGGAAAGTCTGCTGCCGGGCCTTCTAGTTAGGTCGTGTGAGAAGTTCTTGGAAGATTCCTACTACTGAATCGGTAACTATGATTTGGGACAGTAATGTAATATATTCTGGATGTTGTGATAATTTAATTGGGTGTGTAGACTTAGTTTTGGTACCTTGTAGCACCGTAGGGTGTTTGACACTGTTGCACTACTTTATTTATGTATTTTAATGCTTCCGCACTTAAATTAGGTTATCAGATCATTATGTAATTGTGTTGATGATTAATCCTGGGTGTTATGTAAATGGTGGTTGTTGTGGCAAGGGTGTCACACGAGATGGTATCAGAGCTGTAGTTTGAGCTTCAAGTGTCCGTGAGGTCTTGATCTCAAACATTAGGTAATGATATGTAGTGGTTTAAGTAATGATCTGAACTAAGATAGGTTACGATCTAGTAATTATAGGAGATTGACTATCACACGTGACAAATGAGTGGTGTCTTTAAATTAATGACATGTTACTAAACAAGTTATATGTTTATTATTTCAGAACATGTCTGGAGGAGGAATGACACCTGAAGAAACAAGAGAGATGATGCTAGCCATGATGGCTGAGTAGAACAAGATGATTCAGGAACAGTTTCGGGCTCGAGATGAGGCCGAGGCTAAGAGAAGAGAGGATAAGAGAAAGAACAAGGAAAAGGAAGGGGGCAACGATGATAATCAAGATGACAACACTGGGTCATCAAACAAACCCAAAGGTTGTCGGTTTAAGGATTTCAAAGGAAATGGGGCCGTGGAGTTTAAAGGACTAGGAGATGCTGTTGCCGCACTTGAATGGATAACGGCAACCGAACGGACATTCCGAATCAGTGACTGTGCTGAGAAGGACATGGTTCGGTATGCTACCGCGATGTTCACCAATGATGCAATTATGTGGTGGAACGCTATGGTGAATGCTTTGACACTGGAGAAGGTTTCTGTGATGACTTGAGCTGAGTTTACAGACTTGTTCACTCAGCAGTATTGTCCGGTTGATGAACGCCGAAGACTGGAGGCGAAGTTTATGGCACTGATGCAGGGGACTAAGACTGTGTCCCAATATGTTGTGGAGTTCACGAGGCTGAGTCTGTTTGCGCCTCATCAAGTTGATACTAATGAAAGGAAGGTGACCAGGTTCGAGGCTGGTCTTGACATTGAGATAAGGAGGGTCATGAGCAACGTTCGCTACCCTACATTTGCTGGTTTACTTGAGGCTGCCAGAAATGTAGAACAGATTCTAATTATGTCGGGATACTCGATTGGGTCCGCTGCTGCTTCCACCAACCAAACACAGCCGTCACCGCCGAAGCGCCAACGAGAGGGAGGATACTCGGGATCTTCCCGGTCTTTACAGTACTCACCTCAGCAGTCTTATCGCCGACAATCCGGTTCATCTGATCGTGGTCGTGCTCGTGCTTATTCAATCAACACCGAGCCGCAATATTGCAATAACTGTCATCTGGAGCACTTTGGCAAGTGCACTAACGGACGCGCTTGCTTTTGCTGTGGGGAATTAGGTCATTTTCAGAACGATTGCCCAAGGAAGGGAGATGCTTGCTATAAGTGTGGGGTGTGGGGACACTATAGTAGGAACTGTAGGAAGAATGCTCCAGCAGCTGCTGCTCCATCATCAACACGATCTTCTGGAGGTTCAAGTGGTGATTCAGTTAACCGCCGGGGTCAGTCATAAAGAGCACCGGCTCGTGCTTTTCAAATTACTGCAGAGGAAGCTAGGGAAAATCTGGAGGTGGTTACGGGTACGTTTATCGTAAACTCTTTGCCTGCAAGAGTTTTATTTTATTCTGGTGCAAATCGTTCGTTTGTTTCCACTGCATTTGCACAAAGACTTGCCATGCCACTGTCTAGATTATCTGCTGTACTTGACATAGAAACTGCTAGCAACACTCTAGTCAAGGTAGATCACGTATACCGTAATTGCACATTAGTAATTGAAGATGTAGTCTTCAATTTGGACCTAATTCCTATTGAGTTCAGAGAGTTTGACGTGATAGTCGGGATGGACTGGTTGATTGAGAATGAAGCCCATATAGTGTGTAAGAGTCGAATGATAAAGATAACTACTCCGGAGGGGCGGGAGATTTGTATTTACGGGGATAGGAGAAGAGGGGATTTGTGCTTGCTGACTATTGCAAAAGCCCGAAAGCTTGTTGCAAAGGGGTGTGACGCTTACTTAGCATATGCGATTGATGCTAAGGCTGAGAAGAGGACTTTGGCCGATGTGCCTGTTGTTTCACAATTCCCGGATGTGTTTCCGGAAGACTTGTCTGGCGTGCCGCCTGAGAGACAAGTGGAATTTAAAATTGACCTGATCCCTGGAGCTGCACCGGTAGCTCGTTCTCCTTATCGTCTTGCCCCAACCGAAATGCAAGAGATGATGAAACAACTCCAGGAGTTGTTGGATAAGGGTATCATTCGACCGAGTTCATCGCCGTGGGGAGCTCCGGTATTGTTTGTGAAGAAGAAAGATGGCACAATGCGAATGTGCATTGATTACCGGGAGTTGAATAAATTGACGATTAAGAACAAGTATCCACTGCCGAGGATAGATGACTTGTTTGATCAGCTACATGGAGCGAGCGTGTTCTCCAAGATAGATTTGAGGTCGGGGTACCATCAGTTGAAAGTACAAGAAGAGGATGCGCCTAAGACAGCATTTAGGACGCGTTATGGGCATTATGAGTTCTTGGTTATGCCTTTCGGACTAACCAATGCCCCGGCTGTCTTTATGGATCTTATGAATAGAGTGTGCCGACCGATGTTAGACAAGTCGGTAATAGTATTTATTGATGACATTTTAGTATACTCTAAGTCTGAGGCCGAACATGCTGAACATTTAAAGGAACTGTTAGAGCTATTGAGGAAAGAAAAGTTGTACGCCAAATTTTCGAAATGTGAGTTTTGGCTGCAACAGATACAATTTCTAGGACATGTGATTTCTGGAGCTGGGATTTCGGTAGATCCAGCTAAGGTAGAAGCGATAAAGAACTGGGAACCGCCGTGTTCAGCTACTGAAGTTAGAAGTTTTCTGGGGTTGGCAGGATACTATCGGAGGTTCATAAAGGACTTTTCAAAGATTGCAGTTCCTTTAACTGCATTGAAAAAGAAGAATGCACCTTTTGTATGGGAAACTGTGCAGCAGGAGGCATTTGAGATCCTGAAGAAGGCGTTAAGTGAGGCGCTGATACTTGCCTTACCTTAAGGAAATGACGATTTCGTGGTGTATACGGATGCCTCGAGACTGGGGTTAGGCGCTGTACTGATGCAGCGTGGAAAGGTTATAGCGTATGCTTCAAGACAGTTGAAGCAGCATGAGAAGAATTATTCGACTCATGATCTTGAGTTGACTGCGGTAACATTTGAAATGAAGTTATGGAGGCATTATCTCTACGGGACTAAGTGCCAATTATACACAGATCATAAGAGTTTAAAATACATCTTTAGTCAGAAGGAGCTTAATATGAGACAACGTAGGTCTATGGAGCTTATTAAAGACTACGATTGTGAGATACTGTATCATCCCGGAAAGGCTAATGTGGTAGCCGATGCTTTGAGTCGCAAAGCTTATGCAAAGCATTGTTGCTACATGATGACGTCTACTATGTTAACGTCTACCATTATAAATGATGTTAAGGCCGCTCAGGAGGAAGCCTTGAAAGATGAGAATATTGGTGCTGAAGATATAAGGGCACAAATTAAAAATATGGAAACAAGCGAGTCGGGATTGAAAGGGATATACGGGAGGATATGGGTGCCGAAGTATGGGGGTACGAGGGGGGTTATCACGCAACGATAAAGAAGGCGCCGTTTGAGGCTTTGTATGGAAGGAGATGTAGGACTCCCACTTGTTGGAGAGAAACGGGTGAAACGCCAATTGCTGGGCCGACCTTGCTTCAAGAAACAAACGAGAAGATACAGTTGATTAGGCAGAACATGAAGGCGGCCCAGGATCGTCAGAAAAGTTACTACGATTGGCGGCACAAACCGATCAATTTTGAAGTAGATGATTGGGTGTATCAGAAAGTATCACCCATGAGAGGTGTTACTCGTTTCGTGAAGAGGGGAAAGTTGGCTCCGAGGTTCGTCGGACCATTTAGGATTATTGAAAAAGTTGGAAATCAGTCGTATCATTTAGAGTTGCCTGAAGGGATGTCGGGCATACACCCGGTATTTCATGTTGGGAATCTTAGGAAATCCTTTACTTCTGACAATGAGGATTGGGCAGGCCACACCGAGCTGCAAGTTGATGAAAGGCTCTGGTATGTTGAGGAGCCAGAGTGTGTGTTAGATACTAAGGTGAAGAAATTGAGAAGCAAAGAAATCGAAATGGTGCTTGTACGTTGGAAGCATCATAAGGGAGCCACTCATACATGGGAAACGAAAGCTGATATGTTAAGGAAATATCCGCAGCTGTTTGAAGTCAAATAACTTCGAGTACGAAGTTAGAGCGTGGTGGAGCCCATGTTGTAACATCCTCGAATTCAATTTTTGTAATTCGGATCTATTTAAGTGGAAAATTTACAATTAAGTTGAATTATGAGCAATTATTATGTATTTGGGATATTCAGAAAGTTTGTTGTTATTTTAAGAAAATTTGAACTCGGAATTATTATTATGAAGTATTAAGATTATAAAAGTTGATAATGATAAAACTAAGAATAAATAAGTATTTTATGGAACCGATTAAGTTGAGGGGTGAAATGTGCAAAAATGATTAAAGTTGAATAAAAAATCTGAAAGCCTTTCATTTTCACATTTGCACTCTCTCTCTACTTTCTCTCTCTAGAAAACGCTCTCTACTTCTCTCTAGATTATCTCACAAACCAACCGGCCGATTATCGAGATTTATACGTCATCGGAAAGATCTCAAGGAGTACTACAACAATCTACGGTTGGATTCTTGATTTCGTACGGATTGAGGTAAGAATCGACCCTTTTTAGTTTATGTATTTCGGTTTTGAAGAACATAAATTCGAATCTGCTATTTTTATGTGATTTAGAGCTAGTTTTGCTTGAATTTTAGCAATAATATGATAATGTATGTATAATAGAATCGATACTAGGCTCAATACATGATATATCGGTGATTTTAGGCTTAGAAATGCATGTTTTAAAGTTGTAAAGATGAACAAACTCGAAAATACCAAGAACACAGTCGAAATGCAAGAACAAACTCGATTTTGGTACTAAATTCGAGCATGTATTCGAGTTTAACACATGGAATTCGAAGTTAATCACCTAAATTCGAATGATATTCGAATTTAACCCCTAAGGGTTCGAGTTTGTCCTCAAATTCGAAGGAAATTCGAGTTTAACCCCTTAAATTCGAGTTTAATGCCTAAAAATTGAAAACCCACTCTCTAAACTCGAATATTTTGAATGAAACCCATAGTCAACACATAAAATAACAAGAGTTATTCAAAGGATAAGGTGTGAACTTGAGATGGGTTCAAACTTAGTTATGGGTCGAATTTAGACATGGACCCGAAATGGGGGAAAATATTGCAAAATTTACAAACTTGGTCTTATGAATTTTAACGGTTTTTGGCTCGAGGTATTGTTGCAACTAAATTAACAGGACCCTTGTGGTGTTGTTTAACCCACAGTGGGGTACTTGGTGGATCCGGTTGAAAGCCCGAGGAGATAATATCGGTTAAAAGTTTAATTACGCACCCACTGTGAGTACAATAGATTTCACACGTTTATATTTGTTTTATGTTAGCTTTGCCTGCTGAGACCTGTTGCTTCATTTATTGTTTGGAATTCTACTAACTTGTGTAGATTTAGATGCACATTCATATTTGTTGCATGTCCTTTCGATTGTTGTGCATGTAGTGATAGACCGGTGGGTCGCTTCAATTACTCCGATGTTACTGCGCTATATGACCCGGAGCTGATCCCTCCGAGGTTCTGGTAGGCAGTATGTCATCCCCGATCGTACGTTTGTCTCAGATGGTATGTTTTTATGCCGAGCTTTGGGCTCGAAGGGGCTGTGGCTCTGGTCCGTACTTGGTGTACGAAGAGGGTATACGATGTTTGTCATCGGTTTTACCCTTGGTGCTTCATAAAGACTTATAAAATGCGTAATCTGTGTATTCACTAAGCCTTTGCTTATTCCTCAGTTGCTTTGTTTTTACAGGAAAGGGAAAGTCTGCTGCCGGGCCTTCTAGTTAGGTTGTGTGAGAAGTTCTTGGAAGATTCCTACTACTGAATCGGTAACTATGATTTGGGACAGTAATGTAATATATTCTGGATGTTGTGATAATTTAATTGGGTGTGTAGACTTAGTTTTGGTACCTTGTAGCACCGTAGGGTGTTTGACACTGTTGCACTACTTTATTTATGTATTTTAATGCTTCCGCACTTAAATTAGGTTATCAGATCATTATGTAATTGTGTTGATGATTAATCCTGGGTGTTATATAAATGGTGGTTGTTGTGGCAAGGGTGTCACAGAGAATGAGTAGAAGTTGAGTTCTTGAACTTTGTTGCACAAAACGTCTTTGAAACTTGAAGAACAAAAGAAAGAACACAATTATTGGTTGTGTGTGTGGCCTATGGCCGGATTTTGGGAGAGGAATGGTGTGTTTTGAAGGTGTGAAAATGAATGAAATTGTTGGTCTTATTTATAGATGGAAAAAGTGAATGAAATGATGAAAGGTTGGAGGTTGAGTGCACATTTTAGCAAAATGAGTGGATTTAAAGTTGATTGAGATTGTGTAAGGCCATTTCAATAAAATATTGAAGTCAAATGAGGGGTTTATACCTCCTATGGGGGCCGCCTTAGGAGGGTAATTATAGTGTATTTTTATTTTATTTTTTTGTATAAAAGTATTTCAAAATGTATTATTGTATTTCTCTTTTTTTGTAAGTTCATAAATACTTATAAATGCATTAGTTTAATGAAATTGTTTTAGTCTTGCATAATTAATGTTAAGTAAGTTTGTTAATGCATGATTAGTGTCACTAACCTTAATTTAATTATGTACTTAGTTGAATTAATCCACCATATCGTAAATCGATCGGATTAATTAATTCGTCGTTTCATCGCACCGATGAAAATCTTTCTAATTGAGATGAATTTCCTTATGAAATTTGTTAATCACCTTGATTAATTGTTAATGACCACTGCTTAGGTTATAAGTTTCTAATAACTACCGATTAGGTCATAGTTGCTAACCTGGTTTTGTGCCGGATGTTACACGCAAGTTACAGAGGTATGTGTTGGGCAAAAGGTCACAGTCAAACCTGTTCTACATCTTAGGGGGAGATTATTAATCAAACCCGTTTGATGCACTTGAAGGTATAATTTAAGGCCTGTTAATGCCTTATTGAAACCTGATAAGTGATTTGCAATATTAATCAAAGTTGTTTACCCTGTTGCATTTGTTGCAACTAAGGCAGATTGCCCAAGCTGTTCATCTTGTTGAACGGGCTGGACATAAACTGTCTACGCTGCTCTATCTTGTTGAGCAGTTTGGACAATCTCTAAGTGTTCTATTCTTTGTGAACAGGCTAAACACTTTATGGAATATGTTTCCATGTCCTAATGTATTATCTTGACCAAAAGATCAGTTTACAAAGTTGAAGACAAAAGTGGAAAAACAGAAGCTGCAAAGACTGCCTACGCTGTTCTGTTACATGAAGACAAAGTGGATATTTGAAATGGGTGACAGACCATTTCTTATATAAAAATGGTCATAACAGAAGATGAAAGGTTTAAAGTTGACATTCCTCTTTTAGTTAAAGCCTCCTACAACAGAGTCAAAAAAGAAAAGACAAAGATTCTGCAATGTAAAGACAATTCTGCTTTGTCAGAACGTGCAGAAAAGTTGTTTTGTCTTTTTGGAAAGACATCTCACTATCTCTATGTCCAATGTGGAAGCTTCACTGATATTCTCAGTGAGAGTATAAAAGGAAGCTTCTAAGGAATGTGAGATAACCAAAAGTGTGATATTCAGAACGTCCAAAGAAGTGTGTTTTCATGCATGCAAGTCTGCTTGAATAAAATAGTAACGTGTGTCCAAGCTGTTCTTATTCAAGTTGTCCATCTGTCTGTTTTGTAAACAGTGAGTTCATCTTAGTGAGTGTATTCATTGTATCTAGTCTGACTATGTCTTAGATTAGTTAAACATCTATTGTATCTGTCATCTCAGCTTCAACCATTCCACAGTTCAGGCTTGTTCGTAATTAACACTTGTTGATAATATACACAAACATTGAGAAAAGTGTGTTGAATTTTAAATAGCTATATTCACCCCCCCCCCCCCCCCCGCTACAACTTAGAGCAACATACTAGGGAAACCTTTTGGGACCTACAACTGGTATCAGACCTAGGTTGAGTATGTGTTAACTCTAGATCTCTCATTTTCCCTATTTCCCCATGGACAACAATGCTGCCAGCTCTTCCTCGTACTATGACAATGGTTCAATGGCAAAACCCCCCAAGTTCAATCATCAGAACTTCTCTGGTTAGAAGTGCAGAATGATGCTCTACTTAGAGAATCTGGATGTACAACTACTAGAGATGTTAATGGAGGGTCCCTATGTGCCAACTTCTGTTACTACTATCACTCTTGCTGCCGAAGGAGCTGTTCCTGAAATCAGGACCTTTGAAAAGGCAAAAGCTTAATGGTCTGATGAAGACAAAAGGCTGGTTGCCCTTGATGCAAAGGACAGGAACAACCTGGTTATTTATCTTTCTGATGATGTGTTCAAACAAGTTGAGAAAATGAAAACTGCAAAGGAGATGTGGGATACTTTGTGTACCGTCTATGATGGTCCCACTGTCACTCTGGATAACAGGATCAACAATCTTGTTAGACAATATGAACTCTTCTTTGCAAGGCCAAAGGAGTCTCTCACTGAAACCTATACTAGGTTCACTACTCTAATCAATGATCTCAAAGCTGTTGGGATAACCAAGGACAGTCTAACTCTGGTAAACAAGTTTTTTGGACATTCTGCCTGAGGAATGGAATTGTATTTCTATTATCCTCAGAAACTCAGGCACCATCAAAGGTAGGGATCTTGTAAATCTGTATGGGTCCTTACTAACTGATGAACAATCAAGGCAACAGAAAAGAAATGCATTGGAAATGTCCAAAAGAGGTGCTGCCTTAGTGGCCAGTGTGAGACAACCTGCTGGTCAGGTGTGTGATGTTTCCACACAAGCTGATCAACAGGCTGATGATGAAATGGAAAATTATCTGAGGAAGAAGACTGTGAAGATCTTACTGAATTTGATGATGGGCAAATGATTGCCATGCTTATCAGAATGTTCAATAAGAAGAGGTTTGGTGGAAAGATGGTGCAATAGAAGTCACGTGCCATAAAAAAGAAAGCATTTGAAAAAACTAAGGCTGAGTGCTTTAAATGTGGCAAAACAGGCCATATAGTTGCTAACTGTGTGTCTAAAGCTGTTGGCTCAACATCCAAACCATACAAGACAAATAAGGATGATGGCTACAGGGTTAAGTACCTTATGGCCATGGCTAAGCTGAGAAAGTTGGAAGACTCAGTTAACTGATGGCCAACACTGATGTCCCATCAACAAGCAGAAGGGACTCATGGCCGAGACATGTGACTGGGAGGAATCTGACTCATCATCAGATGAAGACGATAACAATTGTCTGATGGCCAACACTGATGTCCCATCAACAAGCAATTTCAAACAAGACTCGGTTGAAGCTGAGGCTCTCAGAAGCTTGGACAACTGGAACCCAACAATGATGTATAAGGTACAAAATTTTATGGGTTACAGTTCTGATGAAAAAGTAAAAATGTTTGAATTTTTACTTGTTGATCTAAAAGCTGCTATTGAGAAGCATGATGCTTTGTTCTCTGAGATCGCTTAAGTTAAAAACTGATCTTGAGACTAAAACTAATAAACTGGACAGCTTCCATAAGTTGGAAACTGAGTTTGATGAAGTAAAACATATCAATACCATTTTATAAGAAGAAAAGAGAGAGACAGACACAAAGCATGTGAAGCTTTAAAAGATTATTGACTCTTCGTGCCAATCTGCACAGAAAGTCAATCATTGTATCAGTCAACAGATCCCTGCTCAAATACAAGCCTATCTTGGAGGGGATCTTGATACAACAGCTTCAATTGTTGAGATAAATAATCTGGAAAAAGACTTATCCACTCTTGGTGAGCTTCGAAGTACTTTCATTCATAGAGTAAATGGAAAGCTAGTCTCAACAAATAGGTTTGTCAGGCCTCAAAACACTGACAACTTGTGTGAAAAAGTTCTAAAAACTGATGATGGAATGTGTTCTCCATCAAATCAGTCTGCCAAGTGCACAGCAGGTTCACACAAGCAAAAGAAGGGAAAACAAGTTCAAACTGCAGCTTTGGACACTAAACCTGTCAACAAGATAGGTTCTGGATCCAAAGCTGATGGTAAGAAACCTGTTAATCCTTTTTGATGCTGAACACTTTGAGAAAAAGTTTTCCAAAGGTAAGCAGCCTGCTTTCAACAAGGGTAAGTCTCACGTTGAAAGTAAATCTACCGTGATTTCAAATAAGTTTTTAAATCATAGTGGAAAACTGGTTATAAATGAAGGTAAGTCTTTCAAAACCAGAAGCAGTGATTATGTTGATAGGCAACATCCATCACATCTTAGTAAGTGCAAAGGCAAATCCATTGCTCAACCTGAGAGAGTTGGGAATGAGTTTTCCAAACCTGTGGAAGGACAAAGGCCAATCAAACTTCCTATATATGATCTCTGCCCTCCTAAAAAAGAGGAAAGAGGACACAGGTAAAGCTGTTGCTGTTGTGCCTTCCACTCAAACTGTTGATTCTTCTAAAAATAGTAATAAATTTTCTAAACCTGCTGAGAAGTCCAACAAAATTGTTCCAGAATGTGTTACTGGAAGTACTTCTTCCAAAAAGTCTAAAAAGAGAAAATGCTATAAATGTGGGAAGAAGACACATATGGCCAAAGACTGTCCTGAAACTGAGGACATGAGGCCTGCTGACACTGCTATTTCCAACATTGCAAAAACCAGCAGTGTTGAAGTAACATGGTCAATGGGGATAGTCCAAGCTGATAGTCTGATACAATCCAAACAGGAAATATTAGTGTTGATCTTACTGGTCCATCAACAAATGTTGATGAAGAAGGAGAACTCATCCTTATAATGAGTTCCGCTAAAAATAACTAATATTTTCCCATGACACTCTGCAGGTTAAACAACCATCCCAGGTACTTGGACAGCGGTTGCTCAGGCCACATGACAGGTTGCAAGGACTTGCTGAGTGATCTTACGCCTGAAAAAAGGCCAAAAGTCACCTTTGGTGATAATGTTCAGGGATCCACAGAAGGATATGCAACCCTTCAAGCTGGTGCTGCTATATTCAAAAGAGTAGCCTATGTGTCTGGGCTAAAACACAATCTTGTAAGCATAAGTCAACTGTGTGATGCTGGCTACAAGGTTAACTTTGATGAGCACCTGGGGTACATATTGGATCCCCAAGGCAAAGTTGTGTTGTGTGCACAAAGGAAGAAAGGTGTATGTGTTGTGGACATGAAATCTGTTGATCCAACAACTGAAACCTGTTTTTTCTCAAGAAGCAATGCAGACCTAAATTGGTTATGGCACAAAAGGCTGTCATACCTGAACTTCAAGAATATCAACAAAATCTGTAAGAAAGAGTTGGTAACAGGTTTGCCTTCTATAACCTTTGTTAAGGATAAACTCTGCAAAGCTTGTGAGAAAGTCAGGCAGAGAAAAACATCTTTTGAATCCAAGCATAATTTTTCTATTGATACTACTCTCTTCTTAATCCACATGGACTTGTTTGGACCTATTAGTGTCCCAAGTCTAGGAGGTAGAAAATACACTCTAGTAATGGTTGATGAGTTCTCCAACTTACATGGGTGATCATTCTGAAGAACAAAGGAGAGGCTGTTAGAGAAATTATTGGATTTATCAAAAACATGGAGGTTCTGAACTCTGCTCAAGTTAAGCAGCTTAGAAGTGATCATGGTACTGAATTCAGAAATAGTATGTTGGTACACCCTGTGTGACGCTAGCAGTCTAAGTATGTAATAGATAGTCATTTGTAATAGATCAGGCTTTGTTAATACAAGTCATATATGTTTGATCATGATTGTGTATGATGTTTGCATTTGCATGATAAGTTCAAAGATAGGTTCTAGAATAAGTTCAAAGGCTAGGGTTCGAACTTATCCATACCCAGACGAACTTAGTAAAGCTAAGTTCGTAGGGTATTGGACAAGTTCGTGGGCTTGGGTCTAAACGAACTTAATCTGTTAAGTTCGAACATAATCACTATAATTATGAGTTAATCCATTTTATTTCTAGACTTTTGGAGAAATTCGTGATCAGAGCTTGTATTAGTGCACGTGCGAGCTAGAGTTGATTTCAGAGTCTTTCAGAGAAATACACCGTGTCGGGTCATTCATTATATCGGCTATCATAGTGTTCGTCTCCGGTTTCCGTGCGTGATCGATCCGTTAAGCCCCTAACGAGGATTTCGCACTCGTTGGACGGCATCACGTCAAGATTAGATCCGTGACTGAGGTGACCTTACAAGTGGTATCAGAGCCATATAAGTGTTCTTCGTATTCTTCGTGTTTCTACGAACATTCTTGGTTTCATGACGTTTTTACCGGATAAATCACCATTTTTGAAGTTTTTCAGAGTTCTACAAGCAAGGTAACGGGAAAAATTAATATTTGTTCACTTTTTCAGTCGAAATCATTTTTTGAATATAAAAAACATTGTTTTAATCTGAAATCTTGAAAAAGTCAAATTTTTGGTCGTTTCTCGAACTTGCGGCGCTCGAACTTAAGGGGTGTATTAGGGTTCTTCGAACTTGTCAGAATACGCTCCTCTCGAAGTTTTTCTAGGGTTTCTTCGAGTTTAACTGGCTTTCGAAGTTGTCAGAGGTTCGAACTTAGGGAGTTTTCGAATTTAAGTTGTTTCGAACTTGTCAGAAGTTCGTAGGGTTTCACGAACTTGATTCACTTCAAATTTGTCAAAACATCTAGGGTTTCTCGAACTTGCATACTTTCGAACTTGTTGAGTTCGAACTTAAAACAATTCGAATTTAAATTTGAATTTATTCGAACTTGAATAAGTTCGAAGGATTTATTTTAAATTAAATTGTTTAAGTTCGAAAACAAAACGTTTTTAAAGAATGTCGAGTTTGCACAAATTCTTAGAAATGGACCATGAGGTTGGCAAAGCAAATTCTCCGCCCAAGTTGATGAAATTGGAAGATTACTACTGGTGGAAGGATAGGTTTGCTGACTTTGCAAGATTCATTGACATGCGTATGTGGAAATGTACTTTGGGAAGTCAAAGCCGACAACTTCTAGTGAAATAAAGTCAGGGGCCACAACATTCTTGTAACGGCCCGTAATTCATTAAATATAAATTACAACATCAAACCTTGGGTATTTAATGATTTTGACTAAATTATTAGTAATTAACTGAAACCATGCATTTTAGAGGGTTAATTATCTTAAGTTATAATTAATTATGAAAACTTGCCCAAAATTAGCTGAAATAAATTTAAATAATTAAATTTAGCTAATTGACAAATTAAAGACTTGAAAATGACAAAATGGACTAAAATGAATAAAATTAGTCTAAAAAGATAATTCTAGCAAAACTAGAACCTTCTTACTATTATTGCATCTGAAAATGCAAATCAGATTCACTAAGAGTAAAAATGGTCAATTCCTAAAATTTAGTAGAAAATCAGATTTTTCTCTATTTCCTATAAATAGAGCATATTATCTCCTTGAAATGGTTTAGCAAATTCAGAATTTGCTCCCTTTGAGACTCTCTCTCTAAAATATCCGACTTCTCTCTAACTTTTCTCCTAATCGGCTCAACGAAATCACGTGATTTATACGTCATCGCATAGATATCGACGAGCTCTACCATAATCTGCCATTGCATGTTTATTTTGTTCAGATTTGAGGTAAGTTCGACCCCTTTTTCTCTCTTTTGTTCCAGTTTTGAGATGTAAATCGAATTTCCTCAGTTCTTCTTCATTCAAAGATGATTTGCTCTCGATTGGGACTTCATTTTGTTTGGAAAACGTCTATAATCATCCAATCTCGTATGCTATAGCTTGGACAAAGGTTAGTGACGTTTTCTCCCTTATTTATGTTCGATTTTAGTTGTTGCTGTATTTTGAATGTAAAGACCCGAAATATTAATGTTGGATATGTAATAAACTCGAAAATGTGTTAGAAATGAACCTAAAATGAACCTATAAATGTTCCAAGACGTTTTAGGAAATTTGAACTAGAAATGCATGCTTAAATGATGAACAAGAAGAACAAATTCGAAAGAACCACGAACAAGTTCGAATTCATCATCAGATAAAGTTCGAAATTGATTAAATTAATGACTTTTGGTATGCAAAAAGACCAAATTCGAATCCTAATTTCGAAAGTACCTAAATTCGAATCCTAAATTCGAAAGTACCTAAATTCGAATCCATCTAGATTCGAAACACCCTAAAATCGAAGCATAAGTTCGAAGAACACCTTAAATTCGAAGCCCAAGTTTGAAACTTGTTTAGTTTCGAGCCAAAGTTAAATTCGTAAATCAGATTAAGTTCTTGATCAGCCTTATGTTTGTGCATAACTGTAATTGAAAGCATCTTATTTTATGATTATTATAAAACTCACAAGTTTTCTAGATTCATGACCATTTTATGCTTAATTAATTAAACAGGCACTATATGAACCTTCGACTTTGGGACTAAACTTAAAACATGAAAACATTTTTTTTAATGTTATGAACCCTTAGAAATTGTATGACATGATTCGCTTTGCTAGTATTATGGTTGGCTTTGTATTAAGGCCATATTTCTGTAAATCATATGAATCTATAATAATCTGATAAGGACTCAAGGTTATACCCTGGTATGGACCTAAAGGACTTCCTGTTGACTTATTTGACCAATGATAAGAATAGGCTCACTCTGGGACATTAGGAACTACCACAGACTCGACAACAAGACATGATAATAACCTAATTCTATTAATTAGGATTATATAGATCATGTTATAAACTTGACATTAATATGCCAGACTTGAAACTGAACTGCAGGAAACTGACTGCTTGATACTGACTTGACTGTGTGTCGACTAGACTGATTGCTTTCATTATAATATACTTATTTGTGATTATCTGATGTTGGCATTAGCAACGCATTGTGCTTATTTGATCCAGGAAATAATAATTATTTCCTTTATACTCTCAGCCGATGGCTGATAAGAATCCGATAGTTGCTGGTACTTCGATTGCTGGTAAAGCTGCAGATGCTGCGGCTGATCAGCATAAGGAGTCTGTTCATGTAGAAGACTTAGGCACTGACCCTGAAAATACTATGTCGGTTGAAGACCGATTTAAGGAAATTAAGGACTTGCTTACTAGGGGAAAAGCGGTTGTGCAAACTGACGAGGAAAACCAGCGTGAAATTGACTTTAGGCGCAGTGAGGAAGAACTTAGGTTACAAGAACTTAAGTTACAGGAACTGGAATTGAAGCAGAGGGAAGAGATGTTAGCAAAGCCCAAGAAAGACCGAAAGAGGAAACATAGACATGTGTCCTCTGATGAAAGTGAGACTGACTCCTCCGACCATCACGTTAAGGTGGGACGAGAGTGTTCATTTGCTGACTTTAAGAAATGTGGAGCTCGTACGTTTGCTGGGACATTAGTTCCAGTAAAAGCAATGGATTGGGTTGCCAATGTGGAGAAAGCGTTTAAACTCTCCAAGTGTAATGAAGAAGACAAGGTTACGTTTGCAACAGGAATGCTGGAGGATGGAGCTGGACGATGGTGGAAGTCCATTATAAATCCCATGTCTGATGCAATTGAGAAATCCATTACTTGGGAACAATTCAAAATCCATCTGAAAGAGAAATACTGCCCCCAGGATGTCAAACGCCAAATGGAGAAAACTCTGCTATCATTTCAGCAAGGTGGAAGGTCCGTGACAGACTATGAGCTGGAATTCACTAGGCTCTCACTGTTATCTGATCATCCTGTTGATACTGATGAAAGGCGAAGTGATCTATTTGTGGATGGCTTGGATAGAGAAATTCAGAAGTTTGTGAAATCCGGTAGACCGAGAAGTTATATTGAGGCGGTTGAAATTGCTAGGGTAGGTGAGCTTGAAATCTATCCTGAGCGAGCATGTCCTTTACTTGCTAAATCTAGTAAGAAAGAAAAATCTGAGAAATCTGAGAAGGATAAGATGGAAAAGAGGAATGAAAGCTCTAGGAAAGGAGGTAAGCAGTCTTCTAAGAAGGCTAAATCATATGATGTGACCTCAACGCCACGGTCTGCTTGTCCTCGCTTCAAGCAAATTCATGAGGGAAAATGTGATCCTGCATTTGTCATGTGCTACTGATGTAGACAGAATGGTCACGACAGGTCGGAATGTCCCAAGCGCAGTGAGGCTTGCCGTAATTGCATCACTGTGGGGCACCATGCTAAAGATTGTACCCAGCCCCGATTTGTTCCTCCGTCTGCATCCTCACCCCAGCAATCAGTCAAGGGTTCTTCTGCTCCAAGGAACCAACCAAGGTCCTTTCAGATGACAGCCGAAGAGGCAAAACAAACTGCTGATGTCATCACCGGTACATTTCTTGTCAACTATATACCTGCTTTAATCCTATTTGACTCTGGTTCTAATCTGTCATTTGTTTCCGAAAAGTTTGCTAATCAGTTTGATTTTGCTCCGGTAATGTTACATGTACCTTTAGACATAGAAACTGCTAGCTCAAGCTTTGTGACTCTAAATAGAGTCTTTCGTTCTTGTAATCTTGTAATCGATGACTTCTCCTCTGACATTAACTTGATACCGATGCGGATCAGAGAGTTCGACGTTATTATAGGAATGGACTGGCTCATGATGAACAATGCTGAAATTCTTTGTGCTAAGAGGATAATTAGAATAAGAACCCCCGAAGGAAGTGAGCGTTACATTTATGGCGATAGAAAAACTCGAGATTTAGGTCTCATTTCTGTAATAAAAGCCCAAAAATTCCTAACGAAAGGTTGTTCCGCTTATTTGGCATATGCCATAGATGCTAAGGAAGTTAAAAAGACCCTGTGTGACGTGCCTGTAGTTCAGGAATTCCCTGATGTATTCCCGGATGACATCTCTGGACTGCCACTAGATCGACAAATTGAATTCCATATAGATCTTGTACCGGGTGCAGCACCAATCGCAAAAGCTCCTTACCGACTTGCTCCTAATGAAATGAAGGAGATGATGAGTCAGTTACAGGAATTACTGGAAAATGGTTTATCCGTCTGAGTACTTCTCCTTGGGGTGCTCCTGTTCTATTTGTTAAGAAGAATGATGGTACCTTTCGCATGTGTATCGATTATCGAGAGCTAAATAAAGTAACTATTAAGAGCCGATACCCACTGCCTAGAATTGACGACTTGTTTGATCAACTGCAAGGGGCTAGCTATTTCTCGAAGATTGATCTTCGATGTGGATATCATCAGTTCAAGGTATTTGAATCTGACGTTTCGAAAACTGCATTTCGCACTCGTTATGGCCATTTTGAATTTCTAGTAATGCCGTTCGGTCTCACAAATACCCCGGCCGCATTTATGGACCTCATGAATAGGGTATGTAGACCAATGTTGGACAAATCAGTTATAGTCTTCATTGATGACATTTTGATTTACTCTAAGTCTGAATCTGACCATGCGATGCATTTACGAGAAATGCTAGAATTGTTACGTAAAGAGCGACTCTACGCAAAATTCTCCAAATGTGAATTCTGGTTACCCCAGGTGCAATTTTTGGGACACGTTCTCTCAGGTGATGGAATTGCCGTTGATCCATCGAAAGTAGATGCGGTTCAGAAATGGGAAGCACCGAAAACGTATCCGAGATTCGAAGTTTCTTGGGATTAGCGGGATATTACCGAAGATTTATCCGTGATTTCTCTAAGATTGCAGTACCTTTAACTAGCCTGACAAAGAAAGAAGTTAAAATTGAATGGAATGAATCCCAAGGACAAGATTTTGAGACTTTGAAGCGCAAGCTAATCAAAGCACCGATTCTGGCCTTACCGGAGGGTAATGACGATTTTGTAGTCTATGGTGATGCTTCAAAGATGGGATTAGGCTGTGTGCTGATGCAACGGGATAAAGTAATTGCCTACGCATCAAGGCAACTAAAGGCACATGAAAATAATTATCCGACACATGATTTGGAGCTTGCAACCGTAACCTTTGCATTGAAGATTTGGCGGCATTATCTGTATGTGGCTAGATGCAAATTATACACAGATCACAAAAGTCTGAAGTATATATTTGACCAAAAAGAACTGAATATGCTGCAAAGACGATCCATGGAATTGATTAAAGACTATGACTGTGAGATCCTCTATCATCCAGGAAAAGTGAACATAGTAGTAGATGCCTTAAGCCGCAAATCCGGACAAAACCATTATATCCGATGTTATGCCTTGACTTCTGTCGTTTTGGAGTCTGCTCTGCCTGAGTTGTTAATTGCCGCTCAAACCGAAGCCATTCGGGATAAGAACCTGAAATCTGAACGCATGGTTAATTATTTGACCAAGCTGACTCTTGACAATCGTGGCCTTAGACGGTTCATGAGTAGATTATGGGTTCCCAGATCAGGAGGTGTTCGTGATCAGATTCTGTCGGAGGCTCATATGTCGAAATTTGCGATACATCCTGGTTCTACTAAAATGTATCAAGATTTGAGGACGGAATATTGGTGGCCTGGAATGAAGAAGGATGTAGGTCGATATGTAGAAAATTGCATGACTTGCTTACAAGTCAAATCTGAACATCAGAAGCCGTATGGGGAACTACAACCATTGCAAATCTCGGAATGGAAGTGGGACCATATAACCATGGACTTTGTGACGAAGCTGCCCAGGACTAAACGGAATCATGACTCTATATGGGTAATAGTAGATCGACTCACTAAGTCAGCACATTTCCTTCCCATACGTGAAGATGAACGCCTCGAAAAGCTAGCTGAATTGTACATGAAAGAAATCGTGACTAGACATGGTGTTCCATTGTCTATTGTATCTGACCGTGACAGCAGATTTACCTCTCGTTTTTGGAGAGCCTTTTAGAATGAACTAGGTACTGAACTCAAGATGAGCACCGCTTATCATCCAGAAACTGACGGGCAAAGTGAGAGAACGATTTTGACTTTGGAAGATATGCTACGCGCCTGTGTAATTGATCTCGGTGGAAATTGGGATACTCACCTTCCGTTTGTAGAATTTACTTACAACAATAGTTACCACTCGACTATTGGCATGCCTCCATATCAGCTTTTGTACGGACGACGGTGCCGAACTCCAACCTGTTGGAGGGAAACAGGTGAACGTCCGATCTCAGGACCAACCATTTTGCAAGAAGCCCACGACCAGCTGCAATTGATTCGACAGCGGATACAGACCTATCAAGACAGACAAAAGAAGTATCATGATCGAAGGCGTAAACCAATTGTGTTCGAGGTTGGTGATAAAGTGTTGTTGAACGTCTCGCCAAGAAAAGGGGTAGTAAGGTTCGGCAAGCGGGGGAAGTTGAGCCCTCGATTTGTTGGTCCTTTCGAAATTCTCGAGCGTGTAGGATTGCACGCCTACAGATTAAGATTGCCTGCCGAAATGTCTGGGATACATGACGTATTTCATGTTAGTAATCTTCGAAAGTGCTTGATTGACACTGAAGCAGTGATTTCTTGGAAAGACGTGCAAATTAATGAACAGCTGCCATGCAAGGAAGAGCCCGAGCGTATAATCGATCAAAAGATTTCGAAGTTGCGCAACAAGGAAATTCCAATGGTGTTAGTCCAATGGAAATACCACAAAGGATCTACGCAAACATGGGAGCGAGAAGACGAGATTAGGCAAAAATATCCAAAGTTATTCCTGTCTTAGTCGATTCCTAGGACGGAATCAATTTAACGGGGGAAGTTTGTAACAGCCCGTAATTTATTAAATATAAATTACAGCATCAAACCTTAGGTATTTAAATGATTTTGACTAAATTATTAGTAGTTAACTGAAACCATGCATTTTAGAGGGTTAATTATCTTAAGTTATAATTAATTATGAAAACTTGCCCAAAATTAGCTGAAATAAATTTAAATAATTAAATTTAGCTAATTGACAAATTAAAGACTTGAAAATGACAAAATGGACTAAAATGAATAAAATTAGTCTAAAAAGATAATTCTAGCAAAACTAGAACCTTCTTACTATTATTGCATCTGAAAATGCAAATCAGATTCATTAAGAGTAAAAATGGTCAATTCCTAAAATTTAGTAGAAAATCAGATTTTTCTCTACTTTCTATAAATAGAGCATATTATCTCCTTGAAATGGTTTAGCAAATTCAGAATTTGCTCCATTTGAGACTCTCTCTCTACAAAATCCGACTTCTCTCTAAATTTTCTCCTAATCGGCTCAACGAAATCACGTGATTTATACGTCATCGGATAGATATCGACGAGCTCTACCATAATCTGCCATTGCATGTTTGATTTTGTTTAGATTTGAGGTAAGTTCGACCCCTTTTTCTCTCTTTTGTTCCGGTTTTGAGATGAAAATCGAATTTCCTCAATTCTTCTTCATTCAAAGGTGATTTGGTCTCGATTAGGACTTGATTTTGTTTGGAAAACGTTTATAATCATCCAATCTCGTATGCTATAGCTTGGACAAAGGTTAGTGACGTTTTCTCCCTTATTTATGTTCGAATTTAGTTGCTGCTGTATTTTGAATCTAAAGACCCGAAATATTGATGTTGGATATGTAATAAACTCGAAAATGTGTTAGAAATGAACCTATAAATGTTCCAAGACGTTTTAGGAAATTTGAACTTGAAATGCATGCTTAAATGATGAACAAGAAGAACAAATTCGAGAGAACCACGAACAAGTTCGAATTCATCATCAGATAAAGTTCGAAATTGATTAAATTAATGACTTTTGGTATGCAAAAAGACTAAATTCGAATCCTAATTTCGAAAGTACCTAAATTCGAATCCATCTAGATTCGAAACACCCTGAAATCGTAGCATAAGTTCGAAGAACACCTTAAATTCGAAGCTCAAGTTTGAAACTTGTTTAGTTTCGAGCCAAAGTTAAATTCGTAAATCAGATTAAGTTCTTGATCAGCCTTATGTTTGTGCATAACTGTAATTGAAAGCATCTTATTTTATGATTATTATAAAACTCACAAGTTTTCTAGATTCATGACCATTTTATGCTCAATTAATTAAACAGGCACTATATGAACCCTCGACTTTGGGACTAAACTTAAAACATGAAAACATTTGTTTTAATGTTATGAACCCTTAGAAATTGTATGACATGATTCGCTTTGCTAGTATTATGGTTGGCTTTGTATTAAGGCCATATTTCTGTAAATCATATGAATCTATAATAATCTGATAAGGACTCAAGGTTATTCCCTGGTATGGACCTAAAGGAGTTCCTGTTGACTTATTTGACCAATGATAAGAATAGGCTCACTCTGGGACATTAGGAACTACCACAGACTCGACAACAAGACATGATAATATCCTAATTATATTAATTAGGATAATATAGATCATGTTATAAACTTGACATTAATATGCCAGACTTGAAATTGAACTGCATGAACCAGCCGGTTTGACAGAGTAAATTGGACTGCTTAATTCGTTAAGCACTAATTGCCCAAGTTACATTGTTCAGGACTACTGTGAGTGACAAATTACATTAAGTACATGCATATGTTTTGATACTTATTGGTGATTGTTACTGAATTGTATGGGAACATCTGCTATTGCTGCATGTTTCTTGAATACTTTATTGCATGATAGGAACTTACTTTTGACATTGTTAAAATTAGATATCTGATATGCCTTGGACTGCATGTTCACTTTTACATTCTATGTAAATACTTAGCATGCTTGCTGCTTACTTGTTGTTGATACATCTGCATCTGCATACTGCATTTAGTGTTCTGACCGAATGTGAGATCTCCATTCACAGGAAGGAATTCTGCAGATTCCTTTCCTATCTGATCGATTCCATACGTTTCCAGTGGTATCAGACAATGGTAAATTATGACGTGTACTGTTTGTGGTAACTTGGGTGTTACAATTCTACTCGGGAGAAGAGCCAATACCTGGTGAGAAAGAGGATTCTAGTAATAGGGCGTTCTTAGGGTTTTCAAAACCAGAAGAAAAACCACAACACTCAGCGTCTACTTCTCAAGGCTATACTAAGATGCCTATGAGCGCAAAATCAGCTGAAGATCATCTAAATCTTCTAGCTTCATTTGTCGCAGCTTACGGCAATTGCGTTCAAGGTAAAATAAACGATCCAGCTCTGTGGGAAGAGGACTACGATCAAGTAGATCCCAACGACTTATAACAGATGGACCTACAATGGCAACTGGCCATGGTGACGCAAAGGGTAAAGTGATTTATGAAGAGGACTCGAAGGAATTTGAGTGTAAGCAACAACGTCGGTTTCCATAAGTCAAAAGTAAAATGCTACAATTGTCAAGGAGTGAGACACTTTGCCAGAGAATGTCAACGACCAAAATTGGAAAATTATCAGAATCTGAACCAAGGAGACAACACTCTAATGGTTCTGGGAATCAAGCAGCCATAGCTAGTCTGTTAACAAACGTGTCGTCCAACAGACAGCTAGATAGTACATATGATTGGAGCACTCATCCGGAGTCGAATGCCAGAGCCTTAATGGCTGAGGTAACTGAGACCAGGGGGACAGAGCTGAAGAAGAAGTGGAGGACACCCAGCAGTCAGACTCGAGTCCTTTGTTGGTGGAAAAGTCAGAGGAGCAAACAATTCTGGAGTTTGCAGCCCAAATGGCCAATTTGGAATCAGACCACAAAAGGGTAACTCTAAACTTCTCTATATTTCATGATTTATGTGTTTTAACTGCTACTTTAAATGATAGATTAAATCTAGTTCGAGAGACACATAACACCTTAACAGCTCATGTCCAATCATTAAAATCTGATAATGCTAGTCTTATAGATATTAAGGAGGATTTAAGAGGCAAAATGAAAGCAGATGCTCAGGATGTGATAGTTCTAAAAGACAAGTTAAGTGAACAATGTGTCAGGTTAGAACTCATGTACGAGCATGTCGAATCTTTGCCCAAAGAACTCACCCTTAAAGGTGTAGAGCTAGCAGAATCTAGAGTTAAAGTTGCAGAGGCCAATAGCAAGCTTGAAATGTTTAGGAACTCATCCCTAAATCTAGGAAAGAACTTAGAAGCTCAAAGGTAGTCTAAGAAACCAGTAGGCCTATGTTATCAGGAGAGTCCTCCACCGTTCAACAACAACTCTGTGCCTCAACCTCATGATAAAGCCACTTAACGGTTGAATCAGAGGTAGCAACAGTAAATGAACCTGAAAAGAAAAATTCAACTAAGGTGTCTACCACAACCCCTAAGAAAAATCAGCAAGAGGGAGTGAACACTGTAGTTGAATCGAAAGAACATGACACTAGTGAGACACCTAAATAAAAGGGTACTTAAAAGAAACCGATTGATAATTTGTCATGCTTTAGATGACATGAGAAAGGACATGTTGCGTCTAGCTGTCCTTATAAGAATGTAGAGTCTACACCTTCTAAACCAGAGTCTAGACCTACTGTAGGGAAGCAAGATCAACCAGCCCTAAAGCGAGTAACTAGTATTGCTAGTACAGTTAGTTCTCAACATACTGAGAAGAACTTGAATGCAACACCTAGGATAGCTGCTAAATAAATAAAGGTGTCGGTCAGACAAAATGGAGTGATTAGGACTAATTCACCGAATAGAGTCCCTAGTCAATCAAGGTCATGACCACAACAAGTCCATGGGAGCACAACACCTAGGAGGACTTACACTCCAGTTAGGTCACATACTCCTAACAGACGACGGACACCAGGTAGAGCCCAGGGATATCACAATGAAGTGCATTATAATAGAAATTATTCTATGGCTCAACCGCAAATGACAGCGCAAAGGCCAAGAGTGAATGTCAATCACTCAGCACCACAATAAGTTCTCAATAAAAAACGCAAGTCACCTGAAAGGAGAGATGGGTATCTGAAGGAGTTCAAGTATGTGGATGAGAATGGTATTACCAAGTCAGTCATGGCTTGGATACCCCGTGATAAGTAACTTGTTTTCTTTCATGTGCAGGAGCTAACTACAGGTCTTAACAACAAGTGGTTCGTCGACAGTGGTTGCTCTCGTCACATAACGGGGGAAAGAAGTCTACTGACAGACTTCAAGGGAGGGAACAAGGGCTTTGTATCATTTGCTGGGAACAAGGGGGGAAATATCACTAGAACAGGAGTTGTCACTAATGGGACAATCACACTTGATCAAGTTTACCATGTCGATAAACTTGATCACAATCTCATTAGTGTCTCTCAAATCTGTGATAAGAAGAATTCAGTTATTTTTACTAAAAATGAAGTGTTAGTGCTGAAGCCAGGATTCAAGATACCTGAAGAGTGGATCATGATGAGGGCCCCAAGGGTGAATGATCTGTACATGATGGATATAAATGTATCAGACTCATCGATGGGAACAATTTTTCTACTATCTAAAGCTTCAGAATCCGAATCTATACTATGGCACAACCGCATGGCACACTTGCACCTAAGGAATATGAACTACATCACGAAAAATGGTCTGGTGCAAGGTGTTCCACTGAAGAGTTTCTAGTTCGATGACAAGTGTGTCCCGTGCAAGAAGGAAAAACAATAAAAGAAGTCACACAAGTCAAAGACTCATAACTCGATAGCTTCCACCTTCGATTTTCTACATATGGATCTCTTCGGTCCAATCAACAAAAGGAGCATAGGTGGTAGTTGGTTTTGTTTAGTTACTGATGATTACTCACGTTTCTCTTGGGTTTTCTTTTTTAGGTACAAAGGACGAAACAGCAGGCACGCTGATTAGGTTCTTAGACCAAGTCGAGAACTCATATGGGACAAGGGTAAAACGTATCAGGAGTGATAACGGAACCGAATTTAAGAATGTCGTAATTGGTGTATATTGCCTAACTAAAGGCATAGTGCATCAATTTAGTGCACCTTATGAGCCACAACAAATTGGGGTGGCAGAACGTAAGAACAGGACTTTGATTGAGGCAGCAATGACCATGCTCTCGGATTCAAAGCTTCCTACCATGTTTTGGGGGGAGGCAGTGAATATTGCGCGTCATGTTTTAAACCGGGACCTTACTGTCAAATCACTGAACAAAACCTGTTATGAAGTTCTGATTAAAAGACCACCAAATATGTCTGGCTTTGAACCGTTTGGGGTACCGTGTAAGTTATTGAAAACAAAACATCAACCTAAGTTTGGTGAAAAGACAGACGAAGGGTACTTCCTAGGTTATGTTCCGAACTCACCAAACAAGAGGGTTTTTATCAAAACAAATGGTACGGTTGAAATTGTGTTTAACACTGACGTAACAAGTTATTCACATGAACCTCAAACTGGTCCTGAACGGTTATTTGATTATGACTCTATGTTTGAATCATTTAACATAATGTTTAGTGGAAATGAAGGTACTGTGGAAAACGACTTCTCATCATTGAATCTCAACGACGAGTGTAGAGGTTTTCTAAGATCAAGCAATCCATCAACATCTGAGACTACAACGACAGAAGATGGGTCTCCAGCAGAGAATGAACCTGAATTACCTACGAATGAGAATCAGACAAGTAATTCTTCCTCCGAAGATAGTGATCATGAGGAAGAAGTTACTCCGTCTGAAGTCATACCCCCAGTAGGTGAAATAGGATCGAATTATGGAGAAAATCTTCAGGTTGACGAGATTGAAACATCGAGGATAAACAAGGATCATCCAACTGAGAGTATCATAGGGAATCCACATGCTGGTGTGAGAACTAGGAGTAGTGTGAATAATAACACAGTGTTGTTATCAATGATCAACGACTCTGAGGCGTTTCACACGTGTTTATACTCGTGCTTCATCTCACAAGTAGAGCCAAAGAACGTGCAAATGGCACTGAAAGACAATTCTTGGGTTGAAGCCATGCAAGAGGAACTGTCACAGTTCAGAACGCTTGAAGTGTGGGAGTTTAGTAATGTTGCCTCGAGGAGAAGTTGCTATTGGGACCAAATGGGTCTTTAAGTGCAAACCGGATGATCAGGGCATAGTTACTCGTAACAAGGCAAGACTTGTGGTAAAAGGTTCAATCAGGAAGAGGGAATAGATTATAACGAAGTGTTTGCACCGATGGCGAGGCTTGATGCAATTCGACTGTTTCTGGCTTTCGCGTCCTTCAAAAGGTTTAAGGTATATCAACTTGACGTCAAGAGTGCATTCTTGTACGACAAGGTGAAGAAATTGGTGTATGTCGAACAACCGCCAGAGTTTACTGATCCAAAGTATCCCGACAGAGTATATCAACTTGATAAGGCTCTGTATAGATTGCATCAGGCACCTAGGGCTTGGTATGAGACACTGTCAACTCACCACTTAGACAATGGGTTTGAGAGATGGAAAATTGATAGTACACTATTCGTGAAAAGGAAAGGTGAAGATTTTATTATGGTACAAGTGTACGTTAACGACATCATCTTCGGGTCGTCAGACGAGCAGATGTGCAAGGATTTTGAAAAGGTTATGAAGTCGAAGTTTGATATGAGTGCTATGGGAGAGATGAACTTCTTTCTCGGTTTACAAGTTGAACAAAAGAAAGAAGGAATGTTTATTCATCAGACGAAGTATGTCTATGACATTTTGGAGCGCTTCGGGATGGAAGGAACAAAGCTGACCGCGCATTTCAGTACTCCGATTCAAATGAATCATAATCTCGGACCGGGTACAGATAGTGATACTGATGTGGATCCGACTTTATATCAGGCCATGATCGGGTCACTTATGTATTTAACTGCTTCTAGGCCTGATATAATGTTTGCTGTGTGTATTTGTCCAAGGTTCCAAGCTAATCCGAAAGAAATGCATATGAAAGCCGTGAAGCGAATTCTGAGATACCTGAAGTCGAAACCGAAGCTGGGACTTTGGTATCATGCTGATGGAGATCTGGAATTGGAGGCGTACACGGATTCAGACTATGGAGGATGTAGCTTGAACCGAAAATCAATGACTGGAGGTTGTCAGTTCCTTGGGTGGAGACTCGTATCCTGGCAATGCAAGAAACAAACTTCGGTAGCCGTATCAACGTGCGAGGCCGAGTATGTAGCTGCTGGAAGTTGTTGTTCACAGGTTATGTGGATCAACAACAATTGAGGGATTACGGTTTGACTTATACTCATACTCCCATTAGGATAGACAAGCAATCAACTATTTCTATAACAAATAATCCTGTTAAACACAGTAAAACTAAGCACATAGACATAAGACATCATTTTATACGTGTTGTGCTGAAAAGAACTTGATAAAACTGGTAAAAGTTACAACGGAAGACAATAATGCGGATCTATTCACAAAAGCATTTGATAAGTCACGCTTTGAACTGTTAGTTAACTAAATGACATGCGTAATCCAGAGTAACTTGACCTTAGTAGATTTTCTTTTAGTAGTAAGTTATTAATTAATTTATCAGTTTATTTTACTTAACAGTGAAAAACAAAAGATAAAAGAGAAAAAACCATGAAAAAAAAAAAAAAAAAAAAAAAAAGAGAATATTGGAAAATTTGAGAAGTCTTAGAGTCATAGGATCAAAGTGACGAAAAGGTCTTATGTGTTGGTAGACATATTACATGAAGGAACTCCTAAAAGCTAATGAAATAATCAAGAAAATATCATATGTGTAACTAACTTAGATGTACGATCAAAAGGTCTTAATTTTTTTTTATGTTAGAGACATACAGACAATGATTATGAATGAGGTATGCAAATTTATCTGGGGGATGTATAGGTTCAACAAAATACATCTTAAACAAAGAAAGAAAAGCTTTTGAAAAGTAACAGAAGTCAAAACAAGTCGCTTTGTTGTACGTGAGTACAGACCTGTCACCGCTGTTTTGACTTAAACTAGCAAGATATGTCGCTTTGTTGTACGTGAGTACAGACTTGTCACCGCTGTCTTGCTAACATAAGAGGAACTCTAATGACAAACTAAGACACTCTGCTGTATGTAAATACAGAACTGTGTCTGTCGTTTGCCTTTTAAAGATAATTTACAAATACCAAAAAGTCATAATCATTGTGTGTCTGCGTTGACCATAGAAGTATGTCTAAGTATGGACACGAAAGGTAGTTTCTTGATAAATAAAAGGGCTAAAGGAAATTCCAAAGTGTTGAATGTTTAAAAGGAAAAACATACCAACAATCACCTTGAAGTGTATGTCACGACAAACAATCAAAGAAATAAAAATTCCTAAGTGTGTAAGTGAAATACTGAAAGTGCGTTTGACACTGCTATCTGATTGAACCTTCTTGGACTATCTCGCAAAAATATTTAGTTAGTATTTTTTTTACTTTAAAGTTACTTTAATTTTTATTTTATTTTATTTTATTTTATTTTAGCTTAGATTATCTTAATTTTAATAAATAGGAACAAGGTCAAAGTTATAAGGATGCATTTTTAGTTGAAAAAACAAAATTCAGTGACAATCTATTGCTTATTGTGAATGTCTCGCAAAGTTGGAAAAATCCCGTCATTTGAAAAAGTTGAAAAGGTTGAATTTTATTCGAAAAACAGCTAAGTTCGAAGTTACATTCGAACTTGCTGCAAGTTCGAACTTAATATAAGTTCGAAGTAGTTTGGGTATAAATAGGTCAAGAGTGTTCATTTAATGCACCTACATTCGAACTTCTTCCTCTCGAACTTAAATCAGGGCGATTACAAACTTATTTGAGCGATCTCGAACTTGTCGTCATTTCGACTTTATTTCCTGTTACTCGAAGATCCAATAGTTCCATCTCGAACATACACTTAGTTTCAATTGTTTTAACTACGTAACTGATATTTGGGACTTAAAATGGACTTTATGCGTGTATTTTTTGGGTTTAGATAACTGAAAAAACTAGGTGTTATAAATACTAAGTTGTGGGTTATAAAACTTAAAATTAATCCTTAATAAACTTGATTAGAACCTATTAGGACTAGATTCAACAATTAATTGAGTCTAAAAAGGTTTAAATCATGGTTTTGAAGTTCAAAATAGCCGACTTCGAACTTGTTCATCAGGCTTCGAACTTGTTCATCAGCCTTCGAACTTGTTCTTCATGTTCGAACTTGTCAGGACCTCGAACTTGTCAAAAATATCCATAAGTTCGAAGACAGACATGTTTGAATAGGATTCTCGAACTTAAGTAAGTTCGAAGGTCAAAAGAATGTTCGAACTTAAATAAGTTCGAAGGACTTATATTCTCGAATTTAAGTAAGTTCGAAGATGTTAAAATTCGAACTTAATCAAGTTTGAATTTAAACAAGTTCAAATAACTTAAATTTTCAAAATTAATTTCTAACATTTTGTGTGTTTGATTTGTGTGCAGATATGGGAGATCGAGCCTTTTTCATAAAGCATAACATGATTATGGCCATTGATCTTCAACTGCCAGAGGCTCAGCCCTATAGACAGATGCTCAAATTCCTGTCGCAATCTCGGGTGGCGTATGCTCTTACGCATAACCCGCAGATCATTCCGTCGTATGTTCGCCAATTCTGGCAATCTCTGCAAGTGGATTGCACTGCAGTTCCTACGCTTCTATGAGCGAGAGTCGGTGGCCGTCCGATTGCATTCTCAGCCGATCATCTACGATCGATTCTGCAATTGGGGATGATTGATGAAGAAGATGGTCCAATAGACTACCCAGCTCCATCAGGCAGGCGACCTTCTTAAGGATGGGATACGCCTAATACATTACAAAGGCTTCATACCTAAAGAGTGGACTTATAGGCCATTAGTGTTATCTAGTACACGTAATTATGGTATGCTTTACACCAAAGAAGGCAGGTTTTGACACAATGGTGTCTGAGCTAACAATCAGCATTGATTTCTTTGGTGTACAACAAGCCTTTACAGCTTCTCTCAGTTTTTCTTTGAGAGTTCGTTCACCAAATCTCAGCTCCAGTCCATGAAATTCTTGATGTATGGTTTATTGTGATGATCATCAGACATTTTCTACCAGAATAACCGTCGTTGCCAGAGCAGACTTCAGTAGCCGTCATTGATAAGCGAATCTTCGCAGACTGCCAATCTCACAACGCTAGAAGGGCAGAGCAAGTGAGGCCTCAAGTGGCTACATTATTCGGTGCAGTCATCGATCCCGATTTTCTTGCTCCAGAGGGAGATGAATGGATTATTGATGCTCCTCAGCAACAACCTCCAAAGCAACAAGCACCGGCAAGGCAAGCACCGGTTGCTCGAGAAGTCCCTCGTTCAACTACAGCGACAGCGGTAACTGGGCCTTCCACATCGGGACCCCAGACTGACCCGAGGGCTCAAACTTTGGAAAAGATCTTTGAGCAAGGCACAACAGCTTAGGAAAATATAGAGGAGCAGCTGGTTAATGATATTTTGGAGCAGCCGACTGATATGGACGATATTTGCAAAGAAATTGATGAGTATCAGCCTTCAGTAGCTGTAGCTGAAGGCACAGAGGGTCATGAGGCAGAAGGTCATGTAGAGAACGCTTCCGAATCAGAATCTGATTCGAGTTCTGAAGAAGTTTTAACAGAAGCAGGCAATCCATCAACATCTTTTGGAAGACATGGATCTAGGCTACTAGTGAGCAGACGGAAAATGACTCGTCCGACTCTAAGAGACGAAGATGAAAGTGATGAAGATTTTGTGTTGGAAGAGGAGACAATGATCACATCGCAGCAAAGGGCCAAGCGCCTACGGCTAGCGAGGGAAGCTCCATCTACCTCAGCTGTCATTCCATCCGCCACACCTACCGCTCCACCCACATCAACCACTACTCCATCAACATCTGTTCCATCTACTGCCAATCAAAGATTCTCAGAATTGAAAGGGAAGGTAGATTTCCAGACAGTCCAAATCTTTTAGCTTTCGCAAGATGTGAATGAGCTGCAACAACACAACTCGAGGTTGGAGCAGCAGAACAAATAGCTACAACAACAAGTGACTCCCTAACAAGACCCCATGAATGCCCAGCAATCTCAAATTCTGACTCTTCAGACCCTCGTAGAGCAAATATTGAATGATCTTCAAGCTTAGGGGGAGAGTAGTTGTCGGGGCGATGAGTTGAGGAGAGTACGTAGAAATGGAGATGATGAAGGAGGTGACCCAGATATTCAAAAGAAAAACAGTGAGCTAGCATATCTTCCACATGAGACTACTCAGCAATCTGAACTTCAGGGGGAGCCTGAATCATCGGGATCAGGTGGAAATAAAGAAAAGGTAAGGCTCCTGAAACGTCAGAGCTCGTTGAACTAGAAATGATTGGAGCCTTAGCCGAAATAGATGATGATGAGGATGTGAATTTTGACTTTAAAGACGATCCGGAAGATCTTGAAGAAGGAGAGTTTGTGCCAGAAAATGTTCCAGATTGGAAATCAGATGATGAAGTATTAATGGATGAAGAGGACGAAGCAGATAAGATCGTTATACAGAAGCAACCTCCTACTGAGCAATATGTAAGTATAGACCAGAATCCGATAGATCTAGCGTGCTGAAATCTAACTTAATGATGAATCGGATGATGAAATATCTCAAGTACCTGATAGGGAGCTCACAGCTGAAGAAAAGAAAAAGTTGTGGTTCAGAACAGAGAAGAAGGTTGTGTCATTAAAAGAGAAGATGAAAGTGCCTAGTTCGGGAAAGCTGTCTGGGAGCATACTTAGCTGGTTCTTTGATCGAGAACAACAGCTTATTATTATTAAGAGAAAGGATGGTCTACAATATCTGAGGAGAAGATTGAAGGATTTCAATTCCTTACCTAAAGTTGAGATAAAGGCCTTAGCATGGAAAGAGCTCGTCAACATCAGAGACGATCCCTACGCTGAAATGATTGCCAAGATTATCAGAAGAAAAGGGAGGTCTAGGAAGTTTGAAAGGCTCAATCCAAGAATGGGCAAGAGAGTAATGGACCATACAAGAATCGATCCTCTAACTGGAAAGCCGTGGATGAAGACGTATTACAAGCCAGTTAGATGCTTAAAGAAAGTGCCTCTAAAGCCAATGCCTCAAGATGTCTTAGGAAAACTCAACTGGTGGTATGTTGACAATGAGACATGTGAAGCAGTGATGGAAGATGAGGATGAAAAAGTGATTTTGAAGGTGTATGATCCCTTGCACCTAGTCAACTTGTCAAAGGATGATCTGCTCAAGCTTCATGATCAAGAAATCTCGTTTGATGAGCATATGAAGTATGAAGGCAGAAAATATCAGAAAGTTGTTAAGGTTTGTGTAGAACAGGGATTGTATGTAGGTAGTATTTTGAATCAGCCTAGTTCTATGGGTTAATAAATATCTCACTAGAAGCTATCGTCAAGGGGGAGTCTATTGGTACACCCTATCTGACGATAACAGTCTATGTATGTAATAGATAGTCATTTGTAATAGATCAGGCTTTGTTAAAGCAAGTCATATATGTTTGATCATGATTGTGTACGATGTTTACATTTGCATGATAAGTTCAAAGATAAGTTCTACAATAAGTTCAAAGATAAGTTCTAGAATAAGTTCAAAGGCTAGGGTTCAAACTTATCCATACCCAGACAAACATAGTGCAGCTAAGTTCGTAGGGTATTGAACAAGTTCGTGGGCTTGGGCCTAAACGAACTTAATCTGTCAAGTTCGAACCTAATCACTACAATTATGTGTTAATCCGTTTTATTTCTACACTTTTGGAGAAATTCATGATCAGAGTTTGTATTAGTGCACGTGCGAGCTACAGTTGATTTTAGAGAGTCTTTCGGAGAAATACACTTAGTGGTGAAAAGGTTCAACAAGACTCCCTATGAGTTAATCAAAGGGAGTAGGCCAAACATTAGTTATTTCCATGTGTTTGGATGCCCCTGCTTCATTCTGAATCAAAGGGACCAACTGGAAAATTTTGAACCCAAAGCTGATGAAGGTGTGTTAGTTGGATATTCTGCTATCTCTAAAGCCTACAGAGTATACAACTACAGAAGAAAGGTGATAGATGAATCTATCAGTGTCACCTTTGAGGAGTTTAGGTTTGTACCCACCAAAGCTGTACCTGAATCAGTTTCAGGAGAGTTCAGCTCTGATGATCTCATGTATTCCATCAATGAAGAGAAGGACTCAAAAGCTTCCACGTCACCCAGAGTGGAACCTGTTAATCACGATGGACATGATGATGACTATGTTGATACATCCTGTGTCAATAAGTGTACTGACATAATTAATACACCATGTCCAGAACCAATCAATGCTGATTTCCCTAGATCCTTAGCTGATGTGTTCAATAATAGAGATTCATGTTCAACAGGTGAACAGGCTCAAGATAACAGTGTGTCTGAAAATCTTGAAAGCTGTTCTGCAAGACCTGATGAAGATGAAAAATGATATAGGAGAATCTTCATTGAGACATGATCCTAAGTGGATCAGCTGTCACCCCAATGATCAGATAATTGGTGACATCAACAAAGGGGTACAAACAAGATGGGATAGCTTAGGAAACTTTTGTATGTTTTCTAGCTTTGTGTCCCTGATGGAGCCAAAGAAGTGGTTGATGCATTAAAAGATGCCAATTGGATCACTGCCATGCAAGAAGGGCTCATCAGTTTGAGAGAAACAAAGTACGGAAGCTGGTCCCTGTTCCCAAAGGTAAAACTATAATTGACACCAATTGGATTTTCGGAAACAAGATGGATGAGCAAGGTCATGTTATTAGAAATAAGGCAAGACTAGTTGCTCAAGGCTATAGACAAGAAGAAGGAATAGACTATGATGAAACATTTGCTCCAGTGGCTAGGTTAGAAGCAATTCGTTTGTTTCTAGCCTATGCGGCCCACAAGAGCATGAAGGTATTTCAAATGGATGTCAAGAGTGCAATTTTAATTGGTAAGCTGCAGGAAGAAGTATATGTTAAGAAGCCCCCTGGTTTTGAAAGTGAACAACATCCAGGTTTTGTCTATAAGTTGGACAAAGCTCTCTATGGTCTAAAACAAATCCCTAGAGCCTGGTATGACACTCTTACTGATTTCATTATGAGCAATGGCTACTACAGAGGTAAAGTGGATACCACATTGTTCATAAAGAAGGTAAAGTCTGATATTATGCTTGTTCAAATTTATGTGGATGACATAATATTTGGTTCTACTAATGAGTAGCTATGCAAGAATTTTCACTACTCATGAAATCAAAATATAAAATGAGTATGTTGGGTGAACTTACTTTCTTTCTAGGATTACAGGTTAAACAAACCTAAAATGGAATTTTTATTAATCAAAGAAAGTATAGTTTAGATCTTCTGAAACAGTTTAAATTTGATCAAAGTTACCCCATCAAAACCCCAATGGCAACCAATGTAAAATTGGATGTTGATGCCAGTGGCAAAGCTGTTTCAATAACAGCTTACAGAGGCATGATTGGAGCTTGCTATACTTAACTGCTAGTAGACCAGATATTATGTTTGCTACCTTTTATGTGCTAGGTTTCAAGCTGATCCTAAGGAATCACATCTAGCTGCTGTAAAAAGAATCTTCATATACCTAAAGGGTACACCAAGTTTGGGTCTTTGGTATCCCAAAGACTCCAGCCTTGAACAAATTGGATATTCAGATTCTGATTTTGCAGGATGTAGGCTAGACATGAAAAGCGCAACAGGTGGATGTCAACTCCTTGGTGGTAAGTTGATCAGTTGGTGTAGCAAGAACCAGAACTCAGTTTCTACTTCTACTGCTGAAGCTGAGTACATTGCTGCTAGAAGCTGCTTTGGCAGATTCTATGGATGCAACATCAGCTTGAGGATTATGGGCTTGTATATAGGAAGACTCCTATTCTGTGTGATAATACAAGTGCCATAGCTATCTCCAACAATCCAGTGTTTCATTCCAGAAAAAGCATATAGAAGTCAGACATCACTTTATCAGAGATCACATCCAGAAAGGTAATGTGGAGGTAAGTTTTATTTCCACAAATGAACAGCTTGCAGACATTTTCACCAAACCACTTGATGAAAACAGGTTTAATTACCTTGTATGCAAGCTGGGCATGTTAATAAAAGTGACTAAGTGTCATTGATGCTCTAAAGATCACATGTTCAAATTGTTCAGATTTTACAGAACAGCTTGGACAAAACAGGCTCTACTTGTTCTGTACTTAGCCACTTTCTGAAAACTTGAACAGCTTGGACATATAACATGTTTGACAAAATACGTTTTAATCTCAAACATGTTCAATTTTACAAACCTCCAACCCGCTCACTCTCTCAACCTTTCATACAAGACATTGTCTTGTAACCTGATCAGCTATTGAATAGAAACCTGTTCTCATCTAGCTGCACAGGTTGAATGAACAGCTTGGGGATGATCAGTTTGTGATGAAACCTGCTCATCACAGGTTTGAACAACAGCTTGAAACATCAGTTTTATTACCTTTTCTTCATGTTTAAGTTTCTTAAATTATGTATTTATTTAACTTAATTACCTGCGGATAATGTTTGTTAACATGTGTTAGTAGTTAAAAGGGTCAAGTAGTCTGACAACCATGTTCTGTTTTCCGTTAAAGAACATTTCAAATCAACCGCCCAAACCTTTCTCTCTCCTAATCAGTCACATTCAAATCCTATAAATACCTCTTTCACAATTCCATCTTCTTCTTTTTCTCTACTACTTCCATAACTACCTAAAAAACCCTAAATCGACTAAGTGTCCAACATCATTCATCCTACTACCACGATGCTCACTCTGAAACCCACTAACTACATAGCCAACCTAACCATTCCCAAAAACTACGTGGGAAAGGGTTATGAACAAATGGTGGAGTTTCTGCAAGTTCAACCCCAGCATTATGCTATGAGTTTTGGTACACATGTGCTTATGATGCTTCAACCAAAACCATCAGAGGAACCATCCTCAATGGGACTCAGACCATTAAGATAACCACTGCTCTTCTCAGGGAAGTCCTTCATCTTCCTGTTGCTGAAACATACGACAAACCACAGCCTGAGAATGATCAGATGGGAAATCTGCTAAGCTTCTGTGGCGTAGCAGAACCCAAAGTTGGAGCTACTTTGTTCAGGAGGGATTTATCACCAACTTACAGTTTCCTATTTGCGTCAGTGGTGATGTGTTTTGGTTGCAAAGTTGGTTCCTTTGACCAGCTTAGTAGGGATGAAATTCCTATAGTTCTGCAGCTTGTGGATGGGACCACACTGAACATGGCTCGTTGGATTTTCGTGAATTTGAGGAACTTGGTGCAGCAAGAACATCGCCCTGCTGCTGTAAGATACCTAAGGTTTCTAAGCCTCATCTTCAAACATGTCTATGGTGAGCATCTCTACAACTCTCAACCCTTGTTAACTACTACTGCATTTCCTGTCATCGGGAATAGAGTCTTTTACACTCCAGTACTCAACAATGAACCTCCTCTATCTACACCAATAAGGAGGTTACTTGGTTTAGTGGAAGGGCCCTCTGATGTGAGGGTGGATCCAGTGGCTGCTCCCAAAGGAAAATCCAAATCCAGGCCCAAGCTGGTGAAAAGGGGCCTGGAATAGACTGAAGCGGAGCCTGTCCGCAAGAAGGCTAAAACAGTTAAGTCTAAGTCTGTCCCATCAGCCTCTGTGGCTGAGGGGGAGCAGACTGCTCATCCTTGTTAATCTGTTGAACCTGAAGCCTTTGTGGCTGGTGCCTTTGTGGCACCTGAGACCATGGAACAAGTTAACCCTCCAGTTTCTGATCCAGTCTCACCTCCAGTCCAAACAGAACCCCTCTTCACTTCTCCACAACATCCATCCTCCACTTCATCCCTCAAATCATATAACAGACGCAAATCCTTAGCCAAAAAGAAACAATCATCCCACACCAGCCCCTCTGACCTCACCCAACAATAGTCAGTTGAAAAGAAGCAACCCCTGATGCTTCTCCTATTTTGGGAGAAAGTTCAGCACATTTGGAGCAGGCTTCACTCCAACAAGAGTCAACCCAGAGTCAGCCTAGACCCTCTGGTTCCTCCCAACAGGAGCCAGTTATACAAAAGGAGACTATCACATCCACTATCCCAGCCTCCTAACAGGCTGAGGATATTAAAAGACAGGAGTCCACTCCACTCCATACTGAGTCCACACAGTCTCCACTTCATACTTCTCTTACACCTTCTGAGTCTGCACGAGGTGCCAAAGCTACTGGAATGGACCATGTAGGTCCCAAAAGGTTTCCCAAATGTATAGCTCTAAGCTGTAGAGGGGGGTGAATACAACTATTTAAAACTTAAACACTCTTTTCTCAATGTTTGTATGTATTATCAACAAAAGTTAATTACAAACAAGCTTGAATGCGAAAAGGTTCAAGCTGAGATGACAGATACAACAGTTTGTCAACTAATCTAAAACACACTCAGACTAGTTACAATGATTACTCTCACTTAGAGGCGCTCACTGTTTTTACAAGACTCAGATGGACAGCTTATACATGAACAGCTTAGACACACTCTACTGTTTTATATAAGCAGACTTGCATGCATGGAATAACACACTTCAATGCATGTACTGATTGTCACACTCTTGATTCTTTCATTATCCTTAGAAGCTTCCTTTTATACCCAAAAGGAGAATCTCAGTGAAGCTTCCTCATTGGACAGATGAGATAGTGGAGAGTCTTTCCAAAAAGACAAAACACCTTTCTGCATGTTCTGATAAAGTATCTTTGTCTTCACATGGCAGAATCTTTGTCTTTTTCTTTTTGTCACTGTTGTATACGGCTTTAACCAAAAGAGGAATGTCAACTTTGCATCTTTCTTCTTTTGTTAATGCCATTTTGATATAAGAAAAGGTCTGTCACCCTTTTCAAATATCTGTTTGTCTTCATGTAACAGAACAGCGTGGGCAGGCTGTGCAGTTCTGTTTTCCACTTTGTCTTCGACTTGTAAACTGATCTTGTAGCCAAAAACAATACATGAGGACTTGGAAACATATTCCATAAAGTGTTTAACCTGTTCACAAAGAACAGGTTCTGTTCACAAAGAATAGAACACTTGAAAACTGCCGAAGCTGCTCCAAAGAATAGAGCAGCGTAGACAGTTTATGTCCAGCCTGTTCAGCAGACAGAACAATTTGGACAAACTGTCTTTGTTTCAACGAATGCAACATGGTAAACAGCTTTGGGCTGATATTGCAAATCATTTTCAGGTTTCAATAAGGCATATAACAGGCCTTAAATTCAACCTTCAAATGCATCAACAGGTTTGATTAAAAATCTCCCCCTCAGATGTACAGCAGGTTTGGCTGAGGCCTTTTTGTGCCTAACAGACCATCCAATAGATCAGCCTCAAACTTCTGCTCCTGGTGATGCAACGGTTTTACACCCAACAGCTGTTGAAGGACTATCCACTCAAGCTGATGAACCTGAGGGACTGGAACATCCTTCAAGTGAGGCTGCTCCCCAAGTGCACATTTCACCATCAGGTTTCACCACTTATGATGTTAAAATGCATATTCCTTCACCCCATGAAGTGGTGCCTGAAACCAAGGTGCTACTGAGGGAACCACCCCCGGTCTTGATGAAGGTGCTACAATACAAGAAGCATATGAAAGGCCACCATCTCCTACCACTTCACCTCATGATGCAGATATCCCCTCTACTGAAGGTTCCCTTGACCCTTCCAAGCTGGGTCATTTAACTTATGCCCAGGCTATGGAATTACTCTCCAAAGTCTCCCTGCCTTCTCCCACTAACCCAAAACTCCTACATCCTCCCCATCACCATCACATTCACATTCCTCACCATCCACCCAATCAAAACAATCAACCCATACTCCTCCATACCCCAAAGATCTTCCTTTGAAGGATCAGTTGTCTTTGCTGACCAACAAAGTTGGTTCTTTGGAAACTTTCATGTCCTCTCTACCTTCTATCATATCAGACTCTGTGTCTGCTCAGCTTCAGGGGTTCCTTGATTTGTTCAGAACTACTTTTCCCACCCTTACTCCCCAAGCTGGTCAATCCTCTCAGCTGTTTGCACTCACTGCACAGCTGCAAACACTCTCCTCTACCCTCTCAACATATCTTTCTTCCCAACAGGACTCTATGTCCTCAATGTCAGCTGTTTCTCAACAGTTGTCAGCTCTCCTTGATACTTGCACAAACACTCTCCCTTCCACCTAGGCCAGCCTAAACACCCTAGTGGTCTCTCTGTCCAATTCTGTGTCATCAAACTTTGATGATATGCAAGATTCTCTTGAAATAAATCTTGCACAACTCCAAACTTTGGTGTTCACAGCTTCTGACAGGGAAGCCATTGCTCATTATAGAGGATCATCAAACCATTCCAAAGATGTCATAGAAATACGTGAAGGCCCGATGACAAGAGGACGAGCGAAGAAGATCAAAGAAGTGTTTACGAGCTTAGTTGTTGATGTCCGAAAGTCTGAATGCAAAGACGATGCTCAACCGCAAGTGATGAAACATGTTACTAGACTTGAAGCATTGGATCCTAATATGGATGCATAAAAGCCCAAAAGTTGCATTTTCTTGAGTCTTTGAAATACTATGGGCTAGTACTAAGCCCAAGTGGTAGAATAGATGTATTTTGAAGTCCATTAGAAGTTTATTTGAGTCCAATAAAGGCCTAGAAATGCCTAATCCATTTTTTTAGTTTATAAAGTTCTAGAATTATCTACCAAGTGATGAAAAAATGTCTAGATTCATGGATTAAAGTCCCTTCTTTAATCCATTGAATTTAATTAGTGTCTTTTGAGTTGGTTTTTGAAGCCTATAAATAGATGGCTTCCTATGTACTTTCAAATCAATTCACTTGAGAAATATATATCTTTCTTTTGACTTTTACTCATCTTTGTGAGGTTTGTTCTTTGTTGGAGAGTTCATAGTTCAAGAACTTATCAAGATTGTGAGCACATTCTTGTGGCGTTCTCGTATTCCTTTGGTTCTTAGTTCTTATAACTAACGGGTCAAGGACTTGATCTAGGCGTGTTGGAGTCCCAATTATCAGGTACTTTGACGCTTATTCTATCCTATACGAAGGTTCCAAGTTACTTTTAACTTGCAGGTCAACGTTTCGTATCATTTGGTATCAGAGCTACAAAGGTTCGATTTTTAAGTTTTTTGCATTTTATTCTTATCATTGTGTTTGTCTATCTTTCTCATTATCTTGTCTTTTACATTTTTCTAGTTTTGTTGTAACACCCAAGTTACCACAAACAGTACATGTCATAATTTCTTAAAATACATTTCATTAAGTAATAAATATTACTATTGTCTGATACCACAAGTCCAAATACCTGATTCAAGTTGCTTTAAGATACTTAATTACAAAATATATAAAGATATGATGGTGGTCTAATCTAGCTTCTAAAATCTTCAATCAGAGTGCGGAAGAATGAACAAGCTACCCAAGACCGCAATAATCTTTACAAAAATAGGCATCAGCAATAAGTCCAACAGTCTGCAATCATCAAGTATCCAGGTTCACTTAGCCTGGGACGAACTACATGCTATGGTCTTGCCCATATCAGTTTTTCCTGTAAAGAGAGTTGTCATAACAGAGTAAGCTAACATTGCTTAGTGAGTTGACAGAGTTCCATTAGCTTCCACACATATATAAAATACTATCAGCTCATGTCGTCAAGTCAACACGTCAGAGACGACAAAAGATTTGGGAGATCAGCCCAATCTGTATTCCCATGTGTAAGGCCGAAGCCCTACTGGAAACGTATGGAAACGATCAAATAGGAAAGGAATCTGCAGAATTCCTTTCTGTGAATAGAGATCTCACATTTGGTCAGAACAGTAAATGCAGTATGCAGATGAAGTTGTATTAGCAAACAAGTAAGCAGCAAGCATGCTAAGTATTTACATAGAAAGTATTTGCAGTCTAAGGCATATCAGTTATCTAATTTCAACCATGACAAAAGTAAGTTCCTATCATACAATAGAGTATTCAAGAAACAGGCAGCAATAGCAGATGTTTCCATACAATTCATTAACAATCACCAATAAGTATCGTAACATATGCATGTTCTTAATGTAAACTGTCACTCACAGTAGTCCTGAGCAATGTAACGTACTCAATTAGTGCTTAACGATTTAAGCCGTCCAATTTACTCTGTCAAACCGGCTGGTTCCTGCAGTTCAGTTTCAAGTCTGGCATATTAATGTCAAGTTTATAAAATGATCTATATAACCCTAATTATATAATTAGGTTATTATCATGTCTTGTTGTCAAGTCTGTGGTAGTTCTTTATGTCTTAGAGTGAGTTTATTCTTATCATTGGTCAAATAAGTCAACAGGAACTCCTTTAGGTCCATACCAGGGTATAAGCTTGAGTTCTTATCAGATTACTATGGTTTCATATGATTTACAGAGATATGGCCTTAATACAAAGCCAACCATAATACTAGCAAGGAGAATCATGTCATACAATTTCTAAGGGTTCATAACATTAAAACAAATGTTTTCATGTTTTAAGTTTAGTCCCAAAGTCGAGGGTTCATATAGTGCCTGTTTAATTAATTGAGCATAAAATGGTCTTGAATCTTGAAAACTTGTGAATTTTATAGTGATCACAATATGTGTTTCTTTTCAATTAAAAATCATACACAAAACATAAGGCCGATCATGAACTTAATCTGATTTACGAAGTTTACTTTGGCTCGAAACTAAGCATGTTACGAACTTATGCCTTTTAAATGGAGAATTTCGAATATAGGTAGGTTCGAACTTAGGGTGATAAATTCGAACATAGGAATTCGATTTTAGGGACGAATTTAGGGAGAGAGGTTCGAACTTAGGTAATTCGAATTTAGTCCCTTTGCATACCAAAAGTCATTAAATTAATCAATTTCGAACCTAATCTCATGATGAATTCGAATTTGTTCGTGGTTCTCTTGAATTTGTTCTTCTTGTTCATCATTTAAGCATGCATTTCTAGTTCAAATTTTCTAAAACGTCTTGGAACATTTATAGGTTCATTTTAGGTTCTTTTCTAACACATTTTTGAGTTTATTACATATCCAACATCAATGTTTCGGGTCTTTATATTCAAAATACAGCAGCAACTAAAATCAAACATAAATAAGGGAGAAAACGTCACTAACCTTTGTCCAAGCTATAGCATACGAGATTGGATGATTATAGACGTTTTCCAAACAAAATCAAGTTCAAATCGAGAGCAAATCAGTTTCAGATGAAGAAGAATTGAGGAAATTCGATTTTCATCTCAAAACCAGAACAAAAGGGAGAAAAAGGGGTCGAATTTACCTCAAATCAGAACAAAATCGAACATGCAATGGCGGATTATGGTAGAGCTCAACGATATCTATCCGATGACGTATAAATCACATGATTTCGTTGAGTCGTTTAGGAGAAAAGTTAGAGAGAAGTCGGATTTTGTAGAGAGAGAGAGTCTCAAAGGAAGAATTCTGAATTTGCTAAACTAATTCAAGGAGGTAATATGCTCTTTTTTATAGGAAATAGAGAAAAATCTGATTTTCTACCAAATTTTAGGAATTGACCATTTTTACTCTTAATGAATTTGATTTGCATTTTCAGATGCAAATAATAGTAGGAAGGTTCTAGTTTTGCTAGAATTATCTTTTTAGACTAATTTTATTCATTTTAGTCCATTTTGTCATTTTCAAGTCTTTAATTTGTCAATTAGCTAAATTTAATTATTTAAATTTATTTCAGCTAATTTTGGGCAAGTTTTCATAATTAATTATAACTTAAGATAATTAACCCTCTAAAATGCATGGTTTCAGTTAATTACTAATAATTTAGTCAAAATCATTTAAATACCCAAGGTTTGATGCTGTAATTTATATTTAATAAATTACGGGCTGTTACATTTGTCATATTAAAAAAAGTCACGTTGTTCAACAAAAAAAAGAGCAAAAAAAAGCATAAAAAAGTGCAGCAAAAAAATTTAAAAAAAAGGTGCAAAAAATAAGAAATAAAAGAAAAGAATTTTATATGAACACGTGAGCTTGAAAATCAATAATTTTTCTATATCATTTTTTTATGTTCCAACTTCTTCTCATTGGTTAGTACTTTGTTTTTCCTCACCTTACTACATTTTTTTTTTCTTGTTTATCCCATCTTCTTTAAAAGTTCTAAACTCGTTAGTATCCAATTAAGTTCAAAAGGATTTTCTTAAACACATTCAGTTTGTGCTCTTTGATTTGTTCTTTTACCAATTGAGCTGCACAAGGAATAGAGAGGTAAAAGGCATTGAGTTGTGAGAACACTTGAGGGTAAAAGACGATTATTTTTTTGTGTGATACACGAGCGTTGAATGACATCTTTTGAGTGAAACACGTAAGGGAGTGAGGGGAGGAAATATATTTTTTCCAATTACTCTTGTTTTTACAGATTAAAGGATGGAAGATAATCAACCCCCTCCTTAACCTTCAAGTCCAAGCTCTCATGACTGAAATGTGACGTGTAATGACGGATGTGTTTAATCAAATCCATGAAAGAATGGATAGATTGGAGGCACGTGGACCTCATGCTCCACCACCATCACAAGTTTCTGATAAAAATCAGGAAGATGACACTCGAACTGATGAATGTAGAAGAGGATCTGAAGGAAGGAGACATAGAAGAAACCAAGGTGCTAATAGAGGACTCAACAACATTAAGATGAGAATTCCACAATTTCAAGGAAAGAGTGATCCAGAAGCGTATTTGGACTGGGAAAAAAAGGTTGAACTGATTTTTGCATGTAATAATTATCGCGAGGATCAAAAGGTAAAAGTAGCAGCAATTGAATTCACGGATTACGCTATAGTATGGTAGGATCAATTAGTCACCAACCATCTTGTATTTTCAATTGCAAATTACAATCTTTGAATCAGGGAGCAAAGTTTGTGGAGGATTATTACAAAGAGATGGAGATTGCCATGATTACAACAAATATTGAAGAAGATAGGGAAGCAACAATCTCAAGATTCATGAGTGGCTTGAATCAAGATATTTCTAATGTCGTGGAGTTGCAATAATTGTCTAGACTTAGAAGAGATGGTTCATACGGCCATGAAAGTTGAAAGACAATTGAGGAGAAGAAATAGTTTTTCTAAGGGAAGTACGTCCAACTCTCAATATTCTCATAGGCCAAAAGGAGAGACATCTAAAGGTACCTTTTCTGCACCTTTAAAGAACCAAGATGATGCCACAAAAGGACGGGAAATGGGCAAAGTCAAAGGTATCGTTTTTACCCCTACACGAACTCGTGAAATTAAATGTTTTCGTTGTCTAGGTGTGGGGCACATTGCTTCACAATGCCCGAACAAAAAAGTTACGATTCTTCATGAAAGTGGCGAAATAGAGTCTGAAAATGAAAAGGAGGATGTTTTGGATGATGAAGAGGACTTGGAGCAAACCGAGGCAGAAAGCGGAGAGCTCTTGTTAGTCAAGAAAGTTTAAACATACAAGCCAAGGTGGAAGACACATAACAACGAGAAAATATCTTTAATACGCGATGTTTGGTGCAAGGTAAAGTATGTAGCCTCATTATTGATAGTGGGAGTTGTACCAATGTTGTGAGTAATGAGGTAGTTGAGCAGTTGAATTTGCACATGTTGAAGCATCCACACCCATATAAGCTTCAATGGTTGAATGAATGTGGCGAAGTGAAGGTGACTAAACAGGCCTTCATCACATTTTCCATCGGTAAGTACAAAGACGAAGTGATGTGTGACGTGGTTCCAATGCAAGTAAGTCATATACTTCTTGGTAGACCTTGGCAATTTGATAGGAAAGTTATCTATGATAACTTTCTTAATCAATATATGCTTAAAGATCATGAAAAGAAAGTAGTTCTTGTCTCGCTAACCCCACAACAAGTGCAGCAGGACCAAATTAAAATGATCACATCAAGACGAGCTTGGGAGGATGAGAGGAATAATACTGAGTGCAAAGAGAAAAAAAATAAGCGGTAAAAATAAAGCAAAGAGTGTTGAGGGCGAGAAAAGTGGACCAATGATGATGAAAAAAAATAATGTGTCAAGAAGAATTTCTTTGCAAAATCGAGTGAAGTTAAGAGAACGATTGATGAAAAAAAGAGAGTGATAGTGTTGGTAATTAAGGAAGCTTGTACATATGCTGAAAAACTAACCAACAATCCGCCAAGTTTTGTTGTGAATATTTTGCAGGAATACGAAGATGTCTTCCCAAAGGAAGAACCAAGTGGTTTACCACCTTTACGAGGGATTGAGCATCACATTGATTTCATTCCAGGGGCTGCTCTACCAAACCGTCCAGCCTATAGAGCTAATCCCGAGGATACACGAGAAATCCAAAGACAAGTGGAGGATTTGCTTTCAAGAGGAAGAATTCGAGAATCCATGAGTCCATGTGCTGTACCGGTCATCGTGGTACCCAAGAAGTCAAGTGAATGGAGAATGTGTATGGACTGTAGAGCCATCAACAAAATAACGGTAAAGTATCACTACCCTATTCCAAGGTTAGATGATATGTTGGATGAGTTGCATGGTGCTAAGATCTTCTCAAAAATTGATTTGAAAAGTGGCTATCATCAAATTCGAATTAATGAAGGTGATGAATGGAAAACAGCTTTTAAAACAAAGTTTGGTTTGCATGAGTGGTTAGTTATGCCCTTTGGACTAAGTAATGCTCCGAGTACATTCATGAGGTTAATGAATCATGTTTTACGAGAGTACATTGGTAAGTTTGTCGTGGTCTATTTTGATTATATCCAGATTTATAGCATTAATGTTGAAGTTCACTTGGAATATTTGCGTCTTGTAATGGAAACTTTAAGAAAAGAGTCATTATCTGCTAACTTAAAGAAGTGCACATTTTGCATGGATAAGGTTGTTTTTCTTGGTTTTGTTGTAAGTGGCCAGGGATTGAGGTAGATGACGAGAAGGTCAAAGCAATCAAAGAATGGCCAACTCCAACAACAGTGTCCCAGGTTAGAAGCTTCCATGGGCTTGCAAGTTTCTATCGAAGGTTTGTTCGTGACTTCAGTACCATAGCTGCCCCCCTTAATGAACTTGTGAAGAAGGATGTTAGCTTTCATTGGGGAGAAAAGCAAGAAGCTGCATTCAATTTGCTGTAAGAAAGGTTGACATCTACTCCTATTCTTGCATTGCCTAATTTCAATAAAATGTTTGAACTTGAGTGTGATGCATCCAGGGTGGGTATTGGGATTTTTTTGATTCAAGAAGGTAGACCAATTGCATATTTTTGTGAAAAATAAAGGGGGCTCTGTAACAACCTAGCTTTTGGCCCAACTTTAATTTTAGTATTTGATCTAATAATGTAATTTTATTACATTGTTTATTTTGTAATTTAAGTAAGTAATGAAATTATTTAATTAAATTATACAAATGTTATAAATTATTTAGATGACTAAAAGAGATGTAAAATACAAAAGTGGAAAGGGGTTAATTTCACATAAAGCTAAAATGAAGTATATAAACTCAATTAATGCTTATTATCACATAATTAAGAAATCACACACACTCTCTCTTCTTTCTCTCTCTACATACGGCCATTTCACAATTTCATCAAAATTGTTCATAAATTTGCAATTAATTGAAGAATTGAAGTCAAGTGAAGGTTACAAACATCATCAATCAAAAACATTCAAGGTAATATTTAGATTAATTTCGAAATTATATGAGTTTTGGTTCGGTTTTTAGAAAAACCGAAGCCTAAGATTATAAACATGAAATTTGTTTATTGCATGTTTTAATTTTCAGTATTTAATCATACATGGAAGTTATTAGATGTTACAAAAACAAAATTCGTGGGTTGGATCGTCCAAATAAGCAAGAAAATGGAATTTTTGTAAAATATGTGTTCTAGACAAAAAGTACCTATTTTGGACGATTTTGACCAAATGATTGTGTTAATGATAGGGAAAATGATATAAAAACAACCCAAATATGATAATATAACTTTAGAATACATTGCATGTTGTTAAAAATGGATTTAGTGAATTTTTAGTGAGAATCCGTATGAATATAAGATAGAACATCAAGAACAATTTCTGTAAAATTTCTAAGTAAGGATCCGAATTCGGATATAGTGCCCATTTCGGATCCCAATTCGGACATAATTCGGTTGATGTATCTACTTCGGATCCCATCTTGGATGGAAAGTGGTCCGAACTCGGATGACCCGAGTTCGGATGGTCCATTTCGGTTGCCAGAAATTCGGATGCTCCAATTTCGGATCCTATGCTTCGGATGGCCCAAATTCGGGGTAGTCATTTCGGTCCGAATCCGGATGCCTGATCCTGTTGGTCTGAATCCGAATGACCAATCCGGATAGTCCGAATCCGAACGTCCTATTTATGATGAAAGATTAATAAATGAAGCAATATGATATATATATATATATATATATATATATATATATATATATATATATATATATATATATATATATATATATATATGTATTTATTTATATATATATATCTTTTGAGAATTCAAAGAAACAAAGAAAATGAACGAAATTATTGATGAGTTATCAGTTATCAGAATCAGATCAAATAAAGATTTTAAAGCTAAAAGCTAATGATATTGATATGATATAATTCTGGACAGGTTCAGTTAAATTCTGAACAAAGAACTAAAGATTTAAAGATATTGAAAGTGGGTCACAGATTTGAAAAGAAAAGCCAGAGATCAGATTGACAAAGATTTAAAGATAAAATCCTGGGATAACTCAGGTGGTGGATTTTAATCTGCTTGATAAAGACAACAGACCTGTGAGTTATAGATATTCAGTTTTACATGCTAGATTCCGATTGAGACATATTGTTGATGATAGATTATTTTGACGTTCATACATGATCAGCTGGATTTTGACCTGTGCTCACGATGGTTCGGTGATGCCCTGTGGATCATGATAGTTATTTGATTTATCATTCCGCATGACATTGTACTTACAGTTCATTTCAGATTTTGCTATGAGTTTATTCCTATCATGACCTTGATGAATTATGCTTTCATTATTGCTCGCACCTTTGACATATCGATTCAGCTTAGAATGATTAGCCTTGACGGTCTATTGTTCTAGACCATGCTATTTCACCAATTCTATTGAACTTGGTAATGATACTTTGATGTTCCGCCATGTTGATTTACTGGTAGCTAGCCCAGTATGTGGCTGATCCCCACAATTAAAGCTTGAGCGTGGCTTGAACATCATCCGACTCTATGACTACTATGTCTCAATCATGAGTGGCTGTAGAGGCAGTCAAGACATATCACGCTAGACCCATGATCCGCTTGATAATGCATGTAATCTGAAAATCTATATTCTCACTAAGCTTTGCTTACATATGTTGTTTACATTTTTTTACAAGAAAAGATAAAGGAAAGTCACCTGCTGGACCTAGTTCTTAGGTCTTACAAGAATCAAGTTGAAGTTTTCATAGACCACTACTCTACAACTCATTTGGTACAGATTGATAGACGATAATTGAGGTGGTCTGGGTAGATTTGATTTGAATGTATGATGACATGAATTAGATTAGTATTGTACCCTTTATAAATTTAATTTGAAAACTGTAATCTGATCTAAAACTGAATTAAACTTATCCTAAATGTTTGTACTTGTAATTTGAAATTCCGCAACTTAATTACTCTATCTTAGTTACGATTGATATCGTGTTGCAAGATGTGGGACCTAGACTCTGACGACTGTCACGTAAGGGGTGGTCTTCACAGGATGGTATCATAGCCCATAGTTTGAGTGAATCAAGTATTGCGTGAGTAATACTTGGTCTCAAACTGAAGCAATACATATGTATCAATCATTTAGGTGGTTTTAACTGAGATAGGATGTACAGACTGTTAGGATGGGAAAAAGGGTACATAGATCTAAGTCTATAAACTGATAGTTAAATGATTTTAATTTTCAGTAAAGATGTCAGGATCAGGTGACATTCCCAAGAACATGACTCCCCAACAGATGTTTGAAATGGTACAAAATTTATTAGCCCAACACTCAGAACAACAAAACAAGAATATGCAAGAAGAGCTTCAGGCTAGAGATGAGGCCGAAGCAAAAAGACGTGCTGATAAAAAGAATAAGAGAAAAGATAAACAAATCCAGAATGATTAATCAGTTCTTATAACTCAAACCCCAATGCCCAAATTGAGCAGCCGAAAGGCTGTAAGTTTAAAGATTTTAAAGCAAGCGGTGCCCTTAACTTTGAGGGTACAGTCAACCCAATCCAGGCGATGGATTGAATAAGCCATACTGAAGAAATTTTCAGAATTTCTGACTACTTAGAATCCAAGAAAGTGAGTTATGCATCTGCTTTGTTCGTTGGTGCTGCCCGTGCTTGGTGGAAGACTCTGAGAAGTATATATGGAGAAGAGGTTATTCAGACTTTGGAAAGGGATCAATTTCTAGATATGTTCAACGCGAAATATTGTCCTGTTGACCAACGAGACAAGATGGAGGTTCAACTGATGCAGCTAACCCAAGGAACCAAATCTGTAGATGAATGTGAACATGAATTCTCACGACTCAGTGGCTATTCCTCGTACCAAGTAGCCATTGAAGAAAGAAAGATGAACCGATTTCGTGGAGGGCTTAACCCTAGATACAGACACCCGATGAGCGCGATAAAATATAAGAGTTACTTAGAGATGGTTGAACCTGCAAGACAGATCGAGAGGGGATATCTAGAGTACGGCGATCAACTCTATGCTCCATCAATGAACCCGACATGTCCTTCTCCTCCAAAGAAGCAAAAATTTGGCAGATTCTTTAAGCCAAACAACTCCCAGTCCCAGCAATCCCGGCAATCTCAGCAGTACAGCTCGCCTCAGAAAGCTCAAGCTTACTCTCTCACAAACGAACCACGATTCTGCAAGAGGTGCAGAAAATCGCATATGGGATTGTGTAAGCCGGACGACGTCACCTGTTATGCATGTAGTTGAATCGGCCATAACAGTGAAGAATGGCCCCAGCGAGGACTTGGATGTGCTAAATGCGGAAAGCGTGGACACTTCATGTATCAGTGTTGTAGTGGACAACGAGGCCAATCGCAATCATCAGCTGGAGGTTCTACGATGAAAAGTTCAGCCGCAACTCCAACTGCAAGAACCCGTGCATTCCAGATAACAGCGGAGAAAGCAAAAGAAACCCATGATGTGGTTACCGGTACGTTCTTGCTAAATTCGCTACTTGCCTGTGTACTATTCGATTCCGGTGCAAGTCATTCATATATCTCGACTTCTTTTGCACAAAGACTATCTAAATCTTCATCAAAGCTTCCTGTCATACTTGATATTGAGACGGCCAGTAACAATTACGTTATGGCTGATTCCGTATACAGAAATTGCACATTACTCGTCGATAACATGGTATTCAACCTTGATCTTATTCCGATTACGTTAAAAGAGTTCGATGTCATCATCAGCATGGATTGGCTAACGAATAATGAAGCTACGATAGTCTGCAACCGCTGAATTATTAGAATCAAGACTTCAGACGGCAGAGTATTAGAAATCAAAGGCGACAAGCGAAAAGGTGCTCAGTGCTTCATATCTATTGAGAAAGCGCGTAAATATTTGTCTAAGGGTCATGAATCCTACTTGTGTTTTGTCTCATCTGAAATTGTCTCTGAATATAACAAGAAATCCATTTCTGATATCCCAATCGTCTGTGAGTTCCCAGACGTATTCCCTGATGATATTTCTGGAGTGCCACCGGAACGACAAGTTGAGTTCGGCATTGACTTAGTTCCTGGTGCGGCTCCAATTGCTAAAGCTCCCTACAGATTTGCGCCTGCAGAAATGCAGAAAATGTCTAAGCAATTGCAAGATCTGTTAAAGAAGGGATTTATCGACCTAGTTCATCTCCGTGGGGTGCACCTGTCTTGTTCGTAAAGAAGAAAGACGGAACTCTCCGAATGTGCATCGACTATCGTGAGTTGAACAAAGTCACCATCAAAAACAAATATCCTCTGCCTAGAATCGATGATTTATTTGATCAACTACAAGGAGCAAGCTACTTCTCTAAAATTGATCTTCGTTCTGGGTATCATCAGCTGAAAGTAAGAGATGAGGATATTCCAAAGACAGCTTTCCGAACGAGATACGGTCATTACGAATTTCTTGTAATGCCTTTCGGTCTGACAAATGCACCAGAGGCGTTCATGGATCTCATGAATCGTGTGTGCAGACCAATCCTGGATAAGTCAGTTATCGTATTTATAGACGATATTCTGATTTACTCCAAAATGGAGGCTGATCATGTTGTTCATCTACGTCAACTGCTAGAGTTATTGAGAAACGAAAGACTCTATGCAAAATTCTCTAAGTGTGAATTCTGGCTCAGACAGGTAGAACCTTATATTGTCTCGAGCTATTTCCTAAGCGTTCTTTGTTCAAATAAAAACTTGATATTCTACTTTGCTTTCTTTATAGATTCAATTCCTTGGCCATGTTGTATCTGCCGAAGGTATCTCAATTGATCCGTCTAAAGTCGAGGCCTTTCAGAAATGGCAAACGCCTCACAAGGCCTCCGAAATCAGAAGTTCCTTGGATTGGCTGGTTACTACCGGCAATTCATTAAGGACTTTTCAAAGATTGCTGTGCCACTCACGATGCTAACACGAAAGAATACACCTTTCGTATGGGCTGATAAATATGAAGAGGCATTTGAAACTTTGAAGCAGAAACTTATTCAAGCGCCAATCCTAGCCTTACCAGAGGGCAATGATGATTTCGTTGTTTATAGCGATGCATCTGGTACATGTTTAGGCTGTGTCCTCATGCAAAGGGGAAAAGTCATTGCCTATGCTTCAAGGCAATTGAAAGACTATGAGAAAAGTGCACCAACTCATGATCTTGAGTTGGCTGCTGTTACCTTTGCACTGAAAATCTGGCGTCATTATCTCTATGGGACTCGGTGTCAGCTTTACACCGACCATAAAAGTCTCAAGCATCTATTTACTCATAAGGATCTGAACATGAAACAGCAACGGTCCTTGGAACTCATCAAGGACTATGTTTGCGAGATCCTGTATCATCCCGGCAAAGCCAATGTGGTCGCGGATGCTTTGAGTAGAAAAGTCTATCATGAAAAGTGTTGTTATGCTTTGACTCCCGTAGTGTTCTTATAACAACCCGAATTTTAAATAACAAATATTAATAAATAGAAATACTAATAATAATAAAAACCTTAATAACATTGATTAAACATTAATATAACATTATTTGTAAAATAAAATGGGCTAAAGTAACAAACTTTATAACTCAGATAAATAAACCAAAATAAGATGGGCTTTAATTATAACTAACCTAAGTAAGCCCAACCCAGATAATTAGGGTTACATATGTATTTATTAACATTAATCTCAAACCCTAAACCCTAATTACAAACTCTAAAAAAAAAAAAAAAGAAAACGCAAAGGAAACCTAGACGGCCGTTCAAGCTTTGTTGAGGAGATCGAAAATAAATCAGGACGTTCATCACGTTCCCGTTCAAATCAAGGTAAAGAACTTTGCTTAAACTATCACATTTTCTTAATGTATGAATATTATGTTTTATATCTGAAAATTGTGAAGCAAATCAAGATTTTAAAACCAGATTAAATATAAATATAAGATAATAAACCAAACCGAATATTTGGGTTTTGAGAGGCGATGACGGTGGTAGTTGTGGTTCGTGACCGGCGGCGCCGCACCAGGGGTGACCGCAATGGTCCTGGTCAGCGGCGGCCGTTGAGGGCTGGAGGTGTTAGATCCCTGATGTGTGAGCGCCGAGTGAAAGAGTAGAGTGTGTGAGCTGAGATCTCGAGCGACTGAGAGTGTGTGTGGCTGGTGAGCCGAGCGATGGTGGCGGTGATGGACTTGTAGCGGCGGCGGCGGCGCTAGGGTTATGCCGCTGCCGTTGTGGTGTGCGAGCGAGCAAGAGAAGGAGCGTGGGGGTGAGCGAGGGAGACGAGAGCCGAGAGGAGTCGGTGGTTGTCGTGGTTGGTGGTCGCCGGTGAGAGGCGGCGGCGGTCGCCGGCCGGAGAAGCAAAAGAGAGCAGAGGGAGAGTCTAGAGAGAGAAAGAAGAGAGAGATGGTGAATGTGGGTTGTGTGTTTGTGGTGTGTGTTGGCCGTGAGTTTTGGGGAGAAAATGGGGGGATCCGACCTAGGGTCTTGACCCGACCCGAATTCTATGTAATTAAATAAATGCTTTTAATATTAAATGAATATCAATTGGCTTTTATATTTAAATATTGTAAGTCGTTATTATTATTAAATTAGTTTTAAACTCATTTTAATAAACCTAATATATTGGAACCAATTCTAAATAAAATAATTAATGGGTAACAAATCAATTAATTATTCACGGTTATATTTACGATTAATATCAATTAAATGTTATTACTAGTTATTAAATGATTAATTAAATACCATACCCTTAAAGAAATAAAAATATATAAACGACTTATTATTTCATTAAGGTTCACTTATAAGTTGATTTAATTATTCATTTGAGATTAAAATAAATACATAAAAATTATATGCGGTTGAATACTGATTAAAGTATAGAGAAATTACATAATTAATTATTGGAACATCAATTCGATTAATAATGACTAATCAACCATTTTAAGTTTAACAAGCAATAATTGTAAACCGAACTTAATAATAATTATTATATATAAATGTATGTATTAAAATAGTGGATTGGGTAGTTAGAAGACCAACCTAGCTGAGTTCTAATTTAAGTTCGTTCTTATAGATCGAATCGATTCGTAGCGGATTCAGTTTGTCATCGTGATTTTGTGGAGCTGCTATTAAGGTACGGATCCCGTACTTCTTTCAGCGTTATTCTTGAGTTGTTTCTTTGTGTGAATTGCATGCTAATACTTGACAGTCGAACTTTTATATCTCGTGTCAGTTTCCTTATTTGATATTATCGAAAGTAAATATCGATTTTTTATCGCTCGAAAACATTTGCGAAAAACATATTTTGAAACTGATTACATTCATGGCTTGTTACGAAAGTTGATAATGTTTTGTGAAATGTGGCCCTTTTTGTATTGAAATGATTATTTAAAGTTGAGATGTTTATGCGGGCCTTTTGTTATGCTTGAACCCTAGAAATTAGACAGGAGCTAGGATTACCGAGTAAACTACCTGTGGAGGTACCACAAGCATGACATTGCGGCACCAATGACATGACACTTCCGTAACAGTGTGATCGGTTACGGCGTCTCCCTTTTGTTGTGATTGTGATTATGAATGATTGAGATTATGTTTATGATCGATGGAGATCATGTTAGCTCGGGAAATGAGCTGTTGATTATTTCAGGGAGGCGTATGGATGCATCCTAGGCTATGTTATGAGTTTTGCGGAAGTAAGGTGTAATGCCATACACCCCTTCCGGCCAGATGCACTGATGTGGCGCGACTCAGTGTAGTCTTGAGAGTGAGAATGATTGTGAGATGGATTATTGTTTATGATGTTAGGCCGCTCGGTAAATATATCCCAACCCTTTGTTGCTTCAGCCATTATATTCTTTGTTTGATCTGGTGTGGAGGTGGATATTTATGTTTTAAAGAAAAACCATTTTCAAAACTTTCCTTTTAAAGAAAATTATTTTCAAAACATTCTTTAGTCTTTGAATTCGTATATGTTGCACTTGTAATCGATCTCCGTACTGGGCGTTTGGCTCATGCTGTGTTCTTTCTTCCGGCAGGTACTCAGGGGTGATGATGGGCAGTGTGCAGAGAGTTGACCGCTATTCGAGGATTTAGATTTAGCTATTTTCTTTTAGTATTAGTGATTATGAACATTTATTAATGTTTAATTTAATTTTTAATTTGATAGTTGAAATCAATCGAAATTTATGTTAAGCTTTGACAGTTTAATAAATAATATAGTTTGTTTTTGGTTAGATGAGGTAGTTATTTAAAATCGCCGGTCCAGTCGGGATCGGGGTGTTAGAGTTCTCTTCTGATCTCATTGAAGACATCAAATCAGCTCATGCCGAAGCTTTAAAAGAAGAGAACCTTTGTTCTGAAAATCTTAAAGGTCAACTTCAATTCTTATCTATAAATCATTTGGGGCTTCAGTGTCTCAAGGGAAACCGAATATGGGTTCCTAAGTATGTTTCAATCCGCAACACTCTTCTATCCGAAGACCATCAGTCCAAGTTATCTATTCATCCTGGTAGCTCAAAGATGTACTTCGATCTGAAAGCTGATTACTGGTGGCCAGGAATGAAGAAAGACATCAGTCAATATGTTGAAAGCTGCAGAGTCTGTCAAATGGTTAAGGCAAAACATTAGAAACCCTTCGGGGATATGAAACCACTACCAGTTCCTGAGTGGAAGTAGGAGCATGTAACCATGGATTTTGTCACGAAATTGCCAAAGACCAAGAGACAGCACGACTCCATCTGGGTAGTCATGGATCGATTAACGAAGTCAGCTCACTTCATGCCGATGAAAGAGACGTATTCTCTTGATAGATTGGCACATATGTACATCACTGAGGCCATTTCTCTTCATGGTGTGCCAAAGTCTATCATCTCTGATCGTGATAGACGTTTCACTTCAAGATTCTGGAAAGCGCTGCAAGAGGGGATGTGTACTCGAATCTCTATGAGTACTGCTTATCATCCTAATGCAGATGGCCAAAGTGAACATACTATCCTAACTCTTGAAGATATGCTCCGTGCCTGCGTTCTTGATCTGGGTGGTAACTGGGATGATCACTTACCTTTGGTCGAATTCTCATATAACAACAGTTATCATTCCACAATCAAGATGACTCCTTTTGAAGCTCTATATGGACGAAAGTGCAGAACTCCCACCTGTTGGCGCGAAACAGGTGAATCACTGCCCTTCTACAGTTGACTCATGAGAAGATTCAACTTGTCCAAAGGAATATTCTTGAAGTTCAAAGCAGGCAGAAGTCATATTACGACAATTGACACAGATCAATCAGTTTTGCAGTCAACGATTGGGTGATGCTGAAAGTATCTCCAGTGAAGAATGTGGTGAGATTCATAAAGAGAAATAAACTAGCTCCGAGATTTATTGGTCCGTTCAAGATTATTGAAAAGATTGGAAATCAATCTAATCGTCTTGAATTGCCAACAGATTTAGCGGGAATACACCCGGGTTCGGATGGTCCATTTCGGTTGCCAGAAATTCGGATGCTCCATTTCTCGAATCCTATGCTTCGGATGGCCCAAATTCGGGTTAGTCATTTCGGTCCGAATCCGGATGCCTGATCCGGTTGGTCCGAATCCAGATGACCAATCCGGATGGTCCGAATCCGGACGTCCTATTTTTTTATAAAATAAAATCACAAATAAATGATATTTTACATTTTCAATACCTATGAATTTAAGATGAAAGATTAATAAATAAAGCAATATGATATATATATATATATATATATATATATATATATATATATATATATATATATATATATATATATATATATATCTTTTGAGAATTCAAAGAAACAAAGAAAATGAACGAAATGATTGATGAGTTATCAGTTATCAGAATCAGATCAAATAAAGATTTTAAAGCTAAAAGCTAATGATATTGATATGATATAATTCTAGACAGGTTCAGTTAAATTCTGAACAAAGAACTAAAGATTTAAAGATATTGAAAGTGGGTCACAGATTTGAGAAGAAAAGCCAGGGATCAGATTGACAAAGATTTAAAGATAAAATCCTGGGATAACTCAGGTGGTGGATTTTAATCTGCTTGATAAAGACAACAGACCTGTGAGTTATAGATATTCAGTTTTACATGCTAGATTCCGGTTGAGACATATTGTTGATGATAGATTATTTTGACATTCATACATGATCAGCTGGATTGTGACCTGTGCTCACCATGGTTCGGTGATGCCCTGTGGATCATGATAGCTATTTGATTTATCATTCCGCATGACATTATACTTACAGTTCATTTTAGATATTCTATGAGTTTATTGCTATCATGACCTTGATGAATTATGCTTTCATTATTGCTCGCACCTTTGACATATCGATTCAGCTTAGAATGATTAGCCTTGACGGTCTATTGTTCTAGACCATGCTATTTCACCAGTTCTATTGAACTTGGTAATGATACTCTGATGTTCCGCCATGTTGATTTACTGGTAGCTAGCCCAGTATGTGGCTGATCCCCACAATTAAAGCGTGAGCGTGGCTTGAACATCATCCGACTCTATGACTACTATGTCTCAATCATGAGTGGTTGTAGCGGCAGTCAAGACATATCACGCTAGACCCATGATCCGCTTGATAATGCATGTAATCTGAAAATCTATATTCTCACTAAGCTTTGCTTACAGATGTTGTTTTCATTTTTTTTAAAAGAAAAGATAAAGGAAAGTCACCTGCTGGATCTAGTTCTTAGGTCTCACAAGAATCAAGTCGAAGTTTTCATAGACCACTACTCAACAACTCATTTGGTACAGATTGATAGACGATAATTGAGGTGGTCTGGGTAGATTTTATTTGAATGTATGATGACATGAATTAGATTAGTATTGTACCCTTTATAAGTTTCATTTGAAAACTGTAATCTGATCTAAAACTGAATTAAACTTATACTAAATGTTTGTACTTGTAATTTGTAATTCCGTAACTTAATTACTCTATCTTAGTTATGACTGATATCGTGTTGCAAGATGTGTGACCTAGACTTTGACGACTGTCCCGTAAGGGGTGGTCTTCACAGGCTCACTTGAATTATTCCACTTATGAAAAAGAGCTTTATGTATTGGTTAGATCTTTGCAAACATGGCAGCATTACTTAAGACCTAAGGAATTTGTGGTTCATACGGATCATGAGTCTCTTAAGTACCTTAAGGGGCAAGCTAATTTGAGTAGGAGACATATAAAATGGGTTGAATTCATTGAGTCATTTCCTTATGTGATCAAATACAAAAAGGGTAAAGAAAACATTGTGGCTGATGCATTGTCTAGACGTCATACTCTTATCACCACATTGAGTTCTAAGCTTCTTGGGTTTGGATCACTTAAAGAAATGTACAAAGATGATTCTGATTTTTCTTCCTTATACGCTGCTTGTAAACATGCTTCATTTGATAAGTTTTATAGGCATGATGGTTATTTGTTTAAAGAAAACAAGTTATGCATTCCAAAGTGTTCTATACGGGAGCTATTTGTACGTGAGGCTCATGGTGGAGGGTTGATGGGCCATTTTGGTGTCCAAAAGACACTGGATATTTTGAAGGAACATTTCTATTGGCCTAAGATGAGAGAAGATGTTATGAAGAGTTGTAAAAGATGTGTGCCATGTAAACAGGCCAAATCAAAATCCAAGCCTCATGGGTTGTATATGCCACTACCAATTCCTCAGCAACCATGGGTTGACATCTCCATGGACTTTGTGATCGGGTTGCCTATAACAAAGAATGGTCATGATTCTGTGTTTGTGGTGGTTGATCAATTATTTAAGATGGCACACTTCATTGCACGTAAGAAGACTGATGATGCTTCACATGTTGCAGACTTGAATTTCAAAGAGATTGTTCGTTTGCATGGTGTGCCGCGAACCATAGTAAGTGATAGGGATGTCAAGTTTCTGAGTCATTTCTAGCGTGTTCTTTGGAGTAAGTTGGGTACCAAACTTTTGTTTTCTACCACAAGTCACCCCCAAACCGATGGGCAAACAAAAGTGGTTAATCGAACCTTATCCCAATTACTTCGAGTGATTATTCCGAAGAACGTGAGAACTTGGGAGAATTGTTTGCCTTTTGCAGAGTTTGCTTACAACAGGAGTGTTCATTCTGCCACTAACTTTTCTCCTTTTGAAGTTGTTTACGGATTCAATCCATTGAGTCCTCTTGACCTTGTTCCTCTTCCCATCGAAGAACGATCCAGTTTAGATGGAAAGCGAAAGGCAGAATTCGTGAAGCAATTACACGAAAAGGTAAGACTCAATATTGAGAAAAGGACAGAACAATACACAAAGAAAGCAAACAAAGGAAGGAAAAAGATAGTGTTTGAAGCTGGAGATTGGGTATGGCTGCAATTGAGAAAAGATAGATTTCCCCCTACCAAGCGAAGATCCAAATTGCAACCTAGAGGAGATGGACCATTTCAAGTGCTCGAAAGGATCAACGACAATGCTTACAAGCTAGCTCTTCCAAGTGAGTATCAAGTTAGTTCAACATTCAATGTTTCTGACTTGTCTCCTTTTGTTGTAGGTGATGATTCGTGGACGAATCCTTTTCAAGGGGGAGAGAATGATGGAGGATCATCAAACCATTCCAAAGATGTCATGGAAATACGTGAAGGCTCGATGACAAGAAGACGAGCGAAGAAGATCAAAGAAATTTTTACGAGCTTAGTTGTTGATATCCGAAAGTCTGAATGCAAAGACGATGCTCAACCGCAAGTGAGGAAACATGTTACTAGACTTGAAGCATTGGATCCTAATATGGAAGCATAAAAGCCCAAAAGTTGCATATTCTTGAGTCTTTGAAATACTATGGGCTAGTACTAAGCCCAAGTGGTAGAATGGATGTATTTTGAAGTCCATTAGAAGTTTATTTGAGTCCAATAAAGGCCTAGAAATGCGTAATCCATTTTTTTTATTTTAAAGGTTCTAGAATTATCTACCAAGATGACAGAATGTCTAGATTCATGGATTAAAGTCCTTTCTTTAATCCATTGAATTTAATTAGTGTCTTTTGAGTTGGTTTTTGAAGCCTTATAGATGGCTTCTGTAACATCCGGCACTAAACGAGGTTAGCAATGATGCCCTAATCCACATTTAATAGTCAATTATAGCCTAATCAATAGTCATTAGAACTTAATCAAGTAATTAACAAGGCTTATTAGAAGACTCAACTCAATTAGAATCAAATTCATCGGTGCGATGAATCGGGAAATCAATTAATCCGATCAATTTACGATATGAGGGATTAATTCAACTAAGTACGTAATTAAATTATGATTAGTAACACTAATCATACACTAATACAATTACTTAACATTAATTATGCAAGACAAAAACAATTCATTAAAACAATGCATTCAAAAAGTATTTTGAATTTACAAGAAAAGGGAAATACAAGAATACATTCTAAATACATTCTAAATACATTTATACAAAAAAAAAAAAGAAAAATACATATAATTATGGCCTAAAGGCCGGCCACCCCTAGGAAGGACACAAGGACTATGAGAAATAAATTTTTTACTCAAACTCCATAACCCTTTCAACATCAAATCTTCCAATGCCACTCCCCTTTCATTTCAATGGTGATCTTACACTCTACCTCCACTCTTTGAAAGACCAACTTTTTCCCTATAAATAGAGATCACTACCATTCATTTTCCTCACACCTTCAAAGTCTAAAACTCTCTTTTCTCTTCTCTTGGTCCGGCCACAAAGCACACACACAACACCTCAAAAATCTTTTTGTTCTTCAAGTTCAAGGAGAATTTCTTGTGCAACTCTTTCAAGCTCAAGTCTTCTACTCATTTTCATTCCTCTAACACATCAAAGTAAGTAAATACTCTATTATTTCATCTTATGTTTATGTTTATATAAGTCTTGCATAATATATATAATCACCAACAACAACAAGTTTCATAAAAACTCAAGTTTATAAGTTTCTAGTTCTTATTTCTAGTTGTTTCTTTAAATGTGCATATAAATATATGAACACATTATAAACATGTTAATATTATGAAAACATGTGATATGTATGTGGTTATATAACTTTTATAACTTTTATACAAGTAGTCTTTGAATAAACAACAAGAATCATAAATTGTTGTAAATTTATAAACTACGGAATTTTGGCAGAATATTTGTATCGATTTTGAAAAATCATAACTAATTCATAACTCAACGAAATGAGTTGATTATTGTCTCAAAAGTTAGATCTATGTCTTAACTATAGATCTGCAATTTTTCATAATTTATTTTGAAGTTTAAGACCTCCAGAAACTATTTGAGAAACCGAAAGTTTGACAGCTCAAAAATGGCCAACATAGCGTTTTTAACGAGATTTTTCACCAAACTAAACAACTCGAAAAATGGCCGTTCTTGATTCTAAAAATCCTTTGTATATAGTAGTTTAATGTCCTAGAAAACCAAAGTCTAAAACATTTTGGAGCTTGGTCAAAAACAGCCTCAAAGTAGGCCGAAAAACCTCCGAAAAAGCTGGAAAATTATATATATATAAACTTGACGTTTTAAGCAAATCTTATTTTTAAACTTGTAATGTTGGGTGATTTAAGACATAAAAATCTATAAATATACATATTATCATATATTAGTAACATTAAGTCCTTATTATCATTTAGGACTCGGTTAACCACCTCCGGTTTCATCACCCATCAACCAACGCACATTTGCATTTTTGCGCGTAGTTTTGCCATCACTAGTTCGGTGAGTCTTCATAGCCCCTATTTTTCACTATCTATTGGGGTGGAAATACATGCACTGTTTTTCATATGGACATCAAAACTGTTTATTTCTTATATGTATTACATGTTCGGATTCCATCAGCCCTTATATCATGAACCGTTAATTGCATTTATTTGTAAGCGCGAGTATATTGTGGATAGATCTATTGGGAGTCATGTCCCCCATTCGTGTTAGCTCGGTTCGGCTAACAGCGAGTGCATATATATTCAACACACGGTATTACGTATGGGAATACTGCACAGGGCAAACTCATTCTAATTAAGCTTCGGTTGCATGATGGTTTATGTAATACATACACGGAATTTATGATTTTATAAATTCAACTCATCTGATAATGTCCATACAACTGGTCTTTTCGCGTAAACCTATGAGCTCACCAACAATTTTTGTTGACGTATTTTAGCATGTATTTTCAGGTAATTAAGGCAAGTATGCCTTCAGAAGTAACCACTTTCAAGCTTCCGCACTTAAGGAGTCGCATTCTTTTTCAAACCGTCGGAGATTTATTTGCATTATTTTGGATAATTTAATTATGTATTCAAATCTCTGTACCTTGCGAACTACTCTTTATTATTTACAGGTTATGTAAAACGTTTCTACCTTTTAAGGTTATATCGATGTATTTTTGAAAACGTCCATGTAGTGGTCGTTCATTATGATTATGGTCACGCTTCCGCGACGTCACGCTTCGTTGCCAATCGGGGTAGCGGGGTGTGACAGATTGGTATCAAAGCCATAGTTATAGTGAACTAGGTTGCATTAGTACCCCTAGACTATAACTGTACATAAGATTTACTGATTTTAGAAATATTTTGTAACTTGTAACTAACTGAAAGACTATGCATGGGCCTTGATAGCAGAAAACATGTCTCACCAAGAGATAATCATCTTGTCCGACTCAGAAGAGGAGTATACCCCTACTAGCCCATGCAATCCGGAAGTATTTTCTGAGGAGGACCCGACCGAGGAGGAAGACCCCTCGGAGGACGAGGACCCGATGGAGGAATCCGAGGAAGAACCCATGGAGGAAGAACCGATGGAGGAAGAGGATCCTTCACCACCGACGGCCCCTGCTCGCGTCCCGTATCACCCGGCCGAACCATCCTATAAGCCGTATAGGCCTTATCCTAACGGCCCAAAGATGTTGTACACACCCCGGAAACGGGTAAACATACCAAGAAGGGAGTCTATTCCTGTTCCGACTCCCCAACCCAATCCCCCGACACCACACCGACGGGTAGACGCCCGACGATGGACTTGGATACCGGAGACCCTCCGCGAATGGAGGCAGATGGAGGGAGTTCCTCCAAACTTCGAGATCGGAGGACCATCCTCCGCACCTGTCTCATCGCTCACTCAAGAGCCCGCCGATCAGACCATACCACTTTTGATCGCAAGGTCTACCAGGCATGACCACCAGATCCGGTCACTTAACCTGGATATCGGGGAGATGACCGCTCGTTTAGAGCGGGAGGAGTTGCAAAACTCCAACATATATTGGGCCAACCAGCACGCCCTTGCTATACAGCAGGACGGACTGAATGAGCTCCGGCAGCAACTAGCCGAGAGCCAAGCCCGGATCGAGGAGCTGACTCAGCGCCTCAACGCAATGGAAAAGGGAGAGACCCCCGATCACTCCCACACTTAGTGCACATCTATCTATCTTTGTAATGGTAGGAAAATATCATGTAATAGTATAGGACAAAATTTTCGGGTAATAACCCGCCCCTAATGTAAGAAAACTTCGAATGATTAATGACAATTGCAAGTTATTTATGAAATTGTGTTTGATGATTATAGTATTGTGCTTTAAGGAGAATTTACCTCTTTAAGATTCAATTTCTTACACTATGCTTTTTCTTTAAAATTTTAAGATAATGCCGCCGAAACGAACAATGAACGCTGCTGACATTGAAGAGCTAGTCGCACAAAGAGTGGCTGCCGCTATAGCCACATATGAGGCAAATAGGAATAGCTCAGCAAATGGAGATGGTGGTGCTAGCCGCACCACGGGAGGAACGGAAATCCACGCAAAAGGTTGTGGAATTAAAGGATTTTTAAGTTGCAAACCCCGGTATTTCAACGGAACTGAAGGAGCCGTTGGCTTGATACGATGGTTTGAGAAGTTAGAATCTGTCTTTCGCGTCAGCGGATGTGCTGAGGGAGATAAGGTGAAGTTTGCTACTCACACCCTACAAGATAGCGCCCTCACGTGGTGGAATTCCTATGTCCAGTCTGTAAGTATCGATGAAGCCTACCAACTCACATGGTCCGCGTTAAAACAAATGATGACGGACGAGTATTGTCCAAGGAACGAACTCCAGAAAATGGAATCGGAGTAATGGAACCTGTCGATGAAGGGAACAGATGTGACAGGGTACACCAACCGATTTCATGAGCTAAGCATTCTGTGCCCTCAAATGGTGACCCCGGAGTACAAAAAGATTGAACGTTACATTTGGGGACTCGCTCCTGAAATTCAAGGTAAGGTGACTGCCTCAAACCCATCCACCCTGCAGGATGCCATCAGGATGGCCAATAATCTTATGGACCAAGTAGCCCGGAGGAATGAAGCCAAGGCCGGGGAGAACAAAAGAAAGTGGGAAGACAAGACGGGGAAGAATGCGGGTTCACAATCCAAAAAGCCCGAGACCATTAAGGCTTACGCAGCTGGAGCTGAGCCAAGAAGAGGTTATACCGGTACCAAGCCTTTCTGCACTAAATGCACCTCCATCACAACCAGGGTCCCTGTCCAACCCACTGTGAGAAATGCAAACGTTTGGGGCATATGGCCAAGGACTGTAAGACAGGAGCCCCGGGAACCAGTGGCAGCAATCAAAAAGGCTGCTTTGTATGTGGAGTTACTGGGCACTTCAAGAGTGAGTGCCCGAAACTGAGGAATGGTGGAGGAGCTCAGGGGAGAGCTTTTGTGTTGGGAGCAGGTGACGCTCGTCAAGATCCCCACGTGGTATCAGGTACGTTTTTATTAAACGACATTTATGCTTACGTACTCTTTGATACTGGGGCTGATAGGAGCTTTATATCTGATAAGTTTAGTAAGCAATTGAATGCCGCTCCTTTTCCCTTAGACAACTCTTATACTATAGAACTGGCTGACGGTAAAATAATAGAGGCAAGTAGTATCATTAAGGAATGCACACTGAAGCTGGCAGATCATCCCTTTAAAATAGACTTGATGCCTATAGAACTCGGAAGTTTCGACGTAGTAGTTGGTATGGATTGGTTGTCACACAATCATGCCGAGATTTTGTGTGGTAAGAAAGTGGTACGGATACCACTCCACAAGAAGAAGTTCCTAACAGTCCAAGGAGAAAGAAAGAATCGACAGTTGAATGTCATATCCGGCCTAAGAACATTAAAGTGCCTTAGGAGAGGTTGTCATGCAGTACTGGTGCAAATTGTAGAAAAAGAGGCGGAGGAGAAGCGACTTGAGGATATTCCAGTGGTTTGTGACTATCCGAAGGTCTTCCCGGAAGATTTGCCTGGACTTCCGCCAACTAGACAAGTAGAGTTCCAAATCGATTTGGTGCCGGGAGCTGCACCGATCGCAAGAGCCCCATATAGACTCGCCCCTTCTGAGATGCAAGAGCTATCCAATCAATTACAAGAGTTGATGGATAAAGGATTCATTCGACCAAGTTCCTCACCTTGGGGAGCTCCGGTCTTGTTCGTGAAAAAGAAAGACGGATCCTTCAGAATGTGCATAGACTACCGAGAGCTAAACAAGTTAACGGTAAAGAACCACTACCCTCTCCCCAGAATTGATGACCTGTTTGACCAACTACAAGGATCTAGCTTCTACTCTAAGATTGATCTGCGATCCGGGTATCATCAAGTAAAGGTTCGGGAAGAAGACATACCCAAGACAGCATTCAGAACTCGTTATGGACATTACGAATTCCAGGTAATGCCATTCGGTTTGACTAACGCACCAGCCGTATTCATGGACCTCATGAATCGTGTGTGTAAACCGTATCTGGACAAATTTGTGATAGTGTTCATAGACGATATTCTCATCTATTCCAAAAATAAGGAAGAACATGAACAGCATCTCAAGTTGATCTTGGAGTTGCTAGAAAAGGAACAGTTATACGCCAAATTTTCAAAATGTGAATTTTGGTTGCGAGAAGTTAAATTCCTTGGACATGTGATCAACAGCCAGGGAATCCAAGTTGATCCATCAAAAATCGAGGCCATAAAGAACTGGGCGACTCCTAGAACCCCCACGGAAATCCGCCAATTTCTAGGACTTGCCGGTTATTATAGGCGATTTATCGAAAACTTCTCAAAGATAGCGGGTTCCTTAACGGAATTGACTCGAAAGGATGTGAAGTATATCTGGGGTGAAGAGCAAGAAAAGGCGTTTCAGCAGTTAAAGCAAAGGTTGTGTAGTGCACCAATTCTGTCCTTACCTGAAGGGACTGAAAATTTTGTGGTCTACTGTGATGGCTCACACAATGGATTAGGTTGTGTGCTCATGCAAAGGGATAGAGTCATTGCTTACGCATCACGGCAGCTCAAAATTCACGAGGTGAATTATACGACTCATGACTTGGAGCTTGGAGCAGTGGTGTTTGCTCTCAAAATATGGAGGCACTACCTGTATGGAACTAAATGCACAGTATTCACAGACCATAAGAGCCTTCAGCATATTCTGAACCAGAAAGAGTTAAACATGAGGCAACGTCGTTGGGTTGAACTACTTAGTGACTATGACTGTGAAATTCGTTATCATCCGGGGAAGGCGAATGTCGTAGCTGATGCCCTGAGCCGAAAGGAACGGGTTAAACCCTTGAGAGTCCGAGATTTGGTCATGACTATACAGTCAAACCTAAACTCTCAAGTCCGCGAGGCACAAGAAGAAGCAGTCAAGGAGGGTAATATACTGGATGATGCCTTGAGAGGGATGGATAAGCAGTTCGAAATCAAGCCGGATGGATGTCGACACTTCATGGGCAGAATTTGGTTACCAAAAATCGGAGGAGCAAGAAAGCTGGTCATGGATGAAGGGCATAAGACAAGATATGCTATTCATCCAGGGGCAGATAAAATGTATCACGACTTGAAAGGAATGTACTGGTGGCCAAATATGAAGGCTGACATTGCTACCTACGTCAGCAAGTGCTTAACATGTTTGAAGGTTAAAGCTGAGCACCAAAAACCATCAGGATTGCTAGTTCAACCAGAAATACCCCAGTGGAAGTGGGAAAACATCACCATGGATTTCATCACCAAGTTGCCAAAGACGTCTGGAGGTTATGACACTATTTGGGTGATTGTGGATCGGCTTACCAAAACCGCACATTTCCTGCCCATTAAGGAGACTGATAAGATGGATAAGTTAACACGAATCTATCTTAAAGAAGTCGTCTCAAGGCATGGAGTGCCAGTATCAATTATATCAGACAGAGACAGCCGGTTCACATCAAGATTTTGGCAGTCATTGCAAGAAGCACTGGGTACACGCCTAGATATGAGCACAGCCTATCACCCACAAACGGATGGTCAGAGTGAAAGGACGATTCAGACGCTGGAAGACATGTTAAGGGCATGTGTCATCGATTTTGGCAAAAGTTGGGACAGACACCTGCCATTAGTCGAGTTTTCCTATAACAACAGCTATCACTCAAGCATTAAGACCGCCCCATTCGAGGCACTCTATGGGCGAAAGTGTCGATCACCTCTTTGTTGGGCTGAAGTAGGAGATAGTCAGATCACTGGACCTGAGATCATCCAAGAGACTACAGAAAAGATAGCCCAGATTCGTAACCAATTAAAGATCGCGCGGGATCGACAGAAAAGTTATGCAGACATTCGACGGAAGGATTTGGAATTCCAAGAGGGAGATCAAGTAATGTTGAAAGTCTCGCCTTGGAAAGGCGTAATCCGTTTTGGGAAACGAGGAAAACTCAATCCTCGTTATATCGGACCATTCAAGATCACCAAAAGAATTGGCCCGGTAGCTTACCGACTCGACCTTCCCCCAGAGCTTAGTAACGTTCATAATACCTTCCACGTGTCCAACCTTAAGAAGTGTCTGGCTGATGAATCACTCGTTATACCCATGGACGAGCTGGAGATAGACGATAAGTTGAACTTCATGGAGCAACCTGTAGAAATAATGGACCGAGAAGTCAAGAAACTCAAGCACAGTCAGATCCCAATAATAAAAGTCAGATGGAACTCTAAGCGAGGTCCTGAGTTTACATGGGAACGAGAAGATCAGTTCCGGGAAAAATACCCTCACCTGTTCTCGGATACTCAAGTAGTGGAGAACACGAGCTAATTTCGGGACGAAATTCCCTTAACAGGGGGAGACTGTAACATCCGGCCCTAAACCAGGTTAGCAACAAAACCCTAATCTACATTTAATAGTCAATTATAGCCTAATCAATGGTCATTAGAAATTAATCAAGTGATTAACAAGGCTTATTAGAAAATTCAACTCAAATTGAATCAAATTCATTGGTGCGATGAATCGGGAAATCAATTAATCCGATCAATTTACGATATGAGGGATTAATTCAACTAAGTACATAATTAAATCATGAGTAGTAACACTAATCATACACTAATACAATTACTTAACCTTAATTATGCAAGACTAAAACAAGTCATTAAAACAATGCATCCAAAAGTATTTATGAATTTACAAAAAAAAGGGAAATACAAGAATACATTTCAAAATACTTTTATACAAAAAAAAAATGAAAATACCTCAAAAATACATCATATAGGCCGGCCACATACAAGGACAAAAGGACCAAAAGTTTGTATTTTTTTACTCAACATTTCAACATCAAATCCTCCTCTTTCCTTTCATCCAAGATTTTACAACTCCTTTCATCATTTCACCACCTTTTTCTCCTCTATAAATAGAACCACAACTTCACCTCATTTCTCACACCTTGCAAAGCAAAAATCCCCTTCTTTTCTTCCTCTCAAAACCGGCCAAAGAAGTGCCCAAGAACACCAACACTTGCAACTTTGTGTTCTTTTAATATTTCAAGAGTTTTGGTGAAAAGTCTTGCAAGGATTTCAACTTCTACTCATTTGCATTCCTATAATACATCAAAGTAAGTAAATACTAGCTTATATCATCTTATATTTATGTTTATATAAGTCTTGCATAATATATATAATCACCTACAACAACAAGTTTCATAAAAACTCAAGTTTATAAGTTTCTAGTTGTTATTTTTAAGTTGTTTCTTTAAATATGTTTATGAACATGTAAACACATTATAAAAGTGTTAATATTATGAAAACATATGATATATATGTGTTTTTATAAGTATTATGGCTTTTATACAAGTAGTCTTTGAATAAACAACAAGAATCATAAGTTGTTGTAAGTTTATAAACTACGGATTTTTGGCAGAAAACTTATATCGACTTTGAAAAATCATAACTAATTCATAACTCAACGAAATGAGTTGATTCTTGTCTCAAAAGTTAGATCTATGTCTTAACTATAGATCTGTAATTTTTCATAATTTATTTTGGAGTTTAAGACCTCCAGAAATCATTTGGGAAAACGAAAGTTTGACAGCTCAAAAATGACCAACGTAGCGTTTTTAACGAGCTTTTTCACCAACCTAAACAACTCAAAAAATGGTCATTCTTGATTCTAAAAATCCTTTGTATATAGTAGTTTAATGTCCTAGAAAACCAAAGTCTAAAACATTTTGGAGCTTGGTCAAAAACAGCCTCAAAGTAGGCCGAAAAACCTCCGAAAAAGCTGGAAAATTATATATATATAAACTTGACGTTTTAAGCAAATCTTATTTATAAACTTGTAATGTTGGGTGATTTAAGACATAAAAATCTATAAATATACCTATTATCATATATTAGTGATATTAAGTCCTTATTATCATTTAGGACTCGGTTAAACATCTCCGGTTTCATCACCCATCAAACAACGCAAACTTGCATTTTTGCGCACATTTTGCCATCACAAGTTCGGTGAGTTCTCATAGCCCCTATTTTCACTATCTATTGGGGTGGAAATACATGCACTGTTTTCATATGGACATCAACACTATTTATTTCTTATATGTATTACATGTTTGGATCCCATCAGCCCTTATATCATGAACCGTTAATTGCATTTATTTGTAAGCGCAGATATATTGTGGATAGATCTATCGGGAGTCATGTCCCCCATTCGGGTTAGCTCGGTTCGGCTAACAGCGAGTGCATATATATTCAACACACGGTATTACGTATGGGAATACTGCACAGGGCAAACTCATTCTAATTAAGCTTCGGTTGCATGATGGTTTATGTAATACATACGCGGAATTTATGATTTTATAAATTCAACTCATCTTATAATGTCCATACAACTGGTCTTTTCGCGTAAACCTATGAGCTCACCAACAATTTTCGTTGACGTATTTTAACATGTATTTTCAGGTAATTAAGGCAAGTATGCCTTCAGAAGTAACCACTTTCAAGCTTCCGCACTTAAGGAGTCGCATTCTTTTTCAAACCGTCGGAGATTTATTTGCATTATTTTGGATAACTTAATTATGTATTCAAATCTATGTACCTTGCGAACTACTCTTTATTATTTACGGGTTATGTAAAACGTTTCTACCTTTTAAGGTTCTATCGATGTATTTTTGAAAACGTCCATATAGTGGTCGTTCATTATGATTATGGTTACGCTTCCGCACTCGTCACGCCTCGCTGCCAACCGGGGTAGCAGGGTGTGACAGATACCAAAGGTCCCCTGTGAACTTGTCCTCAAAACCAAATGAACTATATATTGAATGTATATCTTAAAAAAATTTACCGCACAACTCAACGATTCCGTCTCTACAAAGCTTGAGTCCCTTGTCGTCCCAATAACAATCTGCATGTCCCAATAGTACTCTCTGGCTCTCTTTATAGTAAACCTCAACGCACATCCCAATAGAACTCTCCGAATAAAAACCTGCTTGTCCCAATTTACTAATGCTGATTTTGAATTCAAAGTTTTTATGCTTAATAGATTGGTACCTTTTCCTTTATGATGTAGTACGTCTTAAAATTGAAGAATTGATAGTGCGTTATGTAAAATAAGTTGTTTTTAAGACCCATGTCCTACATGCTTTATTAAGAAATAAAGATAACATACCGAGCATATATGTAGATAGCAGCACCACACAGACCTCAATTTTGGGTATCATCCCAAACTCCATAATTAGTTTCATTATAAAAGTTAAAATCAACTACCCACCTGCATTATAATATGTTAACCAAACCCATTAAGGCTTAAGCCCCACCTGCATTATAATATGTTAGAAGTAAATAAAGGAAACATAAAAATGTATCCATTAGCAGGGAATGCCCAAAGATGATGCCCATAACTTTAATTTATGAACAAAGATACTGCAAACTATGAATTGTACAATATTATCAATTAAATCAGAGAAGTAGCAGGACTTTTCCAAATCATATGAAACATGAAAAAATGTAGCTATTATTTGCGACAACCTGCTGTCTCCTTGGCCACGCATACCTAATCCCATCTAATGTAGCCGTCAGAAGCAACGGAAAAAACTTTAACAGCCACCTTGTTTAAGACAAAGATGTCGACTGATCTCAAAGACCATATGCAACAAAGAAATTTGAAGTCAAACAGTAAAAGTATATATATTCTTTCCTAACAACCATGCTTTACCGTTGAGGATCTACCTTGGAATTTACCAGTAATGTGTTTAATTTACAACATTGAGACAGATAACTTTTAATTATGATGGTGCATTTCTTTTTCATATATTTGTGAATGTAAAAGCATAAAGAAGACAAAAAAGATGATGGACTGAAAACCCATGGGGTGGCAAGTCGTGTTGGGTGGATTGGTTGTCGTGTTTGGATTGAAAACTGGTTAGCGGGTCAACCAATACCAACCTGTTTAATTTCATGTCGACCCATTTATGACCCAATTGATATATGTATCCTATTAGTGTTGTTTCAGAAAGGCAGAAATTGACACCCCTTCTAGCTTCATTGCATCCAATCTCCACCGCCAGATTTCAATTCTATTGGCACTCGCACCACCGCCGCCCCTCTTCTTGCTTCTCGCTTCGTTGCAACCGATTGCAACCTATCTTCGTCAAACACCTAATTGAAACCAAAGATATGATCAAGATAACTATTAAAAACTATGAAATTATTACTTGAAGTTACAATTAAAGAAACATAACACTAAAGATAAATGTATGTATTTCAAACTCAAAAGAATGGAAGTTCTTAGAGACCACATCCCTTTAAAACCTTGTATTTCCATAGATGCCTTAACAATGGAAATCATCATCAGAGATGCATAATGTCAAACTTTACACGTAACACAAAAAAGAACATAAAGAAAAATGAATACTAAAAAATAAAAAGGTCAACAGAATGGAAGTTCTTGCCTGTTCATTTATCCCTATGCAGTTTCTTACAATGCAAAGGGAACCACCTTTATATGCTCCTGAGCAAGTCACAACCTGCCTTTGACCTTGCCTCCCCAAATCTACCACACAAAAGTCAAGAATTGGACCAAAGTTGATTAATCTTTGTAGCACTTCCACATAACCTTTTGTATCAGGCTGGAGAATCTACTTAATGAGCTGTAATGAACAGTGGAGAAAATAGATTATTGACATTTGTGTCTTTTTAGCACTTCCAAGTTAACATATCTTTCCAGCATACCTGGGAATCTCCACAGCTTGAGCCAACATATACAAATGCATTATCAAGATATGATATAGTTGATGCGATAGAAGTTTCTCCTAGAAGCTGAATTTTGAGCCCATTAACTCTAGATTCAAAAGAAAGAGTTTTTAGAGCAATTGGGAACAATAACATCAAGTAGGCTTAACGAAGTGTCCTAGCTAACATAATAAAAAAATTTAAAAGAAAAATGGTCCAATCTGAGCACAACATCACTAAAGAAAGTTTAGTAATGTGTGTCTGTACAACAAAAGTTAAATCATAACTCACTTTTCTTTCTCATTGGCTATGACAAGTCAGTAAAGGAGCCCACTATGATCACCAAGTAAATATCTAGAACCGTCTGCATCCACCCTTCCATAGGCTCTAGTAATTGATCACAAGTTCGTATGGCAGAATGGTCATCAGTCAAGAATTAAAATTTATAAAAATGTAATGTGGGACAAAGAATGGCAAAAGTAGCACATAAGCATTAACATCTAAAGAGAAGCGAAGAACAGTCATCTATGGACTCCTCCCATGTAAAATCAAAAAATCGTGTGGCATCAAACTCGTAATCGAGATCGATTTCCACAGTAGTTAAAGAGAGTTATCCCTTGATGATCAAAACAGCAGAATGAAACATTCATCACTCAACCTTCAAGTTATGAAACCCTAGATCTCAAATTCTACAAAGAAATTCACAAGAAACAACCGTTGATGATCACACCAACAAATAGCTACACAAAACAACAAATAGCTTGACATTAGGTTATGTCATTTTTTAGATAAACATCTTCTAGGTTTCCTCACATGTATTTATTAACATTGGTTTCAATAAAACTATAAGACACACCAAAAACGATAAACAAACTGCCTTTTCTAAATATAGCCTGATTGTATAATTTTATTATATTTTCTCAAATGCTTTGTTCGTCTATTTATTGATTAATCAAAATCCACTTGTGATTTAGTTAAATTCGTGTGCAAAACCTATTTTAGTTGAACAAATCAACAAAAAAACCCTTACATTTAAACAAGAAATCAACAAGTATAAAGATATTTAAAAGAACCTTCAACATCAAGAAACCAAATGTGATGCAGGCCTGCGTTTAAGATGAAACGATGGTGAAAAAACCAGATCTGTCGAGAGGTTGTGGTGATCGTCGTTCTTAGATGGTAACAAGAAAACTCTTTGAGAAATCGTTGGTGAGCGATGAATTAACCAGAAAACCATTCGAGACGGTGGTAGAGCTTCAATGTAAAGAGAGGGAATTCGACTTCGTTGGGGCAGAAAATGATGGTGGAGCTTCAATGTAGCGAGATGGATGATTATGTGCAGTGGTGGTCTGGAGGTTAAAATGTAGAGTTCAAGAGTGAAGATAAATGGAAGATTTTGACAGACTAAACTTGAAATGTAGCGTGGGGGAGAGGAAGAGTTATTTCTCTTCCCAATTCACCGTTTTCCAAAGCAGCAGTGTGCACCGGTTTCTATAATTCAAAATATGTATAAAAGTAGCAAATGCCCTAAGCCCTATGGTTGTGTTAAGGTTTATTTTGTAACTTTTTATAATTTGTAAATTGTTTTCATTGTTCGGAACGATACAAGGATAAATATGGTACAGAGGGCCTCGATGCTCAATCCGGGAACGTGGACTCCTCATACCCAAGATGGCTAGACATTGTCGGGTCAAAAAATGGCAGAGTCTACGGATTGGGGTCCAGTGTTGATGATTTTGTTCTTCACAACAACAATGAGGAACCCTCTGTCAACAATTCTAGTTATACGGAATGGGATAGTATACGAGAGATGGTGCAATGACAACAAGAAGAACAAGAAATCATCAAAGCTACACAATTAGAAAAAGCACAAAGAATTGATGAGTTGGAGGAAAATCTATGACGCACGGTGACTAAAGAGATGCAAAGGGCAATCGAAAGACTTCTAGACGTTCACCAGTATCGGCCAAGAAGAGCTTGGATATATAGTGTAGTTGATATAAAACCATTTTGTTGTTTTGAGTACAAACAATCTACTTTTTAAATAATTGTTAATAATATAGTTTGATGAAATAAATGAAAAATAGATTTTCTCAATTTTAGTTTTTGATAAAATATAATTGTGATAATTTGATAGAAAATAGCACTAGTATTAAAAAAAAAATAATAATAATAGCGACATCATATAAAAACAGTGACTTAAATAGCGACACACATAGTGACATAAATCAGATATAGCGACAAATATAGTAACATGAGTAGTGACACCGCTTAAAAATAGCGACACATGTTGCAACATTAACCAATAATAGTGATGCAAATAATAACACAATTAGCGACATCATTTAATAATAGAGACACACATGGTGACATACAACAACGCAACTAGCGACATCATTCAACAATAGCAACATAAATATTAATGCAACTAGCGACAACATTCAATAATAGCGAAATAGATAGCAACACAACTAGCAACATTATTTAAGAACAGTGACACAAACAGTAATGTCATTAGCAACAACCTTCATTAACAGTGACACATATAGCTACTTAAGTAGCGACATCATCAAAAAATATTGACATAAACAATTACTCAACTAGCAACATCATTTAAAAATAGCGACACAAATCGTGATCCAACTAGTAACAACATGCGATAATAGTGACAAAGATTACAACACAACTATAGCAAGTAATTGACTTATACAAAATACTCTCTATACTTAGACTGCTATCATCACACAGGATGTACTAACAGACTCCCCATTGACGATAGCTTCTAACTATTTACATTTTGTCTAAGTACTAGGCCTATTCAAAATGCTACCAGCATAAAGCCCGTGATCAACACAAACCTTTGCCACATTCTGATATTTTTTGGCTTCAGACTCCATATGTGTATCATTAGAAATATTATGGACACGAAGTTTATGTAGATCATCTTTGGATAAGTTAACGAAGTGCAATGGATCGTACACTTTCAGAATCACTTTTTCTTCAAGGTCTTCCATCACTGCTTCACCTGTCTCGCTTTCTACATACCACTAGTTGAGGTTACCCAAAACATCTTGAGGCATAGGCTTCAGAGGTACTTTTTTTAAGCATCTAACCGGCTTGTAATACATCTACATCCACGGCTTTCCAGTTAGAAGATCAATTCTTGTATGCTCCATAACTCTCTTTCCTACTCGTCGGTTTAGCCTTTCAAACTTCCTAGACCTCCCTTCACTTCTGATAATCTTGGCAATTACTTCAGCATAAGGATCGTCTCCGATGTTGATTAACTCTTTCCATGCTAGGGCCTTTATTTCAACTTTAGGTAATGAGTTGAAGTCCTTCAATCTTCTTCTCAAATATTGGAGGCCATCCTTTCTTTTAATGATAAAAAGCTGCAGTTCTCGATCAAAGAACCAGCTAAGTATGCTCCCAAATAACTTTCCAGAGTTAGGGACTCTCATCTTCTCTTTTAATGACACGACCTTCTTCTCTGTTCTGAACCATAACTTTTTCTTTTCTTCAGCAGTGAGCTCCCTATCAGGCTCTTCACACTCTGATTCAACGTTTAAAGCATCTTTAAATACTTTGATATCAATCATATTCTGCTCTTCCGTCGTATATGTATCCGTGATAGGATGTTGCTGAATAATGATCTCATCAGCTTCATCTTCCTCATCGACTAATGCCTCATCATCAGATTTCCAATCCGTAATGTGTTTAGGGAGGAACTCACCTTATTCAAGATCTTCAGCTTCATCATCAAAATCAAAAATAACATCTTCTTCTTTAATATATCTCAGAGCTTTTATTATTTCGCTCTCCATGGCCTTAGAAGATTCACCTTCAGCTCTTTCCATTGTAGACTGACTTGGCTCCCCCTGAACTGATGCTCGCTGAGTAGTCGGAAAATCTGCTAGCTCACCTTCTTTTCCTGCATCAGGATCATCTTCTCTTTTATCATCTCGTCTTAGCACTTGGACTTCTTTGCAGCTACTCTCCCCCTGAGCTTGAAGATTTTTCTTTAACTGCTCGAGGAGAGGCTTCATTGTTTTAATCTCAGAAGCTTGATCAGCAACAGTTGTTTTCAGTTCAGCGTTCTCCTGATTAAGTCTGGCGTTATGAGCTTAAAGTAATTTTACCGCTGTAGATAGCTGAAAGATTTGGACTGATTGGAAATCCCCCTTGCCTCTCAGCTCTGCAAACCGCTGATTTTCAGTGAATGTTTCTGATATGTATGGGATGGATGTAGATGTAGATAGTGATGGAGTGATGGGTGGTTGAACAGCTGGAATTACAGGCTCTGGAGCTGTGGCGGATGAAGCTCCCTGCATAAAACGATGCCTCCTCGCCCTATGCCTAGGAACGAGGGGAGCTGGATCTTCTGCTTCAAAATCAGAATCTTCATCATCTCAGTCTCTAGCAGCTCTTTTACCTTCGTCTCTCGTACTGACCACAATTCTTGAAACATATATGCCAATGCGGACAGATTGATCAACACGCTCTACTTCTACTTCTTGTACTTCTACTTCTTCAACTTACGTGGAAGCAGACTCAGACTCTGAGGTGGTCATTACTTGACCCTCGACCTCAGTCTCTCTTTCTGCTGCTCTTGCCACCGGGACCTCAATGTCCATATCTTCACCCTCTGGTGGCTGATACTCATTAATCTCTGTAAAGATATCATGGAACTCTCATGGATGATCCAAAACGTCCTGAACCAGTTGTTCAGTTAGGTTTAGGTCCGAGTTAGTCCCTTGAGCCCAGATCTCTTTGAGAGTCATCGTCGTCTGATAAATTGATGGGGCTAAAGTTGAAGTGCCTGCAGCGTCTGAAGATGGACTTGTTGCCGTTGATTCTCAATGTCTGGTTGATGATGGCCTTGTAGCCTGATTTTGACTAGTTGTAGCTCGTTTCCTCCTTCTTGGTTGCGGTTGTGGTTGTGGCTGTTGCTGCAGTGGCTGCGGCTAAGGACCTTCGCCAGCCCAGTTATCACCTTCTGGGGCAACAAACTCTGGATCAATCACGGGCCCAAAGAGAGGTGCATCATGAGGCCTGACATGCTCAGCCCTGCGGGCATTGTGTTGTTAGTGCATCCTGTGTGACGATAGCAGTCTAAGTATAGATAGTATTTTGTATAAAGTCAATTTACTTGATATTGAATATTAACAAGTGTTTGATATTTGTTTGTTTATATATGTTTGATATTGATTGTTTGTATGTTTGAGCTTAGGGTAATGTATTACAATAAGTTCAAACATAAAGTTCAAAGACAAGTTCAAAAACAAGTTCAAATATAAGTTCAAACATAAGTTTGAAGGATAAGGTTCGAATTTAGTTAGAGGACAAGGTTCCAATTTAGTTAGAGGACAAGTTTGAAAAGGCCTTGGGCCAAGTTCGAACTTGTCCTAGACAAACTCGAACTGAGTAGTATAATTAAGGGTTAATTCGATTAATTATCAGACTTTTGCAGAATTTCAGAGAGTTTAAGCAAAAGGGCGATCTCGAACTTGCTAGCAATCAGAGAGTTTCGTTTGGAGAGAATCATCGTGTCAAGACGTTCAGTTGTTCGTCTATCAACGTGTTAGTCTCCGTGTTTCGGTGTGCGTGGTCTATCCGTTAAGCCACTAACGAGGATTCCGCACTCGTTGGAAGGTGTCACGTCAAGATAGGATCCGTAGAGAGGCAACCTTACAAGTGGTATCAGAGCCATTAGGGTGTTCGTGGTGTTCTTCGTGTTCACAAAGAACATCTGTAGTTTCTTGACGTTTTTGGACGGTTAAATCACGTTTTTGGATAGATTTCGAGTTTTTCAAGTAAGATATCGGGAAAAAGTTCATATAAGTTCAACGTTTTTGGTCGAAATCAGAGTTTTTAATCCTAAAAACTTTGGTTTAATCTGAAAACTAATAAAAATTTGAACTTTTAGCCGTTTTTCGAACTTGTGGCGCTCGAACATCAAGGGGGTATTAGGGTTTATTCAACATTCGAATTTGCCAGAAAATACGCTCCTGTCGAAGTTATTTTAGGGTTTGATTCGAGTTTGACTGATTCGAATTTGCCTATTGTTCGAATTTCCATATATTCGAAATTATTTATTCGAATTTAACTAGAAGTTCGACTTTGTCATTATTTCGAATTTGGTGAATTTCAAACTTAATTTCCAATATAAGTTTAAACAAATTAAAAATTAAACAAGTTCGAACTTCCTCAAGTTCGAAAGTGTTGTTTTAGATTAATTGCAGATTAAATTAATTAAGTTTTAGATTCACAAGTTTACAAAGGTTTATCGAAATGGATCATGAGGTTGGAAAGACAAATTCTCCACCTAAGTTGATGAAGTTGGAGGACTATTATTAGTGGAAGGATAGGTTCGCCGACTTCGCTAGATTCAATGATATGAGAATGTGGATTTGTATCGACGAGGGATACAATCCACCTACTACAGAGGTTGAAGGCCTTCAAAGAATGTTGTCATATCAAAAGATGAAGGATGATGATAAGAAGCTTTATGAGGCCGAGAACCGAGCATTCTCGATTATTAGAATGACTTTACCTCGGGAGATCCTGCACACATTTCGCAATCAACGAATAGCTAAAGAATTGTGGGATGCACTGGAGAAAAGGTGTGAGGGAAATCCTAGGGTTAGGAAAGGTAGAATGGAAATGCTCAAGCAGCAGTTTGCTATTTTCAAAGCTTTGAAAAACGAAAAGCTGGATGAGACCATTACCAGATTCTATCACTTATTGACTAAGTTAGACAACTATGATGTCGAGTATCGGGAGTTAGAGAAGATCGAGAAAATTCTGGATGATTTACCAGCCAAATCGGAGATGTATGTGGCGCTAAAAAAAGCATGATGAAGACAAATATGAGACTCTAACTCTAGAAGGAGTAATTGGACGCTGAGGGCGTATAACTTTCAGTTGCTAAAGATGGAACAAAGAGTATGACCAAGTACAGGATCCGGATATGTATTTTGGGAAGTCGAAACCTTCAGTGGCAAGTGAATTAAAGACGGCTACAACATTTTTACGGGTGAAACATCGACTCCTGTTGAAGTAGATGACTCAGGGAGTCGGGCTTTCTTATGGTTCTCTAGACCGAAGACAAGCCAACACAGTCTGCATCTACATCTTAAGGATACTCAAGGATGCCAATGAGCGCAAAATCAGCTGAAGATCATCTAAATCTCTTAGCTTCATTTGTGGCCGCCTACGGCAATTGCGTTCAAGGGAAAATCAACGATCCTGCGCTATGGGATGAAGATTAAGATCAGGTAAATCCTGATGATTTAGAGGAGATGGATCTGCAATGGAAACTGGCCATGGTGACTAAGCGAGTCAAGAGATTCATCGAGAGGACAGGCAGAAATCTAAATGTCAGCAACAATAAGATTGGGTTTGATAAATCCAAAGTTATGTGCAACAACTGCCAAGGGTTATGACATTTCGCTAGAGAGTGTCAAAGACCTAAAGTTGAGAACTACCAGAACCAATACCAGAATCAATCTCAGGGGAGATATCAGCCGGGTAGTTCGAGTAATCAGGCAAACATAGCTGGTTTGTTAACCGATGTCACATCTGACAGACAGCTTGATGGAACATACGACTGGAGTACACATCCAGAGTCCAACACTAGAGCCTTTATGGCTGAAGTAACGGAGACTGGAAGTGTCGAAGCAGGGGAAGAAATAAAGGACAAAGAACAAAATGATACAAGTCCTATGTAGGTAGAAAAGTCAGAAGATCAGACGATTATGGAGTTCGCCGCACAGATGACCAACGTGGAATAAGCTCACGCAAAGGTAATTCTGAACTTCTCTACATTTCGTGATTTATGTATTTTGTGTGCTACGTCTAATGATACATTAAACTTTGTGCTAGAAACACATCATAATCTAACTGCTCAAAATGAATCCTTAAAATTGGACAATTCTAGCCTCTTAGATATAAAGGAAGACCTTAGGAATAAGCTAAAGGCTGATGCACAAGATGTCATAGTTCTAAAAGTCAAGCTGAGTGATCAGTGTGTTAGAATAGAGCTAATGTATGAACATGTTGAGGCATTGACCAAAGAGCTTAAGATCAAAGAGGTAGAGCTAGCTGAATCTAAGGTTAAGGTAGCCGAGGTGAATAGGAAACTGGAAAAGTTTAGGAACTCATCACTGAACCTAGGGAAAATCTTAGATGCACAGCGTCAGTCTAAGAAACCTGTAGGTTTAGGGTATAATGAGAGTCCTCCACCTTTCAATGATAACTATGTGCCTCAGCCTCAGGATAAGATTGATAAACCAATTGAATCAGAGGTCGCATCTGAACCTGTGACTGAAATTGTTAAGGTTAACGCACCTAAGGTGACTAGTAACAATGTTAAGATTAAGAAGGTCAAATTTGTGCCATCTTCTAGTGATAAGCTTGTAGGAGAAGCCAAAATTGATTTTAATAATCAGAAAGACGAAACAGTCACTGTAGTTGAGACAAAAGAACATGACACTAGTGAGACACCAAAGTCAAAGGGCACGCATAAGAAGTCAATTGATAAAATGTCGGGTTTTAGATGCCATGAAAAGGGACATGTTGCTTCTAGTTGTCCACATAGAAAGGTAGAATCCACACCTAAAAATGGAAAGCCGGAACAACATAAACCTTCTTCAAGTGTAGCAAGCGCAAGTGGTTCTCAAAATTCCGAGAAAATTGTGCAAGCCACACCAAAAACTGCTGTGAAACAAACACCTGTGTCAAGTAGACCAAACGAAGTGATTAGGATCAATTCACCGAATAGAGTCCCTAATCAATCTAGGTCTGGACATCAACAAAATTATAGGAGTACTACACCTAGAAGAGCTTACACTCCGGTTAGGTCACACACTCCTGTAAGACATCAGACACCAGGTAGAGCCCCGGGATATCACTCGGAAATGCCTTATAATCGAAATTATTCAAGGGCTCCACAACAAATGCCTACACAAAGGCCGAGAGTGAACTTAAATCACTCTGCACCACAACAGGCTCTCAATCAAACACCCAAGTCACCTGAAAGGAGAGATGGGTATTTGAAAGAGTTCAAGTATGTGGATGAGAATGGTATTACCAAGTCAGTCATGGCTTGAGTTCCCAGTGATAACTAACCTGTTTTCTTTCATGTGCAGGAGATAACTACATGTCTACACAACAAGTGGTTCGTCGATAGTGGTTGCTCTAGGCACATGACTGGGGAAAAAAGTCTAGTCACAGACTTCAAGGGAGGGAACAGGGGATTTGTATCATTCGCTGGTAACAAAGGAGGAAATATCACCGGTACTGGAGTGGTCACTAATGGGAATATCAAACTTGATCAAGTTTACCACGTTGATAAACTTGTTCATAATCTCATTAGTGTATCTCAAATCTGTGATAAGAAGAATTCAGTGATTTTCACTGACACTTAAGCGTTAGTGCTGAAACCGGGATTCAAAGTACCTGAAGAGTGGATACTGATAAGGGCTCCAAGGAAGAATGACTTGTACATGCTAGACATGAACAAACCAGAATCTTCGATGGGACCAATATGTCTTCTATCTAATGCTTCAGAGACTGAATCAGTTTTATGGCACAGACGCATGGCACACTTGCATCTGAGAAAAATAAATTACATCACTAAAAATGGACTGGTGCAAGGTGTTCCAATGAAGAGTTTTCAGTTTGAAGACAAGTGTGTTCTTTGCAAGAAAGGCAAACAACACAAGAAGTCACACTAGTCCAAGACTCAGAACTCTATAGCTGCCACTTTCGATTTATTGCATATGGACCTGTTCGGACCAATCAACAAAAGGAGTATAGGTGGTAGTTGGTACTGTTTAGTTATTACTGATGATTACTCATGATTTTCTTGGGTATTATTTTTAGGTAAGAAGGACGAGACAGCTGCCAAGCTAATCGGGTTCTTAGACCAAGTGGAAAACTCCTATGGGACGCGGGTAAAACGTATCACTAGTGATAACAGAACGGAATTTAAAAACACAGTAATTGGTGTATATTGCCTATCAAAAGGCATAGTGCATCAATTTAGTGGACCTTATGAGCCATAACAAAATGGGGTGGCAGAACGGAAAAACAGGACTTTGATTGAGGCAGCAAGGACCATGGTCTCGGATTCAAAGCATCCTACCATGTTTTGGGGGGAGGCAGTGAATACCGCTTCTCATGTTTTAAATCGGGTCCTTACTGTCAAATCATTGAACAAAACCCGTTATGATGTTTTGAATAAAAGACCACCAAATTTAACTGGCTTCGAACCATTTGGGGTACTGTGTATGTTAATGAAAACAAAACATCAACCTAAGTTTGGTGAAAAGGCTGACGAAGGTTTTATCCTAGGTTATGTGCCTAACTCACCAAATAAACGGGTTTTTAACAAATCAAATGGTACGGTAGAGATTGTGTATAACATTGATGTAACAAGTTATACAAATGAACCCCAAACTAGTCCGGAATGGATTTTTTATTTTGACAAACTATTTGAATCGTTTAACATTCCTTTGGATGGAAATGCAGGTACAATCGAACAGGACTTATCGTCATTAAATCTGAATGACGACGGTCAAAGTTTTCCGAGGACGACTTTTCCATCAACTTCCGAGCCCACAACGACAGAAGAGAGATCTCCAGCAGTGAATGATTCTGAGTCGCCTACAAACGAAAATCAGACAACAAATTCTAACTCCGAAGACAGTGTTCAAGAGGAATAAAATGTAGAGTCTGAAGTCGTTCCCCCATTAGGTGAAATAGGATCAAACCTAGGAGATTATCTTAGGGTTGACGAGATAGAAACATCGAGGATTAATAAGGATCATCCAGTTGAGAATATCATAGGAAATCTGAACGTTGGTGTGAAGACTATGAGTAGTTTGAATAACAAGACAGTGTTGTTGTCGATGATCAATGACTCCGAGGATTTCCACACTTGCATGTACTCATGTTTCATCTTGCAAGTAGAGCCGAAGAATGTGCAAATGTCACTGAAAGACAACTCTTGGGTTGAAGCGATGCAAGAAGAACTGTCACAATTCAGAAAACTTGAAGTGTGGGAGTTAGTTCCGTTACCTCGAGGAGAAGTTGCAATAGGAACCAAGTGGGGTTTTAAGTGCAAGAGAGATGAGCGGGGTATAGTGACTCGCAACAAGGCAAGACTTGTCGTAAAGGGTTTCAACCAAGAGGAAGGAATCGATTACAATGAAGTATTTGCACCAGTAGCAAGGCTTGAGGCAATCCATTTGTTTCTAGCTTTTGCTTCCTTCATAGGATTTAAAGTATACGAGTTGGACGTAAAGAGTGCCTTTTTATACGGCAAAGTGAAGGAACGGGTGTACGTTGAACAACCGCCCGGGTTTACAGATCCAATGTATCCAGACAGAGTGTATCGTCTTGATAAGGCTCTGTATGGACTACATCAAGCACCAAGGGCATGGTACAGAAAGTGATACTGATGTGGATCTGACGTTATATCGGGCCATGATCGGGTCACTCATGTATTCAACTGCTTCTAGACCTGACATAATGTTTGTTGTGTGTATTTGTGCTAGGTTTCAAACTAATCCTAGAGAGATGCATATGAAAGATGTGAAGCGGATTCTGAGATACCTCAAGTCGAAATCGAAGTTTGGACTTTGGTATCACGCGGATGGTGATCTGGAATTGGAAGCATTCACGGATTCAGACTATGGAGGATGCATCTTGAATCGAAATTCAATAACTGGAGGTTGTCAGTTCCTTGGAGGGAGACTCGTTTCCTGGCAATGCAAGTAACAGAGTTCGGTAGTCGTGTTAACGTGCGAGGCCGAATATGTTGCGGCTGGTAGTTACTGTTCACAGGTTTTGTGGATACAACAACAATTGCGGGATTACAGTTTGACTTATACTCATACTCCTATTAGGATAGATAACCAGTCAACAGTTGGTATAACCAATAATCCAGTAAAACATAGTAAAACGAAGCACATAGACATAAAACACCATTTTATACGTGATTGTGCTGAAAAGAAATTAATTAAGCTGGTAAAAGTGGCAACGGAAGATAATAATGCTGATTTATTTATTAAAGCTTTTGATAAGTCACGTTTTGAGTTGTTAGTTCAACTAAATGGCATGCGAAATCCAGAGTAACTTGACCTTAGTAAAATTTATTTCTTTTTATAGTAACTTTAGTAGCTAAGTAGAATTTCTTTCTTTTTATGATAAATTAGTAGGTTATTTTGTTAGCTTATTCTTATTTATGAAAAACAAAAGAAAAAAGAGAAAAAACCATAAAAAGCTAAAAAAAAAAAAAGAAAATATTTATAAATGAGGTAAGTCATAGATACATAGGTTCAAAGTGATGAAAATTAGCACAGTCGATACAATCTCTAAATGTTAAGCTTTCACACATAATACACCTAAAACTCTAAGTGATATACATTTTCTAGATTGATAAGTTGGTTGGCATAATGCACAAAGGGAATCTCAAAGCTCATAAAATATTCAAGAAAAAGTCATATGTGTAACTAACTTAGATGTATGACCAAAGGGTCTTAATTTTTATGTTAGAAATATACAGGCAATGATTCTAAATGAGGTATGAAAGTTTTCTGGGGGATGTATAGCAACATCAGATACATCTTAAAGAAAAGAAAAGAACAGAAAAATCATGATAGTAATTTGAGAGTCAAAACAAGTCACTTTGTTGTACGTAAGTACAGACCTGTGCCCTCTTGTTTGACTCGAGTTAGCAAGATAAGTCTCTTTGTTGTACGTCATTACAGACCTGTCACCGCTGTCTTGCTAGCTTTAAAATAAACTTTAAGACAAACTAAGACACTCTGTTGTATGTAAATACAGAACTGTGTCCGACATTTGCCTTTTAAAGAAAATTTGCAATACCGAAAAGTTATAATCATTGTGTATATGCCTTGATCATAAAAGTATGTCTAAGTATGAGACATGTAAGGTAGTTTCTTGATAAATAAAAAGGCCAAGGGATATTCTAAAGTGTAACATGTTTAAAGGGAAAATGATACCGACAATCGCCTAGAAATGTGTGTCACGACAAACAATCAGGGAATAAAAAAAAATTCCTAAGTGTGAGAGTGTAATGCTGAAAGTGCGTATCTGACACCACTATCTGATTGAACCTTTATTTGACTTTCTCGCCAAAAATATTCTGTTAGTATAGGATGTAAATTTTAAAAAAAGTATTTTTGGGTAGTTTAAGTTTAAAAATTTATTCAAAATTTTACTTTATTTTATTTTATTTTATTTTTATTTTAGTTTATTTTATTTTTATTTTTAAGTAGGAAAAAGGTCAAAGTTACTAAGGATGCATTTTTGGTTGAATAAAGAAACATTGCATGAACATCTATTGCTTAGTGTGAATAATTTTGTAAAGTTTGTTCCGTTACACGAAAAGGTTGAAATAGTTGGAAAAGTTGAAAAAGTTGAACTTTATTCAAGGATTTTAAAAAATTTCATTTAAATTCGAATTTAAGACAAATTCGAATTAACATTCAAATCTGTCAGAAAATTCGAGTTTGAAAGCAAGTTCGAAGGTTGTTAGTATATAAAGGTCAACAATGACTCATTATTGTCACCTACCTTCGATTTTCTATATTCGAACTTGCACAACTGCGATTTCGAACTTACCTTCGAGTTTGTCGTTGTCGAATCTTCTACTATTTCTCGAAGTATTGTCGATTTGTGTTCGAATCTACCAACAAATTTAGGTGTAAACATCCGTATTATACAATGTTTAGGTAGTCTAGGACTCAATTATAGCAAAAAATCGATGATTTTTGAAGTTTTTGGGTTTTAAACTTTGTGACTCAAAATCACAAGTTTTAACCGGTGAAACTACAAATAAATTACATACATCTTCGATTAGAACCTAATGGGAGTAGATGATACAAATTTGTAAGTCAAATGGGGTTTATATCATGGATTTGTACTCGAAAGTGACTGACTTCAAACATGTTCATCATGTTCGAACTTGTCAGAAAATTCGAATCTTTCAACAAATTCGAATTTAGTCAAATTCGAATATGTATCCTTTGCATCTGTTATTATATTTGAATGCTTTTATAAAATCATTCAAAACTTGTAGAAATTCGAGTGTGTTGGATTTTGGACTTATGTAAGTTCAAAATATAACAAATTCGAAATTAAACAAGTTTCATTTTTATCTTTAATTACTAATTTTGGTTATTATTTTATGTGCAGATATGGGTGAAAGGGCATTTTTCCAGAAGCATAACATGGTAATATCGCCGGATAGGGAGCTTCCCGAAGCTCAGGCATTTAGACAGATGGTGGAGTTTTTGGCACACTCCAGGGTTTCTTATGCCCTATCGCATAATGTGCAAATTATATTGCCGTATGTTAGACAATTTTGGGAACACCTTCAAGTTGACTGTATGGTGACGCCGACAGTTTTAAGGACGACAGTGGGAGGGCAGCCGATTGTTTTCTCCGCGGATATGCTCCGTCGAACTTTGCAGCTAGGGTCTGTAGAACAAGATGCAGGGCCAATTGATTTCACGGTGAACATAAGGCAAGTAGCATTCCTGCGTATGGGATATGCTTAGATATAACTAAGGCTTCGTTCATGAAGAGTGGATTGATAGGCCAGTGGAGGTACTTGGCGCACGTGATTATGGTGTGCTTTGCACCAAAAAAGGCTGGATTCGATTATATTGTTTCCAAGATGCAGTCGGCTATGATTGCCTTGGTTTATAATATGAGCTTCAGCTACTCGGAAATGTTCTTTGCGGAGTTTGTGCATCAGATAACTGCTCCAGCGCGCGAAAGATTTTTGATGTATTCGCGCTTTGTGTTGATGCTGATTCGTCATTTTTTGCCAAGTCTGCCACAGCTTCCAGATCTTCAAGGTGTGGCAGTTATAGATAACTGAATTTTTGCTGACTGCCAGTCGCACAATGCCCGCAAGGCTGAGCTGGTCAGACCACTTGATGCTCCTCTCTTTGGGGCAGTGGTAGATCCAGATTTTGTAAGGGCCTCAGCCGCAGCCTCAGCAACAACAGCCTCAGCAACAGCAACGACCTCCACCGCAACCAAGAAGAAGGCAAAGAGCTACAGCAAGTCAAACTGAGGCATCCAGGCCTTCAGCAAGCAGAATTCAAGACTCATCGGCAGCAGGTCCATCGTCGGATGCCGCGGGCCCGTTAGGTTTGGCCCACGAAGTTGATCCTCAAGTAGAGACTCTAGAGAAAATTTGGGCACATGGTACTCAGGCACAATAAGGTATTGCCGCTGAGCTAATTGATAATATCTTGGAGCCGCTAGTTAATCTCCATGATCTTATGAGAGACACTGACGAATATCAACCTCTCGAGGATGAGCAAATGGAATTCGAGGTCCAGTATCAAAGAGAAACTAAGGTAGAAGGTCAAGCAGTGACCACCTCAGAGTTTGAGTCTTAGGAAGTTGAAGAGGTAGAAGTCGAAGAAGTAGCAGTAGCACCGGTTGATCCATCTGTTCGAATCGGCAGATACGGATCAAGGATAGTTGTCAGTACGAGAGAGGAAGATACAAGGGCTGCCAGAGACTCAGATGACGATTCTGATTTTGAGGCAGAAGATCCTACTCCTCTCGTTCCTAGGCATAGGGCAAAGAGACATCGTTTTATGCTGGGTGCTTCATCCACTTCTGCTCCAGAGCCTGAAATCCCAGCTGTTCAGCCATCCATCACGCCATCACCAATCACATCCATTCCATCTACATCATCCACATTCACTGAGAATCAGCGATTTAGAGAGCTGAGGAGTAAAGTGGATTTCCAGTCAGTCCAAATCTTTCAGCTAACCACAGCACTCAAAGAACTTCAAGCGCATAACGTCAGACTTGATCAGGAGAATGCTAAACTGAAAACAACTGTTTCTGATCAAGCTTCTGAGATTAAATCAATGAAGTACCTCCTGGAGCAGTTAATGAAAAATCTTCAAGTTCAGGGGGAGATTAGCTGCAAAGAAGCCGAAGCGACAAGAAGAGATGATGATGACGGCAATGATCCCGAGGCAAGAAAAGAAGTGAGCTAGCAGATTTTCCGACTGCTCAGCAAGCATCATTTCAGGGGGAGCCAAGTCAGTCGACAATAGAAGAAAGGCCTGAAGGTGGATCTTCTAAGACCATAGAGAGCGAGATGATAGATGCTCTTATGGATATAGAAGAAGAAGAAATAGTGTTTGATTTTGTAGATGATGTTGAAGAATTGGAAGAAGAGGAATTTATTCCAGAAGAGATAGTTGATTGGAAATCTGATGATGAGGTCATGGAAGATGAAGAGAACCAACCAGAGCTGAACTGTTAAATCTTTAGTTCCGTAAGGAAGAGAAGAAAGCAGAGCCAAAGAGGAAGAATAAGATGAAAGTGCCAGGATCTGAAAATCTCTCTGGTGGATTTCTTAGTTGGTTCTTCGACAGAGAACTGCAGCTATTTATACTAAAAAGAAGAGATGGACTTCAATACCTAAGGCGAGCGCTCAAAGTGTTTAACACATTGCCAAAGGTAGAAGTGAAGGAGTTAGCCTGGAAAGAGTTGATCAATATTGGAGAGGACCCTTATGCTGAAGTTATTGCAAAGATAATAAGAAAAGAGGGCAGATCCGAAAAGTTTGAAAGACTCAAGCCGAGGTCTAGAAAGAGAGTTGAGGATGAGTCAAGGATAGATCCTCACACGGGAAGACCATGGGCTAAAATGGTTTACAAGCCTGTCAAAAGCTTGAAAAAGGTGCCGCTAAAGTCTATTTCACAAGACATTCTTGGAAACATGAAATGGTGGTATATAGACAATGATACAACTGAAGCAGTAATGGAGGATATAGAAGACAAAGTTATTTTGAGAGTATATTATCCACTGTACCTGATAAACCTATCTAAGGATGACCTACGAAAGCTACACGATCAGCCTATCTTCTTTCATGAAGGCTGGAGATCTGAGGCTAGGAAATTCCAAAAGATAGTTAGAGTATGTAATGATATAGGATTATATGTAGGTAGTAACTTATAAAGTTCGAGTACTTAGGTAAATATTAGTAATTAGAAGCTATCGTCAAGGAGGAGTCTGTTAGTGCATCCTGTGTGACGATAGCAGTCTAAGTATAGATAGTATTTTGTATACTGTTAATTTACTTGATATTGAATATTAACAAGTGTTTGATATATGTTTGTTTATATATGTTTGATATTGATTGTTTGTATGTTTGAGCTTAGGGTAATGTATTACAATAAGTTCAAACATAAAGTTCAAAGACAAGTTCAAACATAAGTTCAAAGATAAGTTCAAACATAAGTTTGAAGGATAAGGTTCGAATTTAGTTAGAGGACAAGGTTCGAATTTAGTTAGAGGACAATTTCGAAAAGGCCTTGGGCCAAGTTCGAACTTGTCCTAGACAAACTCAAACTGAGTTGTATAATTAAGGGTTAATTCGATTAATTATCAGACTTTTGCAGAATTTCAGAGAGTTTAAGCAAAAGGGCGATCTCGAACTTGCTAGCAATCAGAGAGTTTCGTTTGGAGAGAATCATCGTGTCGGGACGTTTAGTTGTTCGTCTATCACCGTTTTAGTCTCCGTGTTTCGGTGTGCATGGTCTATCCGTCAAGCAACTAACGAGGACTCCGCACTCGTTGGAAGGTGTCACGTCAAGATAGGATCCGTAGAGAGGAGACCTTACAAGTTTGACTGGCAGTCAGCAAAAATTAATTTTTCTATAATCGCCACACTTTGAAGATCTGGAAGCTGTGGCAGATTCGACAAAAGATGTCGGATAAGCATCATCGCGGAGCGCGAATACATCAAAAATCTTTCACGCGGTGGAGCTGTGATCTGGTGCACAAACTCAGCAAAGAACATCTCTGAATAGCTGAAACGCTTGTTATATATCAGAGCAATCATAGCCGACTGCATATTGGAGACAACGTAATCGAATCCAGCCTTTTTCGGTGCAAAGCACACCATAATCACATGTGCCAAATACCTCCACTGCCCTATTAATCCACTATTCATAAATGAAGCTTTGGTTATATCTAGGGCATATCCCATGCGCAAGAAGGCCGCTTGCCTTATATTCACCGGGAAATCAATGGGCCCTGCCTCTTGATCTTCAGACCCGAGCTGCAGAATCTGACGCAGCATGTCAGCAGAGAAAACAATTGGCTGCCCACCGACTCTGGTTTGAAAAACTGTCGGGGTTACAGTGCAGTCCACTTGTAAGTGTTCCCAAAATTGTCTTACATATGGTAAGACTATTTGCACATTATGGGATAGGGCATAAGAAACCCTGGAATGTGCCAAAAATTCCACCATCTGTCTAAACGATTGAGCTTCGGGAAGCTCCCTATCTGGAGACATTACCATATAATGCTTTGTGAAGAACGCTCTATCACCCATATCTACACATGAAGACAAAAACTAAAGTTAGAGGTGAAAAATAAATATGAAACTTGTTAAATTTCGAATTTGTTTCATTTTGAACTTACATAAGTCCAAAACCCAACAAATTCGAACTTCTACAAGTTTGAATTTAAAATTATGAAAAACATTAGAATTTAATAACAAATTCGAAGGACATGTTCGAATTTGATTAAATTTCGAATTTGTTGATATTTTAACAAATTCGAATTTCCTGACAAGTTCGAACATGATGAACATGTTCGAAGTCGGTCACTTTCGAATGCAAATCCATGATTTAAACCTCATTTGACTAAAAAATTGTATCAACTAATCCTATTTGGTTCTAATCGAAGATATATGCAATTTATTTGAAGTTTCACCGGTTAAAACTTGTGATTTTGAATCACAAAGTTTAAACCCCAAAAACATAAAAATGGTCGATTTTTTGCTATAATTGAGTCCTAGACTACCTAAACTTTGTATAATACTGATGATTATACCTAAATTTGTTGGTAGATTCGAACACAAATGAACAAAACTTCGAGAAATAGTAGAAACTTCGAAACGATAAAGTCGAAGCACAAGTTCAAAATCGCACAGACACAAGTTCGAAGAATGAAAATCGAAGGTAGGTGATAATGAATGAGTCAATGTTGACCTATTTATACCAACCATATTCGAACTTGTATTTAATTATGAATTTCCTGACAGATTCGAATGTTAATTCGAATTTGTCTTGAATTCGAATTTAAATGAAAATTTTGAAAATCCTTGAATAAAATTCAACTTTTTCAACTTTGTCGTGCAACGGAAGAAACCTTGCAAAATTATTTACACTAAGCAATAGATTTTCATGCAATGTTTGTTTATTCAACCAAAAATGCATCCTAGTAACTTTGACCTTTTTTCCTACTTAGAATAAAATAAATGAAAATAAATGAAAATAAAATAAAGTAAATAAGATAAAATAAAATTTTGAATAAAATTTAAACTTAAGTTACTCAAAAATACTTTTAAAAATTACATCCTATACTAACAGAATATTTTTGGCGAGAAAGTCAAAGAAGGTTCAATCAGATAGCGGTATCAAATACGCACTTTCAATGTTACACTTTCACATGTAGGAATTTTTGATTCCTTTGATTGTTTGTCGTGACACACATTTCTAGGTGATTGTAGGTATTGTTTTCCCTTTAAACGTGCTACACTTTGGAATATCCATTGGCCTTTTTATTTATCAAGAAACTACCTTACGTGTCTCATACATAGACATACCTTTATGATCAAGGCATACACACAATGATTATAACTTTTTGGTATTGAAATTTTTCTTTAAAAGGCGAACATCGGACACAGTTCTGTATTTACATACAACAGAGTGTCGTAGTTTGTCTTAAAGTTTATTTTAAAGCTAGCAAGACAACGATGACAGGTCTGTACTGACGTACAACAAAGCGACTTATCTTGCTAACTCGAGTCAAACCAGAGGTAACAGGTCTGTACTTACGTACAACAAAGTGACTTGTTTTGACTCTCTCCTAACTATCATGATTTTTCTTTTCTTTTCTTTAAGATGTATCTGATGTTGCTATACATCCTCAGAAAATTTGCATACCTCATTTAGAATCATTGTCTGTATTTCTCTAACATAAAAATTAAGACCCTTTGGTCATACATCTAAGTTAGTTACACATATGACATTTTCTTGAATATTTTATTAGCTTTGCGATTCCCTTTGAGTATTATGCCTACCAACACATCAAACTAGAAAATGTATATCACTTAGAGTTTTAGATGCATGATGTGTGAAAGCTTAACACTTAGGGATTGTATCGACTATGCTAATTTTCGTCACTTTGAACCTATGTATCTAAGACTGAACACTATTTTCTAATATTCTCTTTTTTTGAGCTTATTATGGTTTTCTCCCGTTTTTCTTTTGTTTTTCATAGATAAGAAAAAGCTAATAACGTACCATACTAAACTTACTATAAAAAGAAAGAAACTCTACTAACATACTACTATTAAGAAAAATAAATTCTATTAAGGTCAAGTTACTCTAGATTACGCATGCCATTTACTTGAACTAATGTGACACCCTTGCCACAACAACCACCAATTACAAAACACCCAGGATTAATCACCAACATACAAATACATAATGATCTGATAACCTAGTTTAAGTGCGGAAGCATTAAAATATATAAATAAAGTAGTGCAACAGTGACAAACACCCTACGGTGCTACAAGGTACAATATCTAAGTCTATATACCCAATACAATTATTACAACATCCAGAATATAAAACAACACTGTCACAAACCATAATTATCGACTGAGTAGTAGAATTCTTCCAAGAACTTCACACACGACCTAACTAGAAGGCCCGGCAGCAGACTTTCCCTTTCCTGTAAAAATACAACATCTGAGAGGTAAGCGAATGCTTAGTGAATACAAAGATTACGCATTTTATAAATTTTTATGAAGCCCCAAGGGTAACACCGATGACAAACATCGTATACCCTTCTTCGTACACCAAGTACGGACCAGAGCCGCAGCCCCTACGAGCCCAAAGCTCTACATTAAACATACCATCTGAGACAAACGTACGATCGGGGATGACATACTGCCTACCAGAACCTCGGAGGGATCAGCTCCAGGTCATATAGCGCAGTAACATCAGAGTAATCGATGCGACCCACCGGTCCATCACTAGATGCACAACAATCGAACGGACATGCAACAAGTAAGAATGTGCATCTAAATCTACGCAAGTTAGTAGAATTCCAAATAATAAATAAAGCAACAGGTCTCAGCAGTCAATGCTTAACATAAAACAGATATCAACATGCGAAATCTAATGTACTCACAGTGGGTGCGTAAATAAAACTTCAATATTATTTCTCTTCGGGCTTTCAACCGGATCCACCAAGTACCCCACTGTGGGTTAAACAACACCACAAGGGACCTGTAAGTCAGTTTTAACAGTACTTCGTGTCAACAACTTGTTTAGTTTCGTAAAACTATAAATCATACATTTTGCAACATTTGATCCCCATTTCGGATCCATATCAGTTTCATAAGTTTAAATCACATCATTTGATGAGTTCTTATTCTCAATTATCGCTCCTTTATTTGCCTTACTTTAGTACAAGAGATATCCCAAAACTGTGGTTATTAGCCCATAATTTCAGTTCCTTTAAACCCATTCGAATTTTTCCCAAAAATTGATATCTCGCCGAGTTGGTCATAGGAACTCGCCGAGTTCCTATTAAACTCGAACCAATTCGACTTTAGGGGCTAAATTCGAACCCCATTCGAATTTAGGGGTTAAATTCGAACCCTATCTCGAATTTAGAGGCTAAACTGGAATATATACTCGAATTTAGTACAAAAATCGAGTTTGTTCTTGCATTGCGACTATGTTCTTGGAATTTTCAAGTTTGTTCATATCTACAACTTAAATTCTTCATTTGTAAGCCTAAAATCATGAATATGTTAAGTATCAAACCTAGATTCGATTATATTATGCATACTCGATCATATTCTTGCTAATACTCAAGCAAAACTAGCTCTAAATCACATAAAATTAACAGATTCGAATTTATGTTCTTCAAAACCGAAATACATAAACTAAAAAGGGTCGATTCTTACCTAAATCCGTATGAAATCAAAAATTCCAATCATAGATTGTTGTAGTACTCCTCGAGATCTTTCCGATGACGTATAAATCTCGTTAATCGGCCGGTCGGTTTGTGAGATAATCTAGAGAGAAGTAGAGAGAGTTTTCTAGAGAGAGAGTCTAGAGAGAGAGTGCAAATGTGAAAATGAAAGGCTTTTAGCCTTTTTATTCAACTTTCATTATTTTTGCACATTTCACCCCTCAACTTAACCGATTCCATAAATACTGATTTATTCTTAAATTTATCATTACTAACTTTTATAATTTGTAATAGGGAAAATTACCAAGAAAGGTAATATAAAATACAAAATTTGACAATAAAGGTATTGTAAAAAATTTTTTGCCAAGAAAAGTAATATAAAATTCTATTTTGGCCGAGAAAGAACATGAAATTCAAATTTTAGGTCAAGAAAGATAATCAAATATTATTCGCTTACCAAAAAAGGGAGCATAAAATTAAAAATTTACCTTTTTAATTTGTCATCAATACCCTTTTATGTCAAATTTGAATTATATGTTACCTTTCTTGGGCTAAAAAATTTTACATTATCCTTATTGGCAATTTCTGAATTTTATGCTACCTTTTTTGGTAATTTTCCCTTTGTAATACTCCATAATAATAATTCAGAGTTCAACTTTTCTTAAAATAACAACAAACTTTTTAATCTTCCAAATACATAATCAATGCTCAAATTTCAACTTAATTATAAATTTTCCACTTAAATAGTTCTGAATTACAGTAATTGAATTCGAGGATGTTACAACATGGGCTCCACCACGCTCTAACTTCATCCTCGAAGTTATTTGACTTCAAACAGCTGCGGATATTTTCGTAACATATCAGCTTTCGTTTCCCATGTATGATTGGCTCCCTTATGATGCTTCCAACGTACAAGCACCATTTCGATCTCCTTGCTCCTCAGCTTTTTCATCTTAGTATCTAACACACACTCCGGCTCCTCAACATACCGGAGCCTTTCATCAACTTGCAGCTCGGTGTAGTCAGCCCAATCCTCATTGTCAGCAGTAAAGGATTTCCTAAGATTTCCAACATGAAATACCAGGTGTATGCCCGACATCCCTTCAGGCAACTCTAAACGATACGACTGATTTCCAACTTTTTCAACAATCCTGAATGGTCCGACGAATCTCGGAGCCAACTTTCCTCTCTTCACGAAACGAGTAACACCTCCCATAGGTGATACTTTCAGATATACCCAATCATCTACTTCAAAGTTGATCGGTTTGTGCCTCTTATCGTATTAACTTTTCTGACGATCCTGGGCCGCCTTCATGTTCTGCCTAATCAACTATATCTTCTCGTTTGTTTCTTGAAGCAAGGCCGGCCCAGGAATTGGTGTTTCACCCGTTTCCCTCCAACACGTAGGAGTCCTAAATCTCCTTCCATACAAAGCCTCAAACGGTGCCTTCTTGATTGTTGCGTGATAGCTGTTATTATACAAAAACTCTATTAGTGGCAGATGATCGTCCCAATTTCCACCGAGATCTAACACACACGATCTCATCATGTCTTCCAAAGTAAGGATGGTCCGTTCGCTTTGACCATCGGTTTGTGGACGGTAAGCCGTACTCAATGCTATTCTCGTTCCCAACCCTTCTTGTAGTGCTGACCAGAAGTTCGATGTAAATCGGCTATCACGATCCGATACTATGGACTTAGGCACTCCATGTCTAGAAACGATCTCGTCCATATAAATCTGAGCCAACTTCTCCAGCGAATAATTTTCTCTAATCGGTGTAAAGTGAGCCGATTTAGTTAACCTATCGACTATCACCCAAACTGCATCGTGTTGACGCCTAGTTTTCGGCAGTTTTGTAACGAAATCCATCGTTATGTGTTCCCACTTCCATTCCGGAATGGGAAGCGGTTGCAAACTGCCATAGGGTTGCTGATGTTCGGCTTTCACCAGCGGACAAGTTCGACATCTTTCCACATACTGCCCTATGTTCTTTTTCAATCCCGGCCACCAGAAGTCTTTCAGCTCGTTGTACATCTTTGTACTTCCAGGATGTACAGAAAACCTAGACTGGTGTGCTTCTTCGATGTTCACCTGTCTCATTCCACCAAACTTCGGCACCCATATTCTCCAGTATATCCCTTTCAATCCCGACTCACTTGTTTCCATTATCTTCATCTGTACCCTTATATCTTCATCACCAATGTTTTCTTCCTTCAAAGCTTCCACTTGAGCAGCTTTAACATCATCAATTATTGTGGAAGTTAACATCGTGGACGTCATCATATAGCAACAATCCTTAGAATATGCTTTACGGCTTAAAGCATCGGCTACTACGTTAGCCTCTCCGGGGTGATAAAGGATTTCGCAGTCATAATCCTTTATAAGTTCAATCGACTTACGCTGTCTCATATTAAGCTCCTTCTGACTAAAAATATATTTCAAACTCTTATGATCTGTGTAAAGTTGACACTTAGTTCCATATAGATAGTGCCTCCACAATTTCAATGCAAACGTAACTGCAGTAAACTCCAGATCATGTGTTGAATAATTCTTCTCATGCTGCTTCAACTGTCTTGAAGCATATGCTATAACCTTTCCACGCTGCATCAGTACAGCGCCTAACCCCAGTCTCGAGGCATCCGTATATACCACAAAATCATCATTGCCTTCAGGTAAGGCAAGTATTGGTGCCTCACTTAATGCCTTCTTCAGAACCTCAAAGGCCTCCTGCTGCACAGTTTGCCATACAAACGGTGCATTTTTCTTTGTTAATGCAGTTAAAGGAACTGCAATCTTAGAAAAGTCCTTTATGAACCTCCGATAGTATCCCGCCAACCCCCGAAAACTTCTAACTTCAATAACCGAACACGGCCTTTCCCAGTTCTTTATTGCTTTAACTTTGGCTGGATCCACAGAAATCCCAGCCCCCGAAATCACATGCCCTAGAAATTGTATCTGTTGTAGCCAAAACTCACACTTTGAGAATTTGGCATACAACCTTTCCTTTCTTAGCAACTCCAATAACTCCCTTAGGTGATCAGCGTGCTCAGCCTCAGACTTAGAGTATACTAGAATGTCATCAATAAAAACGATGACCGACTTGTCTAACATCGGTCTACAAACTCGGTTCATCAAATCCATAAAGACAGCCGGGGCATTGGTTAACCCGAAAGGCATAACCAAGAACTCATAATGCCGATAACGCGTCCTAAATGTTGTCTTAGGCACATCCTCTTCTCGTACCTTCAACTGATGGTACCCCGACCTCAAATCAATTTTGGAAAACACACTAGCTCCATGTAGTTGATCAAATAAGTCATCTATCCTCGGCAGTGGATACTTATTCTTGATGGTTAACTTATTCAGCTCCCGGTAGTCAATGCACATTCGCATTGTGCCATCTTTCTTCTTTACAAACAGAACCGGAGCTCCCCACGGCGATGAACTCGGTCGAATGAAGCCTTTGTCCAACAACTCTTGAAGCTGTGTCATCATCTCTTTCATCTCGGTTGGGGCAAGGCGAAACTGAGAACGAGCTACCGGTGCAGCTCTAGGGATCAAGTCAAATTTAAATTCCACTTGTCTCTCAGGCGGCACGCCAGACAAGTCTTCCGGAAACACATCCGGGAATTGTGAAACAACAGGCACATCGGCCAAAGTCCTCTTCTCAGCCTTAGCATCAATCGCATATGCTAAGTACGCGTCACATCCTCTTGCAACAAGCTTTCGAGCTTTTGCAATAGTCAGCAAACACAGATCCCCGCTTGTCCTATCCCCATATATACATATCTCACGCCCCTCCGGAGTAGTTATCTTTATCATATGCTTCTTACACACTATATGGGCTTCATTCTCAATCAACCAGTCCATCCGGACTATTACCTCAAACTCGCTGAACTCAATAGGGATCAGGTCCAAATTGAAGACTACATCCTCAATTACTAATGTGCAATTACGGTATACGTGATCTACTTTGACTAGAGTATTGCTAGCAGTTTCTATGTCAAGTACATCAGATAATCTAGACAGTGGCATGGCAAGTCTTTGTGCAAATACAGTGGAAACAAACGAACGATTTGCACCAGAATCAAATAAAACTCTTGCAGGCAAAGAGTTAACTATGAACGTACCCGTAACCACCTCTGGGTTTTCCCTGGCGTCCTTCACCGTTAACTGAAAAGCAGGAGCCGGTGCCCTTTGTGACTGACCCCGGCGGTTAACTGAACCACCACTTGAACCTCCAGAAGATCGGGTTGATGATGGAGCAGCAGCTGCTGGAGCATTCTTCCTACAGTTCCTACAATAGTGACCCCACACCCCACACCTATAGCAAGCATCTCATTTCCTTAGGCACTCACTCTGGAAATGACCCAGCTCTCCACAGCAGAAGCAAGCACGTCCATTAGTACACTTGCCAAAGTGCTCCAGATGACACTTATTGCAATACTGCGGCTCGGTGTTGATGGAATAAGCACGAGCGCGACCACGATCAGAAGAACCAGACAGTCGGCGATAAGACTGCTGAGGTGAGTACTGTGAAGACCGGGAAGATCCCGAGTATCCTCCCTCATGTTGGCGCTTCGGCGGTGACGGCTGTGTTGGGTTGGTGGAAGCAGCAGCGGACCCAATGGAATAACCCGACATTATCAGAATTTGCTCTACATTTCTGGCAGCCTCAAGTAAACCAGAAAATGTAGGATAGCGAACGTTACTCATAACTCGCCTGATCTCAATATCCAGACCAGCCTCGAACCTGGTCACCTTCCTTTCTTCAGTATCAACTTGATGAGGCGCGAACAGACTCAGCCTCGTGAACTCCACAGCATATTGGGACACAGTCTTAGTCCCCTGCATCAGTGCCATAAACTTCGCTTCCAACCTTCGACGCTCATCAACCGGACAATACTGCTGAGTGAATAAGTCCGTGAACTCAGCCCAAGTCATTACAGAAACCTTCTCCAATGTTAAAGCATTCACCATAGCGTTCCACCACATGATCACATCATTGGTGAACATAGCGGTAGCATACCGAACCATGTCCTTCTCAGCAGGGTCGCTGATTCGGAATGTTCGTTCGGTTGCCGTTATCCATTCGAGTGCGGCAACAGCGTCTCCCAATCCATTAAACTCCACAGCCCCGTTTCCCTTGAAGTCCTTAAACCGACAACCTTTGGGCTAGTTAGATGACCCAGTATTGTCATCTTGTTCCTCATTGTTGCCCCCTTCTTTTTCTTTATTCTTTCTCTTATCTTCTCTTCGCTTAGCTTCGGCCTCATCTCGAGCCCGAAATTGATCTTGAATCATTTTGTTCTGCTCAGCCATCATGGCTAGCATCATCTCCCTTGTTTCTTAAGGTGTCATTCCTCCTCAAGACATGTTCTGAAATAATAAACATATAACTTATTTAGTAACATGTCATTAATTTAAAGACACCACCCATTTGTCCCGTATGATTGTCAATCTCCTATGATTACTAGATCGTAACCTATCTTAGTTCAGATCATTACTTAGTATCACTACATGTCATCACTTAATGTTTGAGACCAAGACCTCACGGACACTTGAATCTCAAACTACTGCTCTGATACCATCTCGTGTGACACCCTTGCCACAACAACCACCAATTACAAAACACCCAGGATTAATCACCAACATACAAATACATAATGATCAGACTAGTTTAAGTGCGGAAGCATTAAAATATATAAATAAAGTAGTGCAACAGTGACAAACACCCTACGGTGCTACAAGGTACCATATCTAAGTCTACATACCCAATACAGTTATTACAACATCAAGAATATATAACAACACTGTCACAAACCATAATTACCGATTGAGTAGTAGAATTCTTCCAAGAACTTCACACACGACCTAACTAGAAGGCCCGGTAGCAGACTTTCCCTTTCCTGTAAAAATACAACATCTGAGAGGTAAGCGAATGCTTAGTGAATACAAAGATTACGCATTTTATAAATTTTTATGAAGCCCCAAGGGTAACACCGATGACAAACATCGTATACCCTTCTTCGTACACCAAGTACGGACCAGAGCCACAGCCCGTTCGAGCCCAAAGCTCGGCATTAAACATACCTTCTGAGACAAACGTACGATCGGGGATGACATACTGCCTACCAAAACCTCGGAGGGATCAGCTCCAGGTCATATAGCGCAGTAACACTAGAGTAATCGATGCGACCCACCGGTCCATCACTAGATGCATAACAATCGAACGGACATGCAACAAGTAAGAATGTGCATCTAAATCTACGCAAGTTAGTAGAATTCCAAACAATAAATGAAGCAACAGGTCTCAGCAGGGAAAGCTTAACATAAAACAGATATAAACATGCGAAATCTAATGTACTCACAGTGGGTGCGTAAATAAAACTTCAATATTATTTCTCTTCGGGCTTTCAACCGGATCCACCAAGTACCCCACTGTGGGTTAAACAACACCACAAGGGACCTGTAAGTCAGTTTTAACAGTACTTCGTGTCAACAACTTGTTTAGTTTCGTAAAACCATAAATCATAAGTTTTGCAACATTTGATCCCCATTTCGGATCCATATCCGTTTCATAAGTTTAAATCACATTGTTTGATGAGTTCTTATTCTCAATTATCTCTCCTTTATTTGCCTTACTTTAGTACAAGAGATATCCCAAAAGTGTGGTTATTAGTCCATAATTTCAGTTCCTTAAACCCATTCGAATTTTTCCCAAAAATTGATAGAACTCGCCGAGTTGGTCATAGGAACTCGCCGAGTTTCTATTAAACTCGAACCAATTCGACTTTAGGGGCTAAATTCGAACCCCATTCGAATTTAGGGGTTAAATTCGAACCCTATCTCGAATTTAGAGGGTAAACTCGAATATATACTCGAATTTAGTACAAAAATCGAGTTTGTTCTTGCATTTCGACTATGTTCTTGGTATTTTCGAGTTTGTTCATATCTATAACTTAAATTCTTCATTTGTAAGCCTAAAATCATGAATATGTTAAGTATCAAACCTAGATTCGATTATATTATGCATACTCGATCATATTCTTGCTAAAACTCAAGCAAAACTAGCTCTAAATCACATAAAATTAATAGATTCGAATTTATGTTCTTCAAAACAGAAATACATAAACTAAAAAGGGTCGAATCTTACCTCAATCCATATGTAGTCAAAAATCCAATCGTAGATTGTTGTAGTACTCCTCGAGATCTTTCCGATGACGTATAAATCTCGATAATCGGCCGGTCGGTTTGTGAGATAATCTAGAGAGAAGTAGAGAGAGTTTTCTAGAGAGAGAGTCTAGAGAGAGTGTGCAAATGTGAAAACGAAAGGCTTTTAGCCTTTTTATTCAACTTTCATCATTTTTGCACATTTCACCCCTCAACTTAACTGATTCCATAAATACTGATTTATTCTTAAATTTATCATTACTAACTTTTATAATTTGTAATACTCCATAATAATAATTCAGAGTTCAACTTTTCTTAAAATAACAACAAACTTTTAAATATTCCAAATACATAATCAATGCTCAAATTTCAACTTAATTATAAATTTTCAACTTAAATAGTTCCGAATTACAGTAATTGAATTCGAGGATGTTACAACTAACAACTCAAAACATGACTTATCAAAAGCTTTAGTAAACAAATCAGCATTATTATCTTCCGTTGCCACTTTTACCAGCTTTATTAAATTCTTTTCAGCACAATCACGCATAAAATGATGTCTTATGTCTATGTGCTTTGTTTTACTGTGTTTAACTGGATTATTGGTTATAGCAATAGTAGACTGGTTATCTTCCTAATAGGAGTATGAGTATAAGTCAAACCGTAATCCTGCAATTGTTGTTGTATCCACAAAACCTGTGAACAGCAGCTACCAGCAGCTACATATTCGGCCTCGCACGTTGACACGACTATCGAAGATTGTTTCTTGCATTGCCAGGATACGAGTCTCCCTCCAAGGAACTGACAACCTCCAGTTGTTGACTTTCGATTCATGCTGCAACCTCCATAATCTGAATCCGTGAAAGCTTCCAATTCCAAATCACCATCCGTGTGATACCAAAGTCCCAGCTTCGGTTTCGACTTGAGGTATCTCAGAATCCGCTTCACAGCTTTCATATGCATCTCTTTCGGATTGGCTTGAAACCTAGCACAAATACACACAGCAAACATTATGTCAGGTCTAGAAGGAGTTAAATACATGAGTGGCCCAATCATGGCACGTTATAAAGTCGGATCCACATCGGTATCACTTTCTGTACCCGGTCCGAGATTGTGATTCACTTGAATCGGCGTGCTAAAGTGAGCAGTCAGCTTGGTTCCCTCAATCCCATTACCACTTATAAGGTCTTGAAGTCACAGATCTATCTAGACGCGACACCGTCCAACGAGTGCGGAATCCTCGTTAGCGGCTTGACGGTAAGATCACGCACACGAAACACGGAGACTACCACGGTGCTACAAAAACAACCTTGAACGACCCTACACGATGATTCTCTTCGAAAACACACTCTGAATACTAGTAAACACGAGATCGCCTTTGCTTAATCACTCTCTGAAATTCTGCAAAAGTCCAATAATTATTCGAGTTTCTCCTTATTAATACTGACAGATTCGAGTTTGTCTTAGGACAAATTCGAATCAGGCCCAAGGCCCATTCGAATTTGTCCTATTGACAAATTCAAATTTACCTATAAGTTCAAATTCGAATTTATATCAAATTCGAATTTCAACTATCAAACTTCTATTGCAACATATGTTTTAACTTATGTTTGAATATATCTTTGAACTTTATGTTTGAACTTCTTGTAATACGTTACACCAAGTTCAAACATACAATCAACAAATATTAAACACACATATAATCACATATATCAAACACTAGTCAATATTCAATATTACGTAACTTGTCTTACACAAAATGCTAACTATACTTAGACTGCTATCGTCACACAGGGTGTACCAACAGACTCCCCCTTGACGATAGCTTCTAACTATTTATATTTTGACTAAGTACTTGGTTTATTCAAAATACTACCAGCATACAGGCCTTGTTCAACACAAAACTTAACCACATTCTGATACTTTTTGGCCTCAGACTCCATATGTGCATCACACGAGATTTTGTGAGCATGAAGAACTTGAAGATCATCTTTGTACAGATTAACTAGGTGAAGCGGATCATACACTCTAAGAATCACCTTTTCTTCTAGGTCCTCCATTACTGCTTCACCAGTCTCGCTTTCAACGTACCTCCAGTTGAGATTACCCAACACATTCTGTGGCATCGGTTTTAGAGGGACTTTCTTTAAACATCTAACTGGTTTGTTCTGAATTTTCATCCATGGTCTACCAGTCAGAGGATCAATTCTACTATCATCCATCACTCTTTTGCCAATTCTTGGATTGAGCCTTTCAAATATCCTCGACCTCCCTTCCCTTCTAATGATCTTAGAAATGATTTCAGCGTAGGGATCATCTCCGATATTGATAAGCTCCTTCCACGCGAACGCTTTTATCTCAACCTTTGGTAGTCAGTTGAAATCTTTCAATCTTCTCCTGAGATAATAGAGGCCATCCTTTCTCTTGATGATAAACAACTGCAGTTCTGGATCAAAAAACCAGTTAAGTATATTTCCGGATAGCTTTCCAGCACTAGGCACCAGCATCTTTTCCTTCAATTCTATATCCTTCTTCTCTGCCCTAAACCATAGCTTTCGCTGTTCTTCATCAGTAAGCTCCCTGGCAGGCTCTTCAACTTGTTATTCAACATTTAAAGCAGCTTTAACAGCTTCTATGTTAATCACGTTTTGTTCCTCCGTCACATATGTATCGGTGATGGGATTTTCCTGAATGATGATTTCATTAGCTTCATCTTCCTCATCACCCAATACTTCATCGTCAGGATTCCATTCAGGAATTATTCAGGAATAATTTCTCCTTCCTCTAGCTCATCAATCTCATCTTCAAAGTCAAAATCCAACACCTCTTCCTCAATATTCATCAGAGCTTCTATCATTTCGCTCATGTCGCTCTCCATGACCTTTAAGGAACTCGCCTCACCTCTTTCAGCACCAGTCTGACTTGGCTCCGCCTAAAGTTCGGCATGTTGAGCAGCAGAAAAATCTACTGGCTCATTGTCTTTTGGTGCATCGGGATCATTGCCTTCATCATCGTCCCTTCTCAACTCCTCAGCATCCCTGCAACTATTCTCCCCCAGAGCCTTAGGTTTTTCATTAGTTGCTCAATCAGGGACATCATAGAGCAGATTTCTGCAGCCTGATCTGCGACGAACGTCTTTAACTCAAGATTCTATTGTTCAATCTTTATAACAGACGTCTTCAATTCTACATTCTCTTTGTCAATATTTGCGTTATGCGCCTGTATCTCGCCGACGGCTATAGTGAGCTGAAATATTTGGACTTGTTGGAAATCAACCTTCCTTCTGAGCTCAAAAAACCGTTGATTGGCAGTGAAGGTAGATGAAGATGATGGAAAGGATGTGATGGGTGACGGGTTGATTGGTTGTGGAATTGATGGAATTGATGATTGAACGGGTGGTGGTGGAATTGATGGCTGAGCTGATGGCTGAGTAGATGGAACTTCAGGCCCAGAAGCAGAAGCCGATGAAGCTCCCTGTATCTTCATCCTCGAAATCGGAGTCATCTGCATCCGAATCCCTAGATGCTCTCCTTTTCCTTGCTTCTTCATCAATTACCATTTTTCTTGATCCATATGTGGTTATTCGAATGATCTTCTGTCTCTTTCTCAATCTCAATCTCTTCAACTTCTTCCGACTCACACTCAGATGTGGTCACAACTTGACCCTCTTGCTCAGGTACATAATCCTCTATCTGGCGAAAAATATCTTCTTCATCAGCTGGAGGTTCCAAAATATCTCCAACAACTTCAGAAGTAATCGCTTCATTTGCATGCGGCCCTTGAGCCCAAATCTCTTCCAATGTCTCCACTCGTGGATCAATTTCGGGGGCTACAACTGAAGGACCTGCTTCTTCGGGCTCTTGCACTCGAGTAGTTGAAGGCCTAGTAGCCTGACTTTGTCTAACTGAAGGTCTCTATCTCCTTCTTTGTTGATGCTTAGGCCTCTGCTGTTGTTGTTGTTGTAATGGCGGCAGGTTTGGCAATGATCAAAAATCCTTTTGTCGATCACAGCGACACTTTGAATTTCCGGTAATGGCGGCAGCTTTGGTAAAAAATGTCTGATCAACATCATCACGAACCTAGGATACAGCAAAAATCTTTCTCTTGCCGAAGCTGTTATTTGGTGAACAAACTCCGCAAAGAACATTTCAGAATAACTGAACCTCTGGTTGTAGACCAATGCTACCATCGCTGACTGCATCTTCGACACGATGTAATCAAAACCGACTTTCTTCGGGGCGAAGCATACCATGAAAACATGTGCTAAATACCTCCATTGCCCAATCAAACCGCTCTTCATGAACGACGCCTTTGCCACATCAAGGCTATACCCCATTCTTAAGAACGCAGCTTGCTTAACTTCCAACGGAAAGTCTATCGGCCAAGCTTCCTGCTCTGCAGACCCCAACTGCAAGACCCGGCACAACATATCTGCTGAGAACAGGAGGGGCTGCCCAACTATTCTGGTCCTTAATACCGTCGGAGTAACAGTACAATCGACCTGCAAATGATCCCAAAACTCCCAAACATAAGGCAACACTATCTGGACATTGTGCGAAAGGGCATAAGAAACCCTTGAAGCAGCCAAAAAATCCACCGTCTGGCGGAATGCCTGAGCTTTAGGCAGCTCGCGGTCTGGTGACACGACCATATTGTGTTTTTGGATAAACACTCTATCCGCCATATCTGCACAATAAAGTATACAATATATTAGAATGACCAAAATAAAAATAAACTTGTTTAAATTCAAATTTGTTTTATTTTGAACTTATGTAAATTCAAAATCCAACACATATGAATTTCTACAAGTTTGGTTTAAAATTTAGTCAAATATTTCGATTTTAACAGCAAATTCGAATAACATATTCGAAAACAACCCTCATTCGAGTGTATTGGTTTGTTCGAGTTTAATGACAAACTCGAAGCCAAGAACAAACTCGAAATGTCGGTAGTTTAACATCTGAACACTAATATTTAAACCATTTTAGACTTAGAAAATCACATCCATTAGTCCTAATAGGTTCTAATCGAAGATATTTGGCACTTATTTGATGTTTCACCGGTTCAAACTTTGTTATTTCGAATTACAAAATTCACACCATTAAAACCTCAAAATCGGTCGATTTTTGCACAAATTGAGTCTAAAACATCCTAAATCTTGTATAATGATTTTGATTATTCTCGAACTCAAATGGACAAAAACTCGAGTAACAGTGGAAAACTCGAACCGACAAACTCGAATGTATAAACTCGAAATCTCTCTGTATAAACTCGAAGACTCAAATTCGAAGGTAGGTGAATAATGAATGTCACTGTTGACCTATTTATACTAACCACCTTCGAGTTTGTATCCAAATTCAAGTTTACTGCCAAATTCAAATGAGACATTCGACTTTGGCTTAAATTCGAATTTAACTGAAAATTTTGAAAGCTTTGAATTAAATTCAACTTTTTCAACTTTTTTCGTGTAACGGACTAAACTATGCAAAATTCATTTCCCTAAGCACAAGATTTTCACGCAATGTTTAAATTATTCAACTAAAGAATGCATCATCAGTAACTTTGACCTTTTTCCTAAATAATATAAAATAAAATAAAGAAAGATAAAAAATAAATTAAAATTAAAATTAAAATTTTGAACAAAACTTAAACTTAAACTAATCTATAATATTAAAATTTACAACCTATATTTTATACTAACAGAATATTTTTGGTGAGTATAGACAATCAAATGTTCAATCAGATAGCGGTGTCAAATACGCACTTTCAGTATTCAACTTTCACACTTAGGAATTTTTTGATTCCTTTGATTGTTTGTCGTGACACACATTTCTAGACGATTGTTGGTATTATTTTCCCTTTAAACATGTTACATTTTGGAATATCCGTTGGCCTTTTTATTTATCAAGAAATACCCTACGTGACTCATACTTAGACATACTTTTATGATCAAGGCATACACACAATGATTATAACTTTTTTGTATTGCAAACTTTATTTAAAAGGCAAACGTCGGACACAGGTCTGTATTTACATACAACAGAGTGTCTTAGTTTGTCTTAAAGTTTATTTTTAAAGATGGCAAGACAGCGGTGACAGGTCTGTACCGACGTACAACAAAGCGACTTATCTTGGTAACTCGAATCAAACTAGAGGCAACAGGTCTGTACTTACGTACAACAGAGTTGCTTGTTTTGACTCTCAACTCAGTATATGATTTTTCATTCTTTTCTTTTCTTTAAGATGTATCTGATGTTGCTATACATCCCCCAGAAACTTTGCATACCTCATTTAGAATCAATGTCTATATGTCTCTAACATAAAAATTAAGACCATTTGGTCATACATCTAAGTTAGTGACAAGTCTGACTTTTTCTTAAATATTTTATTAGCCTTGAGACTCCCTACATGTATTATGCCTACCAACATATCAAACTAGATAATTTATAACACTTAGAATTTTAGATGCATTATGTGTGAAAGCTTAACACATAGAGATTGTAAAGACTGTGCTAATTTTCGTCACTTTGAACCTATATATCTAAGACTTAACTCATTTTCTGATATTCTCTTTTTTTTTTAAACTTTTTATGGTTTTCTCTCTTTTTTCTTTTGTTTTTCATATATAAAAGTAAGAAAATAAAATAACCTACTAACTTACTATAAAAGTAAAGAAATCTTACTGCTATAAAAAGAAATAACTTCTACTAAGGTCAAGCTACTCTGGATTGCGCATTCCGTTTAGTTGAACTAAAAACTCAAACTGTGATTTATAAAAAGCTTTGGTAAATAAATCCGCATTATTATCATCCGTTGCAACTTTTACCAGCTTAATTAAGTTCTTTTCAGCACAATCACGTATAAAGTGGTGTCTTATGTCTATGTGCTTAGTTTTATTATGTTTAACTGGATTATTTGTGATAGCAATAGTAGACTGGTTATCTATCCTAATAGGAGTTTGAGTATAAGCCAAACCGTAATCCCGCAATTGTTGTTGTATCCACAAAACATGTGAACAACAACTACCAACAGCAACATATTCGCCCTCGCACGTTGACACGGCTACCGAAGTCTGTTTCTTGCATTGCCACGAAACTAGCCTCCCTCCTAGGAACTGACAACCTCCAGTTGTTGATTTGCGAGTCAAGCTGCATCCTCTGTAGTCAGAATCCGTGAACGCCTACAATTCCAGATCGCCTTCCGCGTGATACCAATGTCCCAACTTTGGTTTCGATTTGAGGTATCGTAGAATCCGCTTCACAGCTTTCATGTGCATCTCTTTTGGATTAGCTTGAAACCTAGCACAAATACAAACAGCAAACATAATATCAGGTCCTGAAGCAGTTTAATACATAAGTGATCCAATCATGGCCCGATATTACGTCGGATTCACATTGGTATCACTTTCAGTACCCCGTTCGAGATTATGATTCACTTGAATCGGCGTGCTGAAGTGAGCTGTCAGCTTGGTTCCTTCCATCCCGAAGCGCTCTAACATGTCATAGACATACTTCGTCTGATGAATAAACATGCCCTCCTTCCTCTGTTCGACTTGTAAACCCAGAAAGAAGTTTAACTCACCCATCGCACTCATCTCAAACTACGACTTCATCACCTTTTCAAAATCTGTGCACATCTGCTCGTCTGATGATCCAAAAATTATATCATCGATGTACACTTGTACCAAGATGAAATGTTCACCTTTTCGCTTCACGAATAGTGTACTATCTATCCTCCCTCTTTCAAAGCCGTTGTCTAAAATACTATCTATCCTCCCTCTTTACTACAAGCCTTGCTTTGTTGCGAGTGACTATACCCCGATCATCTCTCTTGCACTTAAAAACCTATTTGGTTCCTATTGCAACTTCTCCTCGAGGTAACGGAACTAACTCCCACACTTCTAGTTTCCTAAACTATGACAGTTCTTCCTGCATCGCTTCAACCCAAGAGTTGTCTTTTAGTGCCATTTGCACATTTTTCGGCTCTACTTGCGAGATGAAACATGTGTAGAGGTAGGTATGAAAGGCCTCGGAGTCATTTATAATCGACAACAACACTGTGTTGTTATTCAAACTACTCCTAGTCCTCAAACCAGCACTAGGATTTCCTATGATACTCTTAATAGGATGATTCTTGTTGATCCTAGATGTTTCTATCGCGTCAACTCTCAGATTATCTCCCAAATTTGATCCTCTCTCTCCTAACTGGGGAATGACTTCAGACTCCACATTCTCTTCCTCATGGACATTGTCTTCAGAGTTAGAATTTGTTGTCTGATTTTCGTCTGTAGGCACTTCAGGATCATTTTGTGCTAGAGATCTATCTTCAGTTGATGTAGGCTCGAATGTTGATGGAAAGGTGGTCCTCGGAAAACTTCGACCCTCGTCATTCAGATTTAATGACGACATGTCCTGTTCGATTGTACATGCATTTCCATCCAAAGGAATGTTAAATGACTCAAATAATTTATCATATTCAAATATCCATTCCGGACCCTTTTGGGGTTCATGTGTATAACTTGTAACATCAATATTATACACAATCTCCACTGTACCATTAGATTTATTAAAAACCCGTTTGTTTGGTGAGTTCGGCACATAACCTAGGAAATATCCTTCATCAGCGTTTTCACCAAACTTAGGTTGATGTTTTGTTTTCATTAAAGTGCATGGTACCCCAAAAGGTTCGAAGCCAGTTAAATTAGGTGGCCGTTTATTCAAAATTTCATAACAGGTTTTGTTCAAAGATTTGACAGTAAGGACCCGGTTTAAAACATGGCACGCTGTATTCACTGCCTCCCCCCAAAACATGGTAGGAAGCTTTGAATCCGAAAGCATGGTCCTTGCTGCCTCAATCAATGTCCTGTTTTTCCGTTCGGCCACCCCATTTTGTTGTGGCTCATATGGTGCACTGAATTGATGCACTATGCCCTTGGATAGGCAATATACACCATTAACAGTGTTTTTGAACTCTGTTCCGTTATCACTTCTAATACGCTTAACCCTCGTTCCGTAAGAATTTTCAACTTGGTCTAAGAACCCGATGAGCTTTGCAGCCGTCTCGTCCTTTGTAGCTAAAAAGAAAACCCAAGAAAAACGTGAGTAACCGTCTGTAATAACGAAACAGTACCAACTACCACCTATACTCCTTTTGTTGATTGGTCCGAAGAGGTCCATATGCAACAAATTGAATGTGGCAGTGATTGAGTTCTGAGTCTTGGACTTATGTGCTTTCTTGTGTTGCTTTCCTTTCTTGCACGGTAGACACTTATCCTCGAACTGTAAACTCTTCATGGGAACACCTTGCCCTAATCCATTTCTCGTAATGTAGTTCCTTTTTCTTAGGTGCAAGTGTGCCATGCGTTCGTGCCATAAAACCGACTCAGTCTCCGAAGCTTTTGACAGTAGACAAATTCGACCCATTGAAGATTCCGGTGTGTTCATGTCGAGCATGTACATGTCATTCTTCCTTAGAGCCATAATCAGTATCCATTCTTCAGGTACCTTGAATCCCGGTTTCAGCACTAACGCCTCAGTGTCGGTGAAAACCACTGAGTTCTTCTTATCGCAGATTTGAGATACACTAATGAGATTATGAACCAGTTTATCAACATGAAAAACGTGATCCAATTAGATAGTCCCATTAGTGACCACTCCAGTACCGGTGATAGTTCCACCTTTATTGCCAGCGAATGATACAAATCCATGATTCCCTCCCTTGAAGTCTGCTAGTAGACTTCTTTCCCCTGTCATGTGTTTGGAGCAACCACTGTCGACGAACCATTTGTTGTTTGGACCTGTAGTTATCTCCTACGCATGAAAAAAAATAGGTTAGTTATCACGGGGAACCCAAGCCATAACTGACTTGGTAATATCATTCTCGTCCACATACTTAAAATCTTTCAAATACCCATCTCGGCGTTCAGGTGACCTGGGTTTTTGATTTTGAGCCTGTGGTGGTGCAGAGTGATTTAAGCTCACTCTCGGCCTTTGTGTAGGCATTTGCTGTGGAGCTCTTGAATAATTTATATTATAATGCATTTCTGATTTATATCCCAGAGCTCTACCTGGTGTTTGATGTCTTACAGGAGTGTGTGACCTAACCGGAGTGTAAGCTCTGCTAGGTGTAGTACACTTATATTGTTGTGGCGGTCCTGACCTAGATTGATTATTGACTCGATTTGGTGAATTAGTCCTAATCACTTCTTTGGTTTGACCTGACACAAGCATTTGTTTCACAGCAGACTTAGGTGTGGCTTGCACAGTTTCCTCGGTAGATTGAGAACTACTAGTGCTTGCTACACTTGGAGAAGGCTTAAGTTGTGCTCGCTTTCCATTCTTTGGTGTAGAAACTACTTTCCTTTGTGGACAGCTAGACGCAACATGCCACCTTTCGTGACATCTAAAGCAAGACATTTTGTCAATCGACTTTTTATGTGTGCCCTTTGACTTAGGTGTCTCACTAGTGTCTGGCTCTTTTGTTTCAACTAAGCGACTGGTTCATCCTCCTGATCATTAAAGTAAATTTTGTGTTGTCCTACAGGCTTATCACTAGAGGATGGTACAAACTTAACTTTCTTAATCTTGATATTATTAGCAGTCACCATAGTTTCATTTTCCTTAGCAATTTCAGACACTGGTTCTTGTATTTCCTCTGATTCAACTGATTTCTCAGTTGTCTCCTGAGGTTGAGGTACATAATTATCATTGAAAGGTGGAGGACTCTCATGATACCCTAGACCTACAGGCTTCTTAGACTGACGCTGTGCATCTAAGATTTTCCCTAGATTGAGCGATGAGTTCCTAAACTTTTCAAGTTTATTGTTTACCTCAGCTACCTTTACCTTAGATTCGGCTAGCTCTACTTCTTTGGATTTAAGCTCTTTGGTTAATGCCTCAACATGTTCATACATCAATTGTAACCTAACACACTGTTCGCTCAGTTTGTCCTTTAGAACTATAACATCCTGTGCATCAGCCTTAAGCTTATCCCTAAGATCTTCCTTTGTGTCTACTAAGCTAGCATTGTCTTATTTTAATGATTCATTCAGAGCAGATATAGTTTGATGTGATTCAAGTACTAAATTTAATCTATCGTTAGACGTAGTAGATAAAACACATAGATCATGGAAAAGAGAAATGTTTAGAGTTACCTTGGCATGATCTGATTCCACGTTGGCCATCTGTGCGGTAAACTCCAGAATCGTCTGATCGTCTGGCTTTTCTACCCACATCGGACTTCTTTCATTCTGACTGTTGTCCCCTGTCTTCTCCTCTGCTCCATCACTTCCAGTCTCGGTCACCTCAGCCATGAAGGCTCTAGCGTTCGACTCTAGATTTGTACTCCAGTCATAAGTTCCATCAAGCTGTGTGTCTGATGTCACGTTGGATAACAGACCAGCTGTAGTTCCCTGACTGGTTGAACTACCCGGCAGATATCTCCCTTGAGTTTGATTCTGATACTGGTACTGGTAGTTCTCTACTTTCGGTCTCTGACACTCTCTAGCGAAGCGTCCTAACCCCTGACAGTTGTAACACTTAACCTTGGACTTATCGAACCCAATCTTATTGTTACTAACGTTGAGGTGTCTACCCGTTCTCATGATGAACCATTTAACTCTCTGAGTTACCATGGCCAGTTGCCATTGCAGATCCATCTCCTCCAGATCATCAGGATCTACCTGATCATAATCCTCATCCCAAAGTGAAGGATCGTTGATTTTGCTGTCTTCTGATGATGAAAAGTGTGCAAGATCTCCTGAGGTAACGCCATTCTCATGATAGCGAATGCACGGTTCTCTGCTTCATATAGCTTTTTATCGTCGTCCTTCATCTTTGAATAAGTCACAATTTTTTGTCGTCCTTCAACCTTAGCCGTAGGTGGAATGTATCCTTCGTCAATACAAATCCACATTCGCATATCATTAAACCTCGCGAAGTCGGCAAACCTATCCTTCCACCAGTAATAGTCCTCTATTTTCATCAACTTCGGTGGAGAATTCGCTTTTCCAACCTCGTGATCCATCTTCATAAACCTCTGCAGACTTGTCATTGTTTCAAATATATTTGAATTCAAACTCAATTAATTTAATTCGAAATTAATTTAAATTAATTCTTTCGAATATAGGTAAATTCGAAACTAATTACATGTAAACCAGTTTGGAATTAAATTCGAATTTAAGTTTGAAATCCAATTAAATTCGAAACTAAAGACAAATTCGAAGGTCCACTTAAAGTCGAAAACCTAACTAAACTCGAAACTCCAAATTCGATCTTATACTAAAATCGAAAGCAAGCAAATTCGAAAAGGCCAATATCGAATCAAACCCAAAGGAATCTCGAAAGGAGCGTATTTTATGTCAAACTCGAAACTGAGCAAACCCTAATACCCCCTTAATAAACTCGAGCGCCGCAAATTCGAAAAACGGCTAATACTTCGAGTTTTTCAAGTTTTTCAGATTAAACCAATATTTTTACGAGTAAAAATACTGATTTCGATCAAAAACTTGATCTACAACAAAGTATTTTCGTAATTTGATTTGATAAGCTCGAAAAACCTCCAAAATCGTGGTATTAACCGTCCAAAACGTCAAGAAACCTAGGATGTATCTTATGAACACCAAGAACACCCCAAAGGCTGTGATACCACTTGAAAGGTCTTGAACTCACGGATCTATCTAGACGCGACACCGTCCAACGAGTGCGGAATCCTCGTTAGCGGCTTGACGGTAAGATCACGCACACGAAACACGGAGACTACCACGGTGTGTTGGGAAATAGTTTAAGTACATTCAAGCTGTTAGTTTAGACTTCTCAGACTGTTAGTAGATTTTACATGTAAATACAAAGTTCATGCTGCTAGTTGAAGAAACTCGAGCTGCCAGTGTAAAAGTTCAAGCTGCCAGAGCAAATCAACTCGAGCTGCTCAGTTCATGCTGTCAAGAGATTCAAGCTGCTCAACAGTTTCATAAACAGAAAGTGCTGATTTTCAGGAAAGATATCTACACGAAGATTCCAGCATATCTACTATCAGAGAAGTCATAGTCCTTCAAGGAAACAAGTCCAAAAAGCAATATAAATAGACAGAATAGGTTTTGTATTGTATAGAAGTTTTCTGCATATTTTTGAGTCTGTAATTGCTTCGTTGGTTAAGTTTTCATAAGCCTCTAAGGTTGTAAAACCCTAAGAACAGTCTGTGTTCTTCGTCTAATCAAACAGATTTGAGGTGATTGTAATCATTGAATTCAGCAATACAAACAGTCTTGATTACTTCTTATGTTTTATGCTTCATTGGTTCTGAAAGTTTTTGTTAAAATAATTAAATGTTATTCCGCAAACTTCTTAATTAAACTTTGATTCAAAGCAAGATTATTGATTTATACTCTGATAAATTCAAATTAGTTAGTCTTGGTTATTCAGTTTTAGATCCTGACAAGTGGTATCAGAGCCACAGGTCGTTCTTTGTTTTTCAAAGTCGAAAACTTTCTTTCAAATTTTTAAGCTTTTACAATGGAATTTGAAAATAGCAGTAGTGGATCTGGGCAAGGACTCAAAGTGCCTATGCTCAAGCCCACTGAGTTTGAGATGTGGAAACTTAGGATTCAACAGCATATTCAATTCATTGATTATGCCATATGGGAAGCTGTTGAATTCCCTCCTGTAGTTGATCCAGAACTTGATGATGAGGGAAAACCAGTCAAAACTCCTCCAAAAACTGAACTTGAAAGGAAGGCTAGAATGAATGAAGTGAAAGCACTCACACTATTACAAATAGCCATTCCTAATGCTTATCAACATCAGTTCAAAAAGTTTTATACTGCTCACTCTCTTTGGAATGCCTTAGAGAAGAGGTTTGCTGGTAATGCCAGTACCAAGAGAAATAAAAAAGACCTCTTGAAACAGCAGTATGAAAACATTTCTGGTGGCAAGAATGAAAACCTCACTCAAATCTTTGACAGGTTCAACAAACTGATAAGTGAACTGGAAAGTGCAAAGGTCAATCTGGATCAAGATGAAGTCAACAGAAAGTTTCTCAGATCTCTTGGAGAAGAATGGATAGTGTATGCTGCACAATGGAGAACAAAAGACACTCTTGATGAGATAGAATTGGATGATCTGTATAACAGTTTAAGAGTGTTTGAGACTGAGATTGATGCTAAAAAAAATTCTTTTTCTTATAATCACAATACTGCTCTTTTATCTTCTGAAAAATCTAATAACTGTGATTCTTTCTCAGGTGGTGATGGCAACTCTGCTGAAACTCACTATGAGGCCTTTGTTGCCAATGATGGATTATTTGCTCTGAATGTTGAAGACTTGGAACAAATTCATCCAGATGATCTTGAAGAGATGGATTTAAAGTGGCAACATGCAATGCTAACCATGAGGGCCAAAAGATTTCTGAAAAGAACTGGTAGGGCCAACTTTCAAGCCAAGACAGAAGGCAAACCATCTTTTGATAAATCAAAAGTGGAATGCTATAAATGACATAAGCTTGGTCACTTTGCCAGAGAATGTAGATCTCAAGGTCAACAGTCATCAAGGACTTCACAGCCCATTCAGACATCCTCATCAACAGCACTTGTCTCTCAAGAAGACAATGTGTTTGACTGGAGTGATCAGACAGAGGAAGAATTTCAAAATCAAGCACTTATGGCAGAAACATCAAATGTCTCCTCCACTGAACTACCATCTGAGGTAAATTCTAAGCTCTGCTCTCAATCATGCAAAAATATGGTTAAAAAGTACAGAGATCATAATGAGAGCATGTGCAAAACTCTAGCTAAGATGGAAGAAAGGAGATATGAATACATGCAAGCCATAGAAGATCTGGAAAAACAGATCAATGATTATAAGTACAATGAGATTCAAATGGGTTATGATAGAACCTATCATGAGTGGGAGAAAAAGGAGCTAAATAAGAAAATAGAATCTCTAAATAAAAAGGTAGAAGAGACTGAACAAAAGGTGTTTGAGGCTAATAAGAAGCTAGAATCTGTTAACATAGATCTAGGAAACTTCAAGTTAGCAAATCAAAAGCTAGAACACCTAATGGAAGTTCAATTCAAAGATAGTGAAATCTCAGGTCAATCCCAAAGAAGGAATAGGATATAAAGCTACTCCACCTCCATACAATAACAAGTACATTTATCCAATGAGTGAGGTTGCTGATAGACTTGTCAATGAACCACTAGATGAGTCTATGACTATTGTAGATCCTATCCTTGATAACAGTCCTGAATTAAAAGAAGATAAGAGTCAAAATAGAGACTGTGACACAAAGAGTGCACCCATAGAAGTCCAAGCTCCCAGTAAGAAAGGAAAAGTGAAGATGAGTGTATGCAATGCTACTCCACAAGTTTCTGTACATTCTAACTGTAACACTGCATCTTCATCAAAAGGAACTAAAAAAGGTAAAACTGTTTCTATCTGCACATGCCAAAAGCATGGTGTTCAAAAGTTTCCTAAACAACAGCAGGTAAGAGGAAACCAGAGAAACAAGAACCAGAAATTGACAGAAAAGTCTGGTGTTCCAATTCAAACTGTCAAAAGACGCTTTCACTGTGGAAGGAAGAATCACTTAGCCAAGGATTGTTTTTACAAACCAGCTGTTGCAAAACAGACTGTGCATCACACAAAATCAAATCCTAATCAGGCAAAGCACTCAAAAGTGAAACCTTCCACAGCAGCTCCAAAGAAAACATTTGATCACAGATTCTCAAAAGTAAATAAAAAACCGTCCACACATCAAAAACAAGTTTTGGCAAAGCCTAAATCAAGTTTTAAACAAATGTGGTGTGTCAAGGACAAATCTGTTGCTCAAACTGCTAATGCAAAAGATCAGACTGCTAAGTCAAAATCTGATGCTGTTAGTGACTGAAACTGTTAGCACTACAAACACAGCTCAAGCTGCTGGGCATCAATCTGGAGCTGCTAGTGAATTATCTGAGACTGTTAGAAGAAAAGATGATCAAAATAGTTGGATACCTCATATTATCACTAAATACTCTCCAAAGACTCCATCAGTTGATCTCACTAAATATAAGAAGTCAATGACAGTTTTTAGTTATGTCAATGTACAAGGCCAACCCAAAACCAATTTGGTTTGGGTTTACTCCACTACTAAATAAGCTGTTGTTTGTGCAGGGCAACCACAGGTGTCCTCATAGATCAAGATGGCATTTGGACAGTGGATGCTCTAGGCACATGACAGGCAATCCTGAGTGCTTGTCAAATTTCAAAGGATTTGATGGAGATTTTGTTGCATTTGGTGGCAACTCAAAAGGAGGTAAGGTTACAGGTAAAGGTACTGTTAATGCAGGCAACATGACATTCCATGGTGTTTTGTATGTTGAACAGCTTAAGTACAATTTATTAAGTGTCTCTCAAATCTGTGACAAACAAAACACTGTTTTGTTCACAGATTCTGAATGCATTGTTCTTTCAAAGGATTTCAAAGTTCCTGAAAATCTTGTTTTACTAAGAACACCAAGAAAGGACAATGTCTACTGTTTGGACACAGATCTCTTATCTAAATCAAATACCTTAAGCTGTTTGATATCCAAAGCATCATCCAATGAGTCTGCTCTTTGGCATAGAAGGATGTGTCACATGAACTTCAAGTCCATGAATATTTTATTCAAAAAGAATCTGGTAAGAGGCTTACCACAAAAGGAGTTCATCTGTGATGATCACTGTGTAGCATGCCTTAATGGTAAGCAACACAAAACTTCTCATAAGGCCAAAGAAGTAAATTCAATCTCATCTGTTCTTCAGTTGCTACATATGGATCTATTTGGTCCAACTTCTGTTTTGAGTTTGAATAAAAGGGCTTACTGTTTGGTCATTGTTGATGATTTCACCAGATTTACTTGGGTTTACTTTCTTAGGTCCAAAGATGAAACTGCTGAACTAGTTAAGTCTTTTATCCTTAAGATAGAAAACCAATCCAATTCTAAAGTTAAGGTGATAAGATCAGACAATGGAACTGAATTTAAAAATCTCATTCTAAATAGTTTCTGTGAGTCCAAAGGTATTGCTAGACAATACAGTGCACCAAGAACACCACAGCAAAATGGTGTAGCTGAAAGAAAGAACAGAACATTAATTGAGGCTGCTAGAACAATGCTAGCTGATTCAAATCTGCCAATGACTTTCTGGGCAGAAGCTGTTAATACAGCCTGTTATGTTCTAAATAGGGTTCAAGTAGTTCAATCACAAGGGAAAACTCCCTATGAGTTATTCCATAACAGAAGTCCCCTAATAGCTTTCTTCAAGCCCTTTGGATGCCCATGTACTATCCTTCACACTAAGACTCACTTAGGGAAGTTTGAAAGTAAGGCAGAAGAAGGATTCTTTGTAGGATACTCAATTCAAAGCAAAGCCTATAGAGTATACAACAGTGTGTCTAAAACAATTGAAGAAAGTGCCAATGTTGAATTTAATGAAAATACTGCTAATATCAAAGGCACTGGTCCTGATTGGTTGTTTGATTTAGATTCACTAACAAATTCTCTGTGCTTTGTTGAGTATACTGCAGAAGCTGATGCATACAGGGCTGAAGCTGCTAACACGAATTCTCATGCTGCCAATACAATTTCTCATGCTGTTGGCACAAAGTTTCAGACTGCTGCAGATTCAACTAGTTGGGATGATTTCACCACTCTACCACTTCTGTCATGTGATCCTCCAGGGGTCCTAAATGCTCCACTTAATGCAAATCCAGACACTGAAGTGCCATTCCCAAGTCCTGACAGTACAGCTCCAACACAAAAGGAAACAATCCCAGATTCTAGGCTAGCAGTCCCAACAGCTTCTCAAGCTGTTAGCCTAGAAACTCAAGTTGTTCCAGAAACTGAACCATTCACTGCTTCTGATGGAGATGATACAAATCTTGGAACTTCTTTTCAAACAGAGAGAGAGCCCACACTAAGAGTTCACAATTATCACCCTCTCAATCAAATACTGGGTGATCCAAGCACTCCTGTCCAAACAAGGAAGATGGTTCACAATGAGACTGCTGCTGCTGAACAAGCAGTTTCTGAATTCAGTCTAGCTGCTTTTGAACATGCCTGTTTTATGTCTCAACTAGAACCCAAAAAGGCATCAGAAGCACTAAAAGATTCATCCTGGATTGAAGCCATGCAAGAAGAGCTTTTACAGTTTAAAATTCAGAATGTATGGACTCTGGTGGATCTTCCTAAAGGAAAAAGAGCAATAGGTACAAGATGGGTGTTCAGAAAGAAGAAGGATGAGAGAGGGATAGTCATCAAGAGCAAAGCAAGACTAGTAGCACAAGGGTACACTCAAGAAGAGGGAATAGATTATGATGATGTATTTTCCCCAGTAGCAAGGATTGAAGCCATCAGACTCTTCTTGGCATATGCAAGATTCAAAGGATTTAAAGTGTATCAAATGGATGTCAAGTCTGCTTTTCTGTATGGGACAATTGAAGATGAGGTATATGTGTGTCAACCTCCTGGTTTTGAAGACTACAGGTATCCAGACAAAGTCTACAAGCTAGACAAGGCTCTCTATGGTCTCCATCAAGCCCCAAGAGCATGGTATGACACACTGTCATCATATCTTCTACAGAATGGATTCAAGAGAGGCACTCTGGACAAAACACTCTTCACTAAATCCATCAAAGCTGAGATTCTACTTGTCCAAATCTATGTTGATGACATCATCTTTGGCTCAACTAATGATAGTTTGTGCAAAGTATTTGAGGCCCTAATGCACAAAAAGTTTCAAATGAGTTCAATGGGGGAACTCACATTCTTTCTAGGGCTGCAGGTTAAACAGAAGTCTACTGGTCTATTCATAAGTCAATCAAAGTATGTCAAAGACATATTGGAAAAGTTTGGCTATCAAGACACAAAAGTTGCAAGCACTCCAATGGATCCTCATAAACAGCTCCATACAGACAAAGATGGCATAGATGTTGATATTCATCTATACAGATCCCTTATAGGATCTCTCATGTATCTAACATCTTCAAGACCTGATATTATGTTTGCTTTCTGTGTGTGTGCTAGGTTTCAATGCTCTCCAAAGGATTCTCACTTGGTTGCTGTTAAGAGAATCTTTAGATATCTTAAAGGCCAACCACATTTAGGTCTATGGTATCCTAAAGACTCTCCTTTTGAACTAACTGCTTATTCTGACAGTGACTATGGTGGATGCAACATTGACAGAAAATCCACAACTGGTGGATGTCAATACTTAGGAGCAAGACTGGTCTCTTGGCAATGCAAAAAGCAGACAACAGTGTCCACATCATCTACTGAAGCAGAATATGTAGCAGCTGCAAGTTGCTGCTCACAGGTAATGTGGATCCAAAATCAGCTTAGAGACTATGGTATGAATTTCTTATCCACTCCAATTTATATTGACAACTCAAGTACAATCAGCATTGTGCAAAACCCAGTGAAATTCCCAAAAACCAAGCATATAGAAATCAGATTTCATTTTATCAGAGATTGTAATGAAAAGAAGTTAATCCAAGTTACCAAAATACATACAGATGATCAGTTAGCTGATCTATTCACAAAACCTTTTGATGTAGGAAGGTTCACTTTCCTAGTATCAAATATTGGTATGGTAAACATGGATTAATTGATTTTCATTATTATCTACTCAGCATGCTTATTTAAGGGGGAGATACTGTTTCATTGAAAAGTTGCATAATTTCTAACTAACAGCTTGAGTATTTTCTCAAGCTGCTAGTTCATTTTCTCATGCTGTTAGTTGTTTTCACTTGATCTGTCAAAGTGTGCAGGGTATTTGGGTAATTTCTCAAATGTGTGCGCGGGACCCAACCTTTTCGAAACCTTTAAAGGTCCCAGCTTCGTTCTGTTGTAACTACCAGTTACATATTCTTCTTCCACGGCCTCTTGCTTTCTCTCTGAACGAATCACACATTCTTCTTTCAAACCCTAAATCATCGTTTCTTCATCAATGGAGTTTGTAAAAGAGCATAACTGCCTTCCATACACCCTAAAACACTCTGAACTTCAACCGTTTCATGCAATGATGGATTTCCTCAGGCACTCCCATATTCATTATGCCCTAACCATAAACCCTACTATATACATCTCCCATATTGAACAGTTTTGGAATCATGCATCTGTTCAAACCATCAATGGAGTGCCTACTCTCATATCCAAGATTGATGAAACTGTCATCAATATTACTGAGGAATCTATCAGACATCACTTGCGTCTTCAAGATCCTCAGGCATGACCGACCTATCCCTTCATGCTTTACATTTTGGTCTTCAAAATATTGGTTATAAGGGCCCTGCTGATTCTTTTACTTTTCTTAAGGCACATTTTTCTCCTAAATGGAAATACCTTGTGCAAATTATTCAGCAATGTTTAAGCCCCAAAAGAACTGGTTGGTCTGAGTTTTCTTCAAATATTGCCACTGCATTAGTGTGCTTTTCTACTGGCCAACAGTTCAATTTTTCTAACATGATTTTTCAGGGGATGTTAAGGCATCATTCCCTAAAGAATGGGAAATTTTTGATGTATCCTAGGTTTTTGGCAGAAATTATTGCACACACCTGCACATCTTCACATTTACATAAACGGATACATTTTCCCATAGGCACTCACTGACTTCAATCAAAAGGCTATTAAAGCCAAGTGCCAATTTTGTGAGTATAGATGTTCCATTGCCTTCTGCAATGATGAACATCATTCCACGAAACAGAGGAGAGGGTCCTGAGCAGGCTCAGCCTATCATCACTGCTACACCCCCAGGACCCCAACCCCCTCCTCCCGATACACAAACTCCCTCTGATCCTTTTGTACAGCCAACACGCCCACTCAGAAACATATACAAAAGAAAAAGGGGACCAGGAGCTCCTTCCTCCTCCTCCCTCAGACAAGAGCCATATATCCCTGTGCAGGAGGACACTTCTGCACAGCATATCCAAAGGGAACCACTTGAGGAAACTCCCATCCTCACTCAGGAGGTGAACATCTCTTCAGAGATGGTTCATATGAGTTCTGCGTCTGGCACTACTGATGTCTCTGCACAAGAGGCACAGGACAGGGCCAACATAGCTAAGACCACGCTCATGGCAACAGCAAGTGTGCAAACACAAGCTGGAAGTCCCCAGTACCAAGAACAGAGGGGCCCAGAAGTTTCTACTTCTGGTTTTAATGTCAGTGATAGATCCCAAGCACCCCAGGTGTTTTCTGATCTTGAGACAAGTCTGCAACTCATGCTCTTGACGGATCCCAAGCTGAAACCTGTTGTAGCTATGATGGAATACCAAATGTCCATCATTGCTGCACAGGGGGCCCAAATTTTTGAACTCAAACAGGCAGAGGCTGCTCAAAATAAGCGAATGGATTATCTTCACAAGGGGTTCACCCTCTGTGGAAATAAAATTATGAAATTAGAGCAGATGATTCAAACCCAAGGGGCAAAGGTTGTAAGTCCTTCTGACCAAACCAATGCTTCCAAAAAGGGGGAGAATCAGGAGGTTCCCAAGTCAGTTCAAGCAGCTCCAACAACAACAGTCCAACCAGCATCAACAGTTCCAGTTTCTAGGCTAGCAGTCCCAACAGCTTCTCAAGCTGTTAGCCTAGAAACTCAAGCTGTTCCTCCAAAAGCCACTGGAGTTGTGATCAGAGAAGGAATTCAAGCTCCATCAAGCACAGTCCAAGCTACAACATCTGCTACAAAAGACAAGGGCAAGGGCATTCTCATTGAGTCTCCAAAGCATAAATTTTCCTCAAAAAAAGCCCAAATTGCCTTTGATGCTGAAGTTGCCAGAAAAATAGCAGAAGAACAAGACAAAGAATTAGAGCAGCAAGCCCAAACCCCAATGGATGATGATGAGACTTTAGGTGATTACTTAAAGGGGTTTGTGGTCAAGCAAGGAGCAAGGAAAAGAAAGATGCCAACAGGGCACTCCAAGGCTGAGCATAGAAGATTTCTTATCAATTTTGCCTTTGCAGAAGGTATTCCAAAGAAAATGGTTCAGTCCATGTCTACTGAAAGGCTACAGGAGATTCATGATAAGGAGTTGGACAAAAGACAGAGAACAACAGTCTCTCCAGAAGCTCAACCATCCCAAGAAGTCCAACCAACAACCCAATCAGTCCAAACTGAAGCTGGTGCCAGTGCACCTACTCCCACTGATCAAGCAGTTGTCCCTATTCCTTCATCGGTTAAGAGAGTGCTCTTTGAGCAACAACTACAAAAGGCTATGGAGATAGAGAAGCTGATTGATCAGCATGATTTTACAAAGCCGCAAATTAACTACTGGTTTGCTAAGTCACTGGATGACCGTGACTTGGGAATAAAGTTTGTAATCAGAAGAGAGTCCGTACCTGAAGAAGAGTATGACACTTTTTGGCAGATAGTACAGAAGCTGACCAGAGATGAATTGATAAAGATGTACAATATAGGGTCAGTTACACAAGTAAGGTCTGCTCATCCACAAGTCAAGCAACTCATCAAAGATCTAAGTATAGTGGTTGATTCTGAGTTTGCAAGACAAGAGATCTAAGTAAATAACAGTTTACTTATTTATTTCCATGTTTTTATAGAACTTAAAGTCTTGAAAAGAATTTAAGTTAGGGGGAGATTGTTGGGAAATAGTTTAAGTACATTCAAGCTGTTAGTTTAGACTTCTCAGACTGTTAGTAGATTTTACATGTAAATACAAAGTTCATGCTGCTAGTTGAAGAAACTCGAGCTGCCAGTGTAGAAGTTCAAGCTGCCAGAGCAAATCAACTCGAGCTGCTCAGTTCATGCTGTCAAGAGATTCAAGCTGCTCAACAGTTTCATAAACAGAAAGTGCTGATTTTCAGGAAAGATATCTACACGAAGATTCCAGCATATCTACTATCAGAGAAGTCATAGTCCTTCAAGGAAACAAGTCCAAAAAGCAATATAAATAGACAGAATAGGTTTTCTATTGTATAGAAGTTTTCTGCATATTTTTGAGTCTGTAATTGCTTCGTTGGTTAAGTTTTCATAAGCCTCTAAGGTTGTAAAACCCTAAGAACAGTCTGTGTTCTTCATCTAATCAAACAGATTAGAGGTGATTGTAATCATTGAATTCAGCAATACAAACAGTCTTGATTACTTCTTATGTTTTATGCTTCATTGGTTCTGAAAGTTTTTGTTAAAATAATTAAGTGTTATTCCGCAAACTTCTTAATTAAACTTTGATTCAAAGCAAGATTATTGATTTATACTCTGATAAATTCAAATTAGTTAGTCTTGGTTATTCAGTTTTAGATCCTGACACGGTGCTAGACGAACAACGTTGAACGCCCCTACACGATGATTCTCTCCGAAAACACTCTCTGAATACTAGTAAACTCGAGATCGCATTTGCTTAATCACTCTCTGAAATTCTGCAAAAGTCGAATAATTATTCGAGTTTCTCCTTAATTATACTGACAGATTCGAGTTTGTCTTAGGACAAATTCGAATCAGGCCCAAGGCCCATTCGAATTTGTCCTCTTGACAAATTCGAATTTACCTATAAGTACTAATTCGAATATATATCAAATTCGAATTTCAACTATCACACTTCTATTTGAACATATGTTTTAACTTATGTTTGAATATATCTTTGAACTTTATGTTTGAACTTCTTGTAAAACGTTACACCAAGTTCAAACATACAATCAACAAATATCAAACACACATATAATCACATATATCAAACACTAGTCAATATTCAATATTACGTAATTTGACTTACACAAAATGATAACTATACTTAGACTACTATCGTCACATAGGGTGTACCAAAAGACTCCGTCTGATGGATAAACATACTTCCTCTTTCAAACCCGTTGTCATACTTCGTCTGATGGATAAACATACTTCCTCTATTCCACTTGCAAACCCAGAAAGAAGTTTAACTCTCCCATAGCACTCATCTCAAACTTAGACTTCATCACCTTCTCAAAGTCTTTGCACATCTGCTAGTCCGATGACCCGAAAATAATATCGTCAACGTACCCTTGTACCAAGATGAAATGTTCACCCTCTCTCTTCACAAATAGTGTACTATCAATTCTCCCTCTTTCAAACCCGTTGTCTAAAAGATGAGTTGATAGCGTCTCGTACCATGCCCTGGGAGCTTGATGTAATCCATACAGAGTCTTATCCAATCGATACACTCTGTCGGGAAATTTCGGATCTGTAAACCCGGGCGGTTGTTCAACATACACAGTTCCTTCACTTTGCCATAAAGATAGGCGCTTTTTACATTCGACTGATAGACTTTAAATCCTTTGAAGGATGCAAATGCTAGAAACAAACGGATTGCCTCAAGCCTTGCTACTGGTGCAAACACCTCATTGTAATCGATTCCTTCCTCTTGCTTGAAACCCTTTACTACAAGTCTTGGCTTGTTGCGAGTCACAATACCTCGATCATCTCTCTTGCACTTAAAAACCCACTTGGTTCTTATTGCAACTTCTCCTCGAGGTAATGGAACTAACTCCCACACTTCAAGTATTCTGAATTGTGACAGTTCTTCTTGCATCACTTCAACCCAAGAATTGTTTTTTAGTGCCATTTGCACAATATTCGGCGCTACATGCGAGATGAAACATGGATACAGGCACGTGTGAAACGCCTCGGAGTCAGAAGTTGATGGAATGCTTGCCTTTGGAAAACTTTGACCGTCGTCATTCAGATTCAATGACGATAAGTCATCTTCAATTGTACCTGCATTTCCCTCCCAAGAAATGTTAAATGATTCAAACAATTGGTCATAATCAAATATCCATTCCGGACCAGTTTGGGGTTCATGTGTATAACTTGTTACATCGATGTTATACGCAATCTCTACCGTACCATTTGTTTTATTAAAAACCATTTTGTTTGGTGAGTTCGGCACATAAACTATGAAGTAACCTTCGTCAGCCTTTTCACCAAACTTAGGTTGATGTTTTGTTTTCATTAACGTACACGGTACCCCAAACGGTTCGAAGCCAATTAAATTTGGTGGCCTTTTATTCAAAACTTCATCACAGGTTTTGTTCAATAATTTGACCAGTAAGGACCCGATTTAAAACATGACAACCGGTATTCACTACCTCCCCCCAAAACATGGTAGGAAGCTTTGAATCCGAGATCATGGTCCTTGCTGCCTCAATCAAAGTCATGTTTTTCTATTCTGCCACCCCATTTTGTTGTGGCTCATAAGGTGCACTAAATTGATTCACTATGCCTTTATATAGGCAATATACACCAATTACTGTGTTTTTGAACTCTGTCCCATTATCACTTCTGATACGTTTTATCAGTAATAACTAAACAGTACCAACCACCACCTATACTCTTTTTGTTGATTGGTCCGAATAGGTCCATATGCAACAAATCGAAAGTGGCAGCTAAAGAATTCTGAGTCTTGGACTTGTGTGAATTCTTGTGTTGTTTGGCTTTCTTGCACAGTACACACTTGTCTTCAAACTGAAAACTCTTCATTGGAACACCTTGCACCAGTCAATTCTTAGTGATGTAGTTCATTTTTCTTAGGTGCAAGTGTGCCATGCGTCTGTGCCATAAAACTGATTCGGTCTCTGAAGCTTTAGATAGAAGACATATTGGTCCCATCGAAGAATCCAATTTATTCATGTCTAGCATGTACAAGTCATTCTTCCTTGGGGCCCTCATCAGTATCCACTCTTCAGGTACTTTAAATCCCGGTTTTAGTACTAACGCCTCAGTATCAGTGAAAATTACTGCGTTCGTCTTATCACAGATTTGAGATACACTAATGAGATTGTGAACAAGTTTATCAACGAGGTAAACTTGATTAAGATTGAAAGTCCCATTAGTGACCACTCCAGTACCGGTGATATTTCCTCCTTTATTTCCAGCGAATGATACAAGTCCCCTGTTCCCTCCCTTGAAGTCTATGAGTAGACTTTTTTCCCCAGTCATGTGCCTAGAGCAACCACTGTCGACGAACCACTTGTTATTTAGACCTGTAGTTATCTCCTGCACATGAAAGAAAAGAGGTTAGTTATCACGGGGAACCCAAGGCATGACTGACTTGGTAATACCATTCTCATCCACATACGTGAACTCCTTCAAATACACACCTCTCCTTTCAGGTGACTTGGGTGTTTGATTGAGAACCTGTTGTGGTGCAGAGTGATTTAAGTTCACTCTCAGCCTTTATGTAGGCATTTGCTGTGGAGCCCTCGAATAATTTCTATTATATGGCATTTCCGATTCTTATCCCTGGGCTCTTCCTGGTGTCTGATGTCTTACATGAGTGTGTGACCTAACCGGAGTGTAAGCTATTCTAGGTGTAGTACTCCTATAATTTTGTTGAGGTCCTGACCTAGATTGATTATGGACTTTATTCGGTGAATTATTCCTAACCACTTCATTTGGTCTACCTGACACCGGTGTTTGTTTCACAGCAGTCTTTGGTGTGGCTTGCACAATCCTCTCAGTATGTTGAGAACCACTTGTGCTTGCTACACTTGGTAAGGGTTTTTGTTGTTCTGGTTTTCCAACATTAGGTGTAGATTCTACCTTCCTATATGGACAACTAGAAGCAACATGACCCCTTTCATGACATTTAAAACAAGATATTTTGTCAATTGACTTCTTATGAGTGCCCTTTGACTTAGGTGTCTCACTAATGTCATTTTCTTTCTTCTCAACTATCGTGACTTTTTCCTCTTTTAGATCATTAAAGTCAGGTTTGGTTTCTCCTACAATCTTGTCAGTAGAAGACTGCACAAATTTGACTTTCTTAATTTTGACATTGTTATTAGTCACCTTAGTTTCTTTATCCTTAACAGATTCAGACACAGGTTCAGACCTCTGATTCAACTAGTTTATCAGTTTTATCCTGAGGCTGAGGTACATAGTTATCATTAAAAGGTGGAGGACTCTCATTGTACCCTAAACCTACTGGTTTCTTAGACTGACGTTGTGCATCTAAGATTTTCCCTAGGTTCAGTGAAGAGTTCCTAAACTTTTCTAATTTACTATTCACCTCTGCAACCTTAACCTTTGCTTCAGCAAGCTCTACCTCTTTAATCTTAAGCTCTTTGGTTAAAGCCTTAACATGCTCATACATTAGTTCAATTCTGACAAATTGTTCACTTAGCTTGTCTTTTAGAAGTATGACGTTTTGAGCATCTGCCTTTAGCTTATCCCTAAGATCTTCTTTTATATCTAAGAGGCTAGCATTGTCTGATTTTAAGGATTCAATTTGAGTAGTTAGATTATGATGTGTTTCTAGCAATAAGTTTAATCTATCATTAGACGTAGCACACAAAGCACATAAATCACGGAATGTAGAAAAGTTCAGAATTACCTTTGCGTGATCTGATTCCACTTTGGCCATCTATGCGGCGAACTTAAGAATCGTCTGATTGTCTGAATTTTTCCACCAACATAGGACTTGTATCACTCAGGTGTCTGTCCTCTATTTCTTCCTCTGCTCCGACACTTCCAGTCCCCGTTACTTCAGCCATAAAGGCTCTAGCGTTAGACTCTAGATGTGCACTCCAATAGTATGTTCCATCGAGCTGTCAGTCAGATGTGACATTTGTTAATAGACCAGTGATGTTTTCCTGATTACCCGAACTACCCGGCTGATATCTCCCCTGAGATTGATTCTGGTAGTTCTCAACTTTAGGTCTTTGACACTCTCTAGCAAAATGTCCTAACCCCTGGCCGTTGTAGCATTTAACTATGGATTATATCAAACCCAATCTTATTGTTGCTGACATTTAGATTTCTGCCTGTCCTTTTGATGAATCTCTTAACTCGCTGAGTCACCATGGCCAGTTGCCATTGCAGATCCATCTCCTCTAAATCATCAGTGTCCACCTGATCATAATCCTCATCCCATAGCGCAGGATCGTTGATTTTCCCTTGAACGCAATTGCCGTACGCGGCGATAAATGAAGCCAAAATATTCAGATGATCTTCAGCGGATTTTGCGCTTATTGGCATCCTTGAGTATCCTTGAGATGTAGATGCAGACCGAGTTGGCTTTTCTTCCGGTCTAGAGTACCCTAAGAAAGCCCGGCTTCCTGAGTCATCTACTTCAACTGGAGTCGATGTCTCACCCGTAAAGAATGCTGTAGCTGTCTTTAGGTCACTTGCCACTGAAGGTTTGGATTTCCCAAAATACGTATCCGGATCCTGTACTTGGTCATATTCCCTTTCCTTCTTTAGCAACTGAAAGTTATACGCCCTCAGCGTTCCAATGACTCCTTCTAGAGTTAGAGTCTCATATTTATCTTCATCATGCTTTATCAGCGCTACGTACATCTCCCGTTTCGCTAGTAAAGCATCTGGAATCTTCTCAATCTTTTCTAACTCACGATACTCGACATCGTGATTGTCTAACTCTGTCAACAAGTGATAGAACCTGGTAATGGTCTCATCCAGCGTTTTGTTTTTCAAAGCCTTGAAAATAGCGAACTGCTGCTTGAGCATCTCCGTTCTACCTTTTCTACCCCTCGGATTTCCCTCACACCTTTTTCCAGTGCATCCCACAACTCTTTCGCTGTTCGTTGATTTTGGAATGTGTGCAGGATCTCCTGAGGTAATGCCATTCGAATTATCGAGAATGCTCGGTTCTCAGCCTCGTAAAGTTTCTTATCATCCTCGTTCATCATTTGATATGATAAGGGTCTTTGACGGCCTTCAACCTCTGTTGTAGGTGGGATATATCCTTCGTCGATACATATCCACATCCTCATATCGTTGAATCGAGCAAAGTCTGCGAATCTATCCTTCCACCAATAATAATCTTCCAACTTCATCAGCTTGGGTGTTGAATTCGCCTTCCCGACTTCATGGTCCATTTCAAGAAATTTTTGTAGACTTGTCATTATTTCAAAAACTTTTGAATTTTAAAACATAATTATTTTAATGTGATATTAATTTAAATAAACCCTTTCGAACTTGTGAAAGTTCGAATTTGGTTAGATTTAAATTTGTTTGAAATTTAATTCAAAATTAAGTTTGAATTCAACAAAATCGAAAATGATAGTTTCGAATTTAATTAAGTTCGAAAATAGTGAAATTCAAACCTGGGCAAATTCGAACCCTGGTTAAGATTCGAATTAAACCCTAAAATAAATTCGAGAGGAGCATATTTTCTGACAAATTTGAATTTATGACAAAATTCGAAAAAACCCTAATACCCCCTTTATGTTCGAGCGCCGCAAGTTCGAAAAACGGCCAAAAGTTCGATTTTTTCAACTTTTCAGTTTAAACCAAAGTTTTTAGGATTAAAAACTTTGATTCCACCAAAAATGATGAACTAATATGAACTTTTTCCTGATATCTTACTTGAAAAACTCGAAATCTATCCAAACAGTGATTTTTCCGTGCAGAAACGTCAAGAAACCACTGCTGTTGCTTGTGAACACGAAGAACACCACGAACACCCTAATGGCTCTGATATCAATTGTAAGGTCGCCTGACTATGATCCTATCTTGATGCGACACCTGCCAACGAGTGCGGAATCCTCATTAGCGGCTTGACGGATAGACCACGCACACCGAAACACGGAGACTAACACAGTGATAGACGAACAATGGAAGGTATCAACACGTGATTCTCTACTAGAACAAAACTCTCTGATTGCAGCAAGTTCGAGATCGCCCTTTTGCTAATTGCTCTCTGAAATCAGCAAAATTCTTATAATTAATCGAATTAACCCTTAATTATAACATCCGTTTCGAATTTGTCTAGGACAAGTTCGAATTGGCCCAAGGCCTTTCGAACTTGTCCTCTAACAAATTCGAATTACAGCCTTCAAACTTATGTTTGAACTTATGTTTGAACTTATCTTTGAACTTAGGTTTGAACTTATTGTAATACATTACACTAAGATCACACATACATACAATCAATACCAAACATACATACAAACATATTACAAACATATATCAAACACTTGTTAATATTCAATAGCAAGTAAATTGACTTATACAAAATACTGTCTGTACTTAGACTGCTATCGTCACACAGGATGTACTAATAGTTATTTTAGTTAGTTTATGGCCTGTAGATCATCGTCTCAACTCTTAGAACCGTTTCAAGAGCCAGAACTCGAATTCCACCGCCGACTACGGCTACGTCAAACACCAACAATCACGGAAGCTACTCACTTGGATTCTGAATCTGAGGAGGTACCAATGGCTAATGAAGATGATACCCCGATGTGGACAGCCCGCGAGACTGCACCACCAACTCCACAGTCTACTACCCGAGCCCCTGTTGGTAAGGAAGAAAGATTCGAAATCAAAGGGCAGCTCGTCAACAAGACTCGGGAATTGAATTTTGATGGGAGGTTAAAGCATGACCTTAACCGACATATTCAGTCATTCCTCTCAATCTGTGGCTTATTCAGAGCAAATTCTGATGCCGCGAGACTTAGTGTTTTTCCGTTCACCCTGATCGGGGAAGCTCAAGAGTGGTTAGAATCTTTAGAGCCAGACTCTATCACAACCTGGGAAGACATGAACAACTTGTTCATTAACCACTTCTTCCCTCTGGCTAAGGAAGAAAGAATGATAGCCGAGATTTCAAACTTCTCCCAGAAAGTTGGGGAATCTTTTGTTGATTCATGGACACGATTCATGAAGATGTTACGCGAATGTCTAAAATCACGAGCTGACTAAGAGAAAGCAGGTTGAGACTTTCAACAGGGGTATGGATGAAGAGATTAAGGAGCGGATCAACTCAGCCTGCGATGGTATCTTTCAATATAAGACTCCAAGGGAAGCATTTAAGCTTTTAGAAGACATATCTTTAGTTAAGCAATGACGGAGTGTCAAGAAGAAGTCGGTTAGCAAAACGATAGCTGCAATAGAGGATGACGGGGGTAGTGTTACTGTAGCATCACTTGCTAACAGTCAAAAGTCATTGGAGCGTAAAGTTGATAAGCTGATCCAAAGTATTCATGCTATGCAGGTAGGAGGTGAGACTTGTGGAGGACGTCACCTGACGAAAGACTGCAAAGACCGGCCGATGATCCAGCCACAGAGCGGTGACTTCATGAACTAGAAGCCAGGAAATAGCTACCAGGGGGTAATTTAAATTACCAGGGAAACAACCGAGGAAATTTCTAAAGACTTAACCCACCGGGGTTCTATCGGTTTAACCAAGGAAACGCCTACCCAAATCCTCAGCAACCAGTACAGATCACTCAGCTAGCAGCTGTGTAAGGTCACCACCGTCACGGATCTAATCTTGACATGACGCCATCCAACAAGTGCGGAATCCTCGTTAGTAGCTTAACGGATCGATCATGCACGGTAACCGGAGACAAACACAATGATAGTTGATACAACGAACGACCCCACATAGTGTATTTCTCCAAGAACGACAATCTGAAAACGTTTCTAGCTCATAGGTGTGCACTCCCAATCTCTGAACTTCGTATATCTCAAAAGTCTCTAAATTAAATGAATTAACATGTAATTATACTAATTAGGTTTGAACTTAACTGATTAAGTTCTTTCAGGCCCAAGCCCACGAACTTGTCCAGCACCCTACGAACTTAGCTTCACTAAGTTCGTCTGGGTTTGGATGATTTCGAACGCTAGCCTTAGAACTTATTCTAGAACTTATCTTAGAACTTATTATGAAAATGTATTGAACACACACAATTATGAATCAACACACATAACTTGTATTAATAAAGCTTCATCTATTACAAATGACTATCTATTACATTTCTAGACTGCTATCGTCACACAGGGTGTACCAACAAGCTGGATCAAGCAGCAACATGGAAGATATATTAAAGAGCTTCATGTTGACTGTGCAACAGAATCAAGCTAATAACAAGTAAGTTCAAATGAATCAGTAAGCGTCGATCCAGAATATTGAGTGTGACTTAGGTAGATTAGCTGAGGTTGTATTAGGGCGTCAAAGTGGGTCACTACCAAGCAATACCCAAAAGAACCCCAACGTGAATCAGATTCACAATGAGCATGTTAAGGCGATTACCACTCGCTCAGGTAAGGTGGTCGGAGTTATGGATACATATTCTGACAGCTCTGTTATTGTGCAGGATTGGACTTAAGATGACGAGGATAACACGAAGAGACCAAGCCAAACAGAAACACCTATAGCTGATTCAGTGGAGAAGGAGACGCCACCGCCAGTCGCTAAGTCATCAAAGCCAAAGCCAGCACATCTAAGGGATTACCAGCTAAAAATTCCTTATCGTAATCGTGAACGGAAAGAGCACATGCAAGAGCAGTATGGTAAGTTTGTTGACTTATTGAAGCAAATTAGGATTAATGTGCCTCTTGTTGATGTCATTGCACGTATGGTAAGTTTGTCGTATGGTAAGTTTGTCGAATAAGAAGAAGTTGGAGGAAGCGACCACATTGCTACTCGGTGAGCAGTGTTCAGCCATTCTACAAACGAAGGACATGCCTCCTAAGCATGGAGATCCAGGGAGTTTCATTATCCCTTGATTTCTTGGTTCTGATACTGTATGTAATGCATTAGCTGATCTAGGTGCTAGCATTAATCTCATGCCACTCACCTTATACTCTAAGCTAGACCTAGAAGAACTTAAGCAGACCAGGATGTGCCTTCAGCTTGCAGACCATAGCTTTAAGTACCCTTTAGGCATAGCAGACAATGTCCCAGTTAAGGTAGATAGGTTTGTCTTTCTTGCTGACTTCGTCATCCTAGAATTGAAAAAAGATAGCCAGATTCCACTCATTCTAGGACGACCATTCCTTAACACTGCTGACGCCATAGGTCACGTATCAAACATAAAATTCAACCTAGGTATTGCTGATGACAGAGTCACATTCTCCATAGATAAGGCAATGACACAGTTGATCCTGATGTGGCAATGCGAAATCTCAAAGATCTCCTATGTGCAGACTGTTGACGCCCAAGAGACCGATGGAGAAGTCGAGCCACTTGCATTTAATGAGAAGATTCGTATTAAGCCATCTCTTAAAGAGCCGCCTACTCTTGACCTTAAACCTCTTCCTGATCATGTTGAGTATGCTTTCTTACAGGGAGAATCTTCTCTCCCTGTCATCACTTCTTCTGCTCTCTCCCCCGATGAGAAAAAAAGGTTAATTCATCTTCTCAAAGCCCATAAGCGGGCAATCTCTTGGAAGACTGATGTCATTCCAGGGATCATTCCTTCCTACTTTACACATAAGATTCTCATGGAGGATAACTATAAGTCATGTATGCAGAGACAGAGGCGGCTGAACCCTAATATGATCGAAGTGGTCAAGAAGGAGGTCATCAAACTCCTCAATGCTGGGATTATATACCATATATCTGATAGCCAATGGGTTAGCCCTGTTCAGGTGGTTCCTAAAAAAGGAGGCACCACTGTTGTTCGAAACGTGAAAGACGAACTCGTCCCTACTCGCGTAGTTACTGGATGGAGGGTATGCGTAGATTATCGGAAACTTAGTGATGCTACCCGAAAGGACCACTTTCCTCTTCCCTTCATTGACTAGATGTTAGAGAGACTAGCAGGGAATGAGTTCTAGTGCTTCCTTGATGGTTTCTCTCGCTACTTTCAAATTCGTATCGACCCACAGGATCAGGAGAAGACCACCTTCACCTGTCCTTTCGGGACCTTTGCTTACAGCCGATGCCTTTTGGTCTCTGCAACGCTCCTGCCACTTACTAGCGTTGTATGACATCCATCTTCCATGACATGATCGATGATTGCATGGAGGTTTTCATGGACGATTTTTAAGTATTCAGCAATTCCTTCGATTCATGTCTCTTGAACCTTGAGCGTATCTTGACTAGATGCAAGGAGTCTCACCTCGTGTTGAATGGGGAGAAATGCTACTTTATGGTCCGAGAAGGCTTAGTTCTCGGCCATAAAATCTCAAGTGTGGGAATGGAGGTCGATAAATCGAAGGTTGACATTATTTCCAAACTCCCTCCACCCACAAATGTCAAAGCGGTTCGTACGAATACCTAAAGCATCCGTATCTAGATTATTCAACACCCAACATCCAACACCCGAAGGTATCTCATCAATATCCAGCAGCAGTAAGCTTCCAAATCCCATTTCCTTGATCACATCTTTTTAACATCCTCAAGCGATTTAATTGTCAAGTACAGTGGTTTAGGGGAAGTCCTTGTACGAAAGGATGGAGATTCAATCTCGTTACCAGTCCTCCTCCTTTTCTTTTGAACTCGCTCTTCAGCGAAACATTGATCACTCATCATAGAAGTTTCAGATTCGGCCAAGGCATCATCATCAGCTTCCACAATAGCATCTTTAACAAACTCAGACAAACCAAAAACCATCTTTCAGCAAATCTGAATGACCTGAAATAATTGATACAATTCAATGTGAATAAAAAATAACAACTAATGTGAATGATAAATCCAGTAATTTAACTAAATGTGCTTTTTACATTCAGATTAATCAGAAATGTCATCATTTGCCTCAACAACAGACTAATTACAAACTCTGAAGATCCATGATCATCTCTCATAGCTCCTAAATGCGCTGTAACAAATACTATCTTCATATAAAACATGTGAATAATGAAACATCACATTGTGAATGGTCATTCATCTAATGTGAATGGCCATTCAACTAATGTGAATGAGCATTCACAATACAACGTTTGACCATTCACATGATATATTTAATGGCCATTCATCTAATGTGAATGGTCCTTCAACTAATGTGAATCAGCATTCACAATACACTGTTTGACCATTCACATGATACATTTAAATTCATATAAATCATCTAAGCACTTATAAAACACGTGAATACTAAAATATCAAATTGTGAATGCTCATTCAACTAATCTGAATGAGCATTTACATACATTATTTGACCATTCACATACATTATTTGACAATTCACAAATTCAAATACATCATTCACATAACTTATGTGAATACACAATATTCAGAATATAACATATAAGTTGCTTCACATTTACAAACGATATAATATCACTCATAAAACATAACATGAATATATATTGAAATAGTGAATGGCCATTCAACTAATGTGACTGGTCATCCATAAAAATATAACCTGGTTCACATTTCAAATAATGTGAATGGTCATTCAACTAATGTGAATGGCCATTCACATACAATCTTTGACCATTCACATGAGACATTTCAGAAATAATACTAGTATATATTTCAACTAATGTATACCAGTAGTGTACCCGCGCAAAGCGGCGGGGGCGATAAATAGTTTCCATAGCATTTCTTTTAGTTTTATGTAATAAATAAATTGTCCGAGAATTAGGAATGGGAAAAAACCTCGAACCCGACGGGGAAACCCGAACTTTTCTAGGAGAGTTCGGAGATCTTATTGGGGATTTTATCGGGTTCAGGTCGAGGATAGTATTTATATTATTTTTCATACATCTTATTGGGGATTTTATCGGGTATGGGTCGGGGGTTAATATCTACGTAGTTTTTGTTGTTAATCTATATTTATGATAATGCAAGTGTGTTGTTATTTAGTTTCATTTGGTTACATTTCATATAAATTTCCACTTTTATTGTTAAAAATATATTTGATACCGTTAGAAAATTTATTAATTAAAATTTTTTTGACGGATTTTAGGTTCGGGTTTGTATATGTAAACGGGGAACAAAAGACAGTAACGGAAAATAGTCTTATTGGGTACCCAATGGGGACCCGAAATCCGCAGAGACACGATGGGGATCCTCGATAAGAAACCCGATGATGAATGGGGTGGGGACGGAGGGACAAATCTCGGCGAGAATCGTAAATGAAGAATATTGTTGTTGTCAAAAATTTAATTCTTTAAAACATTTAGACCCTCCAAAGAAATATCTGAATAATCATTGAAGTCCATTTCAAAATTGTATCATATCCATATTCCCCAATTCACCTACATCGATCTACAAGAACGGAATAATTTCTTGTTATCAGTGAACTTAAACAAAAGAAGCAAAATGTATAGGATACAACATAGTTTTATTGTATTTACCGTTAAGATTAATTTTCTCCAGTTTTGGGTAGCATCTGATAAAATGACAAAAAAAAAAAAAAAAACACAAAGCTGTCAAGGGATGCAAATTATTATTAAACTCGAAAAACGCACCAAACAACGATTTAATTAACAAGAAAATTTTTTAATATCTTTCTTCAAGATTTGAATCATTAATACATCACGAGGATAAATATTATCATAATGTCCGACTCATCAATAGTGACATGTTCAACCGCTGGCATGCTCTAGAATATATCAACAATGCCAGGCCACGTGTCATAATAAATTTTTGAAAATCATCCACATCACTCAAATGCTGCAAACTTTGATTGCCTCCAAGAACTCTTAACCACTTGATGGGCATTGAAAATTTTTTGTTTTCTGGAATTTTAGAGCCAGTCGGACCACTCCTCTGGAGCTGACCATCTGTCGAGAGCTCAGTCCTGTGACGATCATCAGCCCTTGAAGTGAATCATATGGCTTGACTGAACATCAGCGGTAACTAGTTGGGTTTGTCAAAAATCTCATGTAATGAGACCCGATAAACAGGGCACGTGCAGTGCTGCTGCTGCCATACGTCAATGCAAGTAAATTGTAGAAATGTCCACAGAAAGGCAGAATGCGCAATGTATCCTCTGCTTGGTACTCCGAAAGATAAACTATATATCTACAAGAATATAAGAAAGCGTGTTAATAGGGTAATGTGGCGTTACATTGCATTTGGTCAAAAAGTCAAGACACCCAGAAGTCAACCAAGCAAGATAGGATGAATTGGTGTTGATAATTTCAAATTGACGACAGTTATAACAAATCTGGCATTGCTTTCAATTAAATACACAAGATAGATCCTTTTAAGAAAAACAGGTGGTTCACACTTCACACTTCACAATAAGGTAGGATTCCTAACTTAGAAAGAACTCTCTCCATTTGAAAACCTTCAAAATTTTTGTGGGGACATAAGTTATTAGAAAAATGTTTGATGATCAGATTGAACATCATAAAATTAGATACACTTTAAATAAATTCTTGTACTTAGGAATAAAAAAGATCAATACATTTCTTATCATATAGATCAATAACATAGTACCCCAAAACCATCTTGCTATATGTGGCTGCAAAACATTTTCATAACACACTCTTAAACATATGTATACCCTAGGTCAAAAATGCATTTTCTGATTTGTATCAGATCGTATCGCTTACTATCTGGTTTGTAAGAGTAGCTAGCTATAAAAGGTTACACTTACTGACCATCTTTTAAACATGAAAAGAACGGGTCACTGTACTTCTTTGTAAGGAAGCTGGCAACGAAAGGTTCAGCACCACGCACTCCACGCTTCATCGGTACCACATAAACACATGCTCTATGTTCAAAACCAAAAAACAAAATCTTTAAAACCAAGACCATTCAGTAAAAAGACAGAGATAATGGATATACATGAGCAAAAACACCAAGAACCAAACACAATTTGGTTTATCACACTCAGACATCTGTTCGGTTTGGTGTATAGTCTTTTTTCCAACTTATAGACAGATAGAAACAAAAGTTGATGAGTAACCCTAATAGTGTTTTTAGAACCCCTAAATATGAAGTACCACTTCAAGAAGAATCAAATGAGACAGAAAGTTTCACAATTATTCAACTCTGTTACATTTTGCCTCCTTTTCTTTTCTTTTTTAAGTTATCAATTCATCCCAAAACTAACAAGAACTTTCTCTTTAACATACCCAAATTGTAAGGTCACCTATCTACGGATCCAATCTTGACGCGACGCCGTCCAACGAGTGCGGAATCCTCGTTAGCGGCTTGACGGATCGATCACACACACGAAACACGGAGACACACGCGATGATAGACGTAAACTGGAACATCCTGACTCGTGATTCTCTCCAACAACACCCCTAAACGTCTCTGCAAGTTCGTCGCCCTAGTTCTTAATTCTGCAAAGATTGTTAATCAAAAGTGAGTAACTCTTAATTATAGGCCTCAGATTCGAACTTGCCCTGGACAAGTTCGAGAAGGCCCAAGCCCACGAACTTGTCCACCATAAGTTCGAATCTAGGCCTTTGAACTTATTCTAGAACTTGTCTTTGAACTTGTTCTAGAACTTATGTTTGAACGTACCTTTGAACTTATGTTTGAAGTTACCTTTGAACTTATGTTTGAACTTACCTTTGATCTTATGCTTGAACTTATTGTTAAACATCAATTACAATCAAGTTCAAACATATATACAATCAATATCAATATCAAACATATATCAAACATATAACAAACATGTATCAAACATGTATTAATATGCAATTACGAACAAGTTGACGATTACTAAATATCACCTATACATAGACTACTATCGTCACACAGGGTGCACTAACAGACTCCCCCTTGACGATAGCTTCTAACTATATATATTTAGTCTAAGTACTATGTCTATAAAAACTACTACATGCATATAATCCCTGCTCTATAAAAGCCCTTACCACTTTCTGGAACTTCCTGCCTTTAGATCTCCAGCCTTCGTGAAAGACAATCGGCTGATCATGAAACTTTTACAGGTCATCCTTGGATAGGTTAATCAGATGCAGTGGATCGTATACTTTCAAAATAGTCTTCTCATCTAGATCCTCCATCACTGCTTTAGCCGTTTCATTGTCTACATACCACCACTTTATGTTGCTGAGTACATCCTGTGGCATAGACTTCAATGGGACTTTCTTCAAACACCGGACTAGCTTGTAGACCATCCTAGCCCATGGTTTTCCAGTGTGGGGATCTATTCTCGACTCATCTTCAACTCTCTTGCCTGACCTCAGCTTTATCCTTTCAAACTTTCCAGACCCTCCCTCCCTTCTGATGATTTTTGGTATCACTTCAGCGTAGGGGTCGTCTCCCAAGTTAATAAGCTCCTTCCAGGCCAGTTGCTTCACTTCGCATTTGGGCAATGTATTAAAAACCTTTAAGGATCTCCTCAAATACTGAAGCCCGTCTCTTATTTTAAGTATGAAAAGCTGCAGTTTTCTATCAAAGAACCAGCTTAGAATCCCTCCTGAGAGATTTCCTGGACATGGCACCCTCATCCTTTTCTTTACTACCAAGTTAGTCTTCTTCTCCTCCTTGCTGAACCATAACCTCATCATTTCTTCTTTTGTTTGCTCCTTTTCAGCTATATCAGATTCTGATTCATCCATAGATGCTAAGTTAAGCTCATCTAAATCTATCACATTCTGATCATTACTTACATATAGTTCAGTGATAGGCTGCTTCGGGATAACTACTTCATCTACATAATCATCCACATCTTCTACAACTTCATCATCTGATTTCCAGTAAACTACGTCTTCTGGAATGATTTCTCCTTCTTCTAAATCTTCTTGATCAAACCCAAACTCTTCTTCATCATCAAGATCCATTAATGCTTTTATCATTTCATGCTCAATAGTTTTTAAAGCTTCACCTTCACCTCCTTCTCCCATACTAGACTAACTAGGCTCCCCCTGAATGAGTGCTTGCTGAGAAGTCTTTTGGGAAAGATCTGCTAGCTCACCTTCTCTTTGGGCATCTGTATTATTGCCTTCGTCATCTTCTCTCCTCACTTTCAACTAATCCTCCTTGCAGCTACTCTCCCCTGAGCTCGTAGATCTTTCAATATTTGCTCAAGGAGAGTCTTCATTGTCCTCAGCTCAGATTGTTGATCAGCCACAGTTGTCTTCAACATTGCATTTTCTTGATCTAGTCGAACATTATGCTGCTGCTGCTCTTTTCACAGCTGTTGAAAGTTGGTAAATCTGGACCGTTTGGAAGTCCACTTTTCCTTTCAACTCAGTGAACCGTTGATTTTCTTTGAAAGAAGTCGAAGTCGATGGAATGGAGGCGGACGTAGTCGGAGCTGTGGTTGATGTTGTTGGAGCAGCCGGTAACACAGTTTGAGGAGCTGAAGTGGATGTAGCTCCCTGCATAAACCTATGCCTTCTCGCCCTATGCCTAGGAACGAGAGGAACTTCTTCTTCTTCTTCGAATTCGAATTCTTCGGTCTCTTCATCAATTAGATCTAGTCTTTTCGATCTCCTTCTATTGACAACTAACCGCGATCCATATCTTCCAATTGTTACCTCTGGATCCTCAGCTTCGAAACTAGACTCGGAGGCTGTCTCAAATTGACCTTCAATCGGATTCTGTTCCCTATCACCAACACCTTCTTCTTCATCCTGGACCTCTGTGTCCATAAACTCAGCATCAGATGGCTGATATTCATCTATCTATCGAAAAATATCCTGGAAATCAGCTGGCGGCTCTAAAACATCCTGAACCAGTTGTTCAGCAATATTTTGCTCCGCAGCTGGTCCCTGCGCCCATATTTCTTCCAGAGTTTGCGCCCTCTGGTCGTATTGAGGAGCCGAACTCGACGGGACGGCAGCTTCCGATGATGGTCCAGCGACAGTAGTGGCTGGTTGTTGGCGAGAGGAGGATATAGCAACCAGAGTTCTACTTGCCGGTGCTCTGCATCGTTGCTGCTGCTGTTGCGGTGGTTGTTGCTGTTGCTGTTGCGGTTGCGGGGCTTCACCTATCCAATTTGTCACCCTTCGGGGCTACAAAATCAGAATCAATAACTGCCACAAACAATGGTGCCACTTGGGGCCTCACCTGCTCAGCCCTTCTCGCATTATGGGTCTGGCAGTCAGCAAAAATTCTCTTATCAATAAAAGCCATGTCACTTTGATCTGGAAGTGGTGGAAAATTCGGCAAGAAGTGGCGTATTATCATCATTGTGAAACGTGGATACATCAAAATCTTTCCCTGACTGGTGCTGTGATCTGGTGCACAAACTCCCCGAAAAACATCTCAGAAAAACAGAATTTCTTGTTATACACCAATGCAATTAACGCCGATTGCAACTTATACAACATCGTGTCAAATCCCGCCTTTTTAGCGTAAAACACACCATTATCACGTGGACAAGATGGCGCAAAACACACTATTATCACGTGGACAAGATAAGGCCATTGGCAAATCAGTCTACTCTTAATGTATGATGCCTTTGTAATATCCTGGGCATATGCCATCCTCAAAAATGCAGCTTGCCTAACAGGTAGTGGAAAATGTACCGGCCCTACTTCTTGTTCCTCAGATCCCAGCTGTAAGATCTACCTCAACATATCAACCGAAAATGCTATTGGTTGTCCACCCACTCTTGTTCTTAGTACCGTAGGCGTAACCGAGCAATCTACTTGTAGATGCTCCCAGAACTGTCGAATGTACGTCAGCGTAATTTGTAAGTTGTGGGTGAGTGCATACGATACGCGAGATTGAGTCAGGAATGTTATCATCTAATGATATGGCTACGCCTCCGGCAGTTGGAGATCCACTGCCATTACCATATTGTGCTTATTGTAAAAAGAACGCTCACCCATATCTGTAAACAAAATCAACAAACAAAATTAGTAATTAAAAATAAAATAAAACTTTTTTATTTTGATTTTGCTTAACTTCGAACTTACATAAGTTCAAAATCCAACACATTTGAACTTAGACAAGTTCAAAATCATTTAAAAAACCATTCGAATTTAAATAAATTCGAAATATAAGTTCGAACTTGACTTACTTCGAACTTGTAGATATTTCAGCAAGTTCGAACATTCTGACAAGTTCGAACCTGAAGAACACGTTCGAAGTCGGTCACTTTCAAACTAAAAGCCAAGATTTAATCTCATTTGACTTAAACAGCAGTATAATCTAGTCCTATTGGGTTCTAATCGAAGTTATTTATGACTCATTTGAACTTTTATCCGTCAAAACTCGTGATTGCAAACCACCTAGTTTCAACACTTTATAAACATCAAATAAACTCGATTTTGGCCACAATAATGTCCTAAAGTACACATATTTCGTATTATGTTGAGTACTATACATAAGTATTCGTGTATGTTCAAGAAATAAAGTTAAAATTTCGAGGAATAGGAGGAAATTCGAGATTTGGCAAATTCGAGAATATGTTCGAGATCGCCGGAGGATAAATTCGAGAAAATAAATTCGAGGGTAGGTGCCTTAAATGATGTACTGTTGACCTATTTATACCAACCACCTTCGAACTTAGGATAAGTTCGAACTTCCTGACAAATTCGATGTTAAGTTCGAAATTTGTCTGTATTTGGAACTTAAGTGAAAATTTTTTAAAATACTTGAATAAAAGGTTTAACTTGTTCGTGTAACAGAATTTTACAAACCTTGCAAAGTCATTCACATTAACAAATAGATTTTCACGCAATATTTGTTTAGTCAACCAAAAATGCTTCCTATTAACTTTCACCTTTGTCCTACTTAGAATAAAATAAAATAAAATAAAATAAGAATAAAACTTAAACTACTCAAAAATACTTTAAACATTTACGACCTATACTAACAGAATATTTTAGCGAGAAATTCAAAGAAGTTTCAATCAGATAGCGATGTCAAACGATCTTTCAGTGTTACACTGTCACACTTAGGAATTTTTGATTCCTTTGATTGTTTGTCGTGATATCAATTCCAAGTCGATTGTCTGTATAATTTTCCCTTTAAACAGTTAACACTTTGGAATTTCCCTTGGCCTTTTTATTTATCAAGAAACTACCTTAGGTGTCCCATACTTAGATATACTTCTATGACAACGGCAGACGCACAATGATCATAACTTTTTGGTATTGCAAATTTTCTTTAAAAGGCAAACGTCGGACACAGTTCTATATTTACATACAACAGAGTGTCTTAGTTTGTCTTAGAGTTCCTTTTAAGTTAGCAAGATAGCGGTGACAGGTCTGTACTTACGTACAACAAAGCGACTTATTTTGCTAACTTGAGTCAAAACAGATGTGACAGGTCTGTACTTACGTACAACAAAGCGACTTATTTTGACTCCCTCATCTTTATCAAAGATATTTCTTTTCTTTTCTTTAAGATGTATTTGATGTTGCTATACATCCACCAGAAAATTTGCATACCTCATTTAGAATCATTGTCTGTATATCTCTAACATGGAAATTAAGACCATTTGGTCATACATCTAAGTTAGTTACACATAAGACTTTTTCTTGAATATTTTATTAGCTTTTGAGATTTCCTTGTGTATGATGCCTACCAACACATCAAACTGGAAAGAATATATCACTTAGAATTTAAGGTGCATTACGTGTGGAAGCTTAATACTTAGAGATTGTTTCGAATGTGCTAATTTTCGTCACTTTGAACCTATGTCTCTAAGACTTAACTCATTTTTCAATATTCTCTTTTTTTTGAAAATTTTATTGTTTTCTCTCTTTTATTCTTTTGTTTTTCATTTTTAAGATAAGCTAATAAACTAACTTACTAACTGACTATAAAAGGAAATAAATTCTATTTAACCACTAACTTACTATAAAAAGAACGAAAATATACTAAGGTCAAGTTACTCTGGATTACGCATACCATTTACTTGAATTAACAACTCAAAGCGTGACTTATCAAAAGCTTTAGTAAATAAATCTTCATTATTATCTTTCGTTGCCACTTTTACCAGTTTTATTAAGTTCTTTTTAGCACAATCACGAATGAAATGATGTCTTATGTCTATGTGCTTTGTTTTTCTGTGTTTAACTGGATTATTAGTTATAACAATTGTATATTGGTTATCTATCCTAATAGGATTATGAGTGTATGTCAAACCATAATCCCACAATTGTTGTTGTATCCACAAAACCTGTGATCAGCTACTACCAGCAGCTACATATTCGGCCTCGCACGTTGACACGACCACCGAAGTCTGTTTCTTGCATTGCCAGGATCCGAGCCTCCCTCCAAGGAACTGACAACCTCCAGTTGTTGATTTCCGGTTCAAGCTGCAACCACCATAGTCAGAATCCGTGTATGCTTCCAATTCCAGATCACCATCAGCATGATACCAAAGTCCCAACTTTGGTTTTGACTTAAGGTATCTTAGAATCCGCTTCACGGCTTTCATATGCATCTCTTTTGAATTAGCTTGAAACCTAGCACAAATACACACAATAAACACAATGTCAGGTCTAGAAGCAGTTAAATACATTAGTTACCCGATCATGGCCCGATATAGAGTCGGATCCACATATATCACTTTTTGTACCCGGTCCGAGATTGTGATTCACTTGAATCGGAGTACTAAAATGAGCAGTCAGCTTTGTTCCTTCCATCCCAAAGCGCTTCAGAATATCGTAGACATACTTCGTCTGATGGATAAACATGCCTTCTTTCCTCTGTTCAACTTGCAAACCCAAAAAGAAGTTCAGCTTTCCCATAACACTCATCTCAAACATTGACTTCATCACCTTCTCAAAATCTTTGCACATCTGTTCGTTTGATGACCCGAAATGATGTAATCAACATACACTTGTACCAACATAAAATCTTCTCCCTTTCACTTCACGAACAATGTACTATTAATTCTCCCTCTTTCAAACCCGTTGTCTAAAATATGAGTTGACAGCGTCTCATACCATACCCTTGGTGCCTGATGTAATCCATACGGAGCCTTATCGAGACGATACTCTCTATCAGGAAACTTTAGATCAGTAAACCCTGGCGGTTGTTCGACATACACCAGTTCCTTCACCTTGCCGTACAGGAATGCACTTTTTACATCCAACTGATATACTTTAATTCCTTTGAAGGATGCAAATGCCAGAAACAGACGAATTGCCTCGAGCCTTGCCACTGGTGCAAACACCTTGTTATAATCGATTCCCTCTTCTTGGTTGTATCCCTTTACTACAAGTCTTGCCTTGTTGCGAGTAACTATACCCCGATCATCTCTCTTGCACTTAAAACCCATTTGGTTCCTATTGCAACTTCTACTCGAGGTAGCGGCATTAACTCCCACACTTCAAGCTTTCTGAATTGTGACAGTTCTTCTTGCATGGCTTCAACCCATGAGTTGTCTTTCAGTTCCATTTGCACATTCTTCGGCTCTACTTGCGAGATGAAACACGAATAAAGACAAGTGTGAAAAGCCTCGGAGTCGTTGATCATTGATAACAGTACAGTGTTATTACTCACATGGCTCCTAGTTCACACCAGTATGCGGACTTCCTATGATGCTCTCAATCGAATGATCCTTGTTTATCCTCGATGTCTCAATCTCATCGACTCTAAGATTGTCTCCTAATTTTGATCCTATTTCACCTAACAGGGGTAGGACTTCAGATGGTACATTCTCTTCCTCATGATCACTGTCCTCAGAATTAGAAGTACTAGTCTGATTCTTGTTTGTAGGTAACTCAAGTTCATTCTCTATTGGAGATCTATCTTCTGTCGTTGTAGGCTCAGAGGTTGATGGAACGCTTGTCTTTCAAAAACCTTGATTGTCCTCATTCAAGTTTAATGACCAGAAGTCCTCCTCCATTGTACCTGCATTTCCACTAACTGGTATGTTAAATGATTCAAACAATAAGTCATAATCAAATAACCACTCAGGACCTCTTTGGGGCTCATGTGAATAACTTGTAACATCAATGTTAAACACAGTTTCTACCGTACCATTTGTTTTGTTAAACACCCTTTTGTTTGGCGAGTTAGGCACATAACCTAGGAAATATCCTTTGTCAGCCTTTTCACAAAACTTAGATTGATGTTTTGTTTTCAAAAAAGTACACGGTACCCCAAACGGTTCAAAGCCTGATAAATTTGGTGGTCTTTTATTCAGAACTTCATAACAGGTTTTGTTCAGTGATTTGATAGTAAGGACCTGGTTTAAAACGTGACATGCAGTATTCACTACCTCCCTCCAAAGCATGATAGGAAGCTTTGAATCCGAGAGCATGGTCCTTGCTGCCTCAATCAAAGTCCTGTTTTTCCGTTTTGCCACCCCATTTTGTTGTGGCTCATATGGTGCACTAAATTGATGCACTATGTCGTTGGATAGACAATATACACCAATTATTGTATTTTTGAACTCTGTTCCATTATCTTTCCTGATACATTTTACCCTTGTCCCGTAGGAGTTTTTGACTTAGTCTAAGAACCCAATCAACTTTCCAGTTGTTTCGTCCTTCGTACCTAAAAAGAAAACCCATGAAAAACATGAGTAATCATTAGTGACAACTAAACAATACCAACTACCACCTATACTCCTTTTGTTGATTGGTCCGAATAGATCCATATGCAACAAAGTTCTGAGTCTTTTACTTGTTTGACTTCTTGTGTTGTTTGCCTTTCTTGCACGGTATACACTTATCGTCGAATTGAAAACTCTTCATCGGGACACCTTGCACCAGACCTTGTTTAGTGATGTAGTTCATTTTCCGTAGGTGCAAGTGTGCCTTGCGTCTGTGCCGATAGAAGACATACTAGTCCCATCGATGAATCCGATTTGTTCATGTCCATCATATACAAATCATTCTTCCTTGGGGCTCTCATCAGTATCCACTCTTCAGGTACTTTAAATCCCTATTTCAGCACTAACTCCTCAGTATCAGTAAAAAGTATTGAGTTTTTCTTATCACAGATTTGAGATACACTAATGACATTATGATCAAGCTTATCAACATGGTAAACTTGATCAAGTTTGATAGTCTCAATAGTGACCACTCCAGTACCAGTGATATGACCTCCTTTGTTCCCAGCGAATGATACGAATCCCCTGTTCCCTCCCTTGAATTCTGTGAGCAGACTCCTTTCCCAAGTCATGTGCCTAGAGCAACCACTGTCGATGAACCACTTGTTGTTTAGACCTGTAGTTATCTCCTGCACATGAAAGTAAAGAAGTTAGTTATCACGGGGAACCCAAGCCATGACTGACTTGGTAATACCATTCTCATCCACATACGTGAAATCCTTCAAATACCCATCTCTCCTTTCAGGTAACTTGGGTGTTTGATTGAGAACCTGTTGTGTTGCAGAGGGAATTAAGTTCACTCTTGGCCTTTGGGTAGGCATTTGCTGTTGAGCCCTCGAATAATTTCTATTATAAGGCATTTCAGTTTGATATCCCTGGGCTCTACCTGGTGTCTGTTATCTTTGAGGAGTATCAGACCTAACAGGAGTGTATGGCCTTCTAGGTGTTGTACTCTTATAAGCTTGTTGAGGTCCTGACCTAGATTGATTAGGGACTCTATTCGACGAATTAGTCCTTACCACTTCATTTGGTCTCACCGACACAGGTACTTGTCGAACCACAGTCTTTGGTGTGGCATTCACAATTTTCTCTGTGTTTAGAAAACCACTTGTGCTAGCTACACTAGATACAGGTTATGTTGTTCAGGCTTTCCAATAATAGGTCTAGACTCTAGTTTAGAGGGTGTACCCTCTACTTTCTTATATGGACAGCTAGACGCAACATGTCCCCTCTCATGACATCTAAAGCAAGACATCTTATCAATCGACTTCTTATGAGTGCCACTTGATTTTGGTGTCTCACTAGTGTCAACTTCTTTCTTTTAAACTACCGTAACTACTTCCTCTTTCGGATTATTAACTTCAGGTTTAGCTTCTCATAGAATTTTGTCACTAGAATACTGTACAAACTTGACTTTCTTAATCGTAGAGTTTTGACTAGACAACTTAGTTGATTTATCCTTATCAGAATCAGATACAGTTTCAGCTGCTACCTCTGACTCGACTGGTTTATCAGTTTTATCCTGAGGTTGAGGCAAATAGTTATAGTTGAAAGGTGGAGGGTTCTCTTGATAACCTAAACCTACTGGTTTCTTAGACTGACGTTGTGCATCTAAGATTTTCCCTAGATTTAGTCAACAGTTCCTAAACTTTTCTAACTTACTATTTACCTCTGCAACTTTAACTCTTGATTCAGCTAGCTCAACTTCCTTCATGGTAACTTCTTTGGTTAAAGCTGCAATATGCTCAAAGGAGTAGAATTTGAAGAAGGCAAGCTAATTGAACAACCTGAGTTGGGGGCATTTTTTGTAGATCCCCTGACAAAGAAGAAGTGCTTTCAAAGAGCATCAGACCTACACAAAGTTGGTCTCAAACATCTTGTGGCATTCAGACTTGCAAACTCCTTCAGGCAATCCGTAAAGTGTAGAGCAGCCATCCGGGATCAACTCAGAGGCTTCTATGAAAGAGGGGATCTTGAACATCCCAACAGGGTTGCCATTATTTGCTCCGATTTGGAGGAATCCAGGGATGAGCTTGAAAGAATGTTTGAAGAAGGATTGCCATCACCACTGTCTTGAAGTCCATCTACTATCTGAGTAGGTGAAGAATGAAAGCTGTCCATCTGTTGGACAAGGTTGCATTATTTGCTCCGATCATCAACAACCCAAATTGTTGAATTTTCCTGTACATTAGTCGTACTTTGTGTAACAACCTAACTTTTGATCTAGTCGTAAATTCAGTAATATTTTGAGCCGATAATGTAATAATGTTACATTATTTGAATTATAATTTAATTAAGTAATGAAATATTTAATTAAATTATATAAATATTTAATATTTATGAATTAATAAATTATTAAAGAGAATTAAATAAAAGAGATATAATATACAAAAATGAAAGTGGGTTAGCTAGCAAATGTAACTAGATGAAGTATATAAACGAGAATTATTTCAAAATAACAAAATTCAGATTCTCTCTCTACTCTACTCTCTCTCTAACTTTCTCTCTCTACTCTCTCTCTACCTTCTCTCTAAAATTTCTTCCAAACCGACCATCCGATTATCAAGATATATATACCGTTAGAAAGATCTCGGAGAATACTACACGAACATACCATTTCCTGCGTGAATTCATACGAATTGAGGTAAGATTTTATATTTTTACGTTTTTATATATATTCGGTATTTTCGAAACTGTTAAGTTTTATGAAATTTAAAGCTATTTCTATGGAATTTAACTAGAATAAGTATAATATAATCAAGCATAGGCTTAATATTGATCATATTTGTGATTTATGCCTTAGAAATTCATGTTTTAGAGTTGTAAATATGATCAGATTCGAGAATGTTAAGAACAGATTCGAATGAGTGAATTTCGAATCTAAGCCATTAGATTCGAATGGCTATGCTTCGATTCTGTATCCTTAGACTCGAGTTGTGTGTGGGTTTCGAACCTATGTATGGTTCGAATCTATGGATGGCTTGAATCTATATCACTAATTCGAATCTATTCCCTAGAATCTATTTTGTATGTGCTTCGAATCTAAGCCATTAGATTCGAATGATAGGTGTTTCGAATCTAATACCCCAAACTCGAATGTATATGTTCGAATCTATCATCCTAGATTCGAATATGTATGAAAGTATGATTTTGCTCCTAGCCTAAGATTAAGTTATTAAACAACCTATTATAATTAAAAGTATATTATGGTTATGATAAAACTCACAAATTCTATATATATATATATATATGTACCGACCTTTTGAGAATATTAAATGAGTTATGAACAAACAAGCTATCAGAATCAGATAAAATAAAGATTTAAATATAAAAGACTGATATTAATATGATTTGATATGATAAATTTTGGGCAGGTTCAGTGAAATTCTGAACAGAGATTTAAAGATTTATAAAGCGGGTCCGATTTGATTTGACAGAGAACAGATTGACAAAATCCTGAGATAAACTCAGGTGGCAGATTCATATATCTGTTTGACCAAGACCCAGACCTGTGACTTATAGATATTCAGATTGAACATGCATAGATCCGATTGAGATATATTGTTGTTGATAGATTTATTGACATTCATTTATCAGCTGGATTGAGACCTGTGCACACCATGGATGGGTGTTGCCCAGTGGATCATGATAGCTATTTGACTATCTTTTCATATTGCATTTAATATTGCTTCAGACTTTGCTTTATGATTCATTGCTATCATGACTGCTATAGACATATGCTTACATCTTTGATCAGACATTTGATAGATTGATTCAGCTTGACTAGCCCTTATGGTCTATTGTTCTAGACCCGGCTATTTCGCCAGTTCTTAGGAACTTGGTAATGACCTCCGATGTTCTGCCATATTGACTTACTGGTAGCTAGCCCAGTATGTGGCTGATCCCCACGATTTAAGCGTGAGTGTGGCTTGAACATCATCCGATTCTATGATTCTATATCTCAATCATGAGGGCTGTAGCGGCAGCCAAGACATATCACGCTTAGATTTATGACTCCGCTTGACACGCATGTTAATATTGAAAATCTATAAACTCACTAAGCTTTGCTTACAGATGTTGCATTATAATTTTACAGGTAAAAGCAAAGGAAAGTCACCTGCTGGACCTAGTTCTTAGGTCTACAAAGAATCAAGTCGAAGTTTTCATTGACCCCTACTCAACAAAATATTTCGGTACTGATTGGCAGATGAAACTGTGGTGGTATGGGTAGATTGAATTGATTATCTGATGACATGAACTAGATTAGAAAGTACCCTTTATAAGTTAATTTAAAAACTTAATCTGTATTAAACTTAAATCTTAATAGCTTGTACTGTAATTTAATTTTTCGCATTATAATTACTCTATCTTAGTTATGGTTGATATCGTATTGCATGATGTGGGACCTAGACTGGTGAGAACTGCCCCGTAAGGGGTGGTCTTCACAGGATGGTATCAGAGCCCATAGTTTGAGTGAATCAAGTATTACGTAAGTATACTTGGTCTCAAACTGAAGCAATACATATGTATCAATCATTTAGGTGGTTTGAACTGAGATAGGATGTACAGACTATTAGGATGGGAAAAAGGGTACATAGATCTAAGTCTATAAACTGATAGTTAATTGATTTTAATTTTCAGTAGAAGATGTCAGGATCAGGATCAGGTGACATACCAAGCAACATGACCCCACAACAAATGTTTGAGATGATGCAACAATTACTAGCACAACACTCAGAACAACAGAATAAGATTATGCAAGAACAGTTTCAGGCCAGAGATGAGGCCGAAGCTAAAAGACGTAATGATAAGAAAAATAAGCGAAAAGATAAGCAAGTCCAGAATGAAGAATCTGATTCTGATAATTCAAATCCAGAAACCCAAATAGCTCAGCCAAAAGGCTGCAAATTTAAAGATTTTAAAGCAAGCGGTGCCCTGAATTTTGAGGGTACAGTGGATCCAATTCAGGCGATGGATTGGATCAGTCATACGGAAGAAATTTTTAGAATCTCTGACTGTTTAGATTCTAAGAAAGTAAGCTATGCGTCTGCACTATTTGTGGGAGCTGCACGTGCCTGGTGGAAAACCCAGCGAAGTATCTATGGTGAGGAGGTGATTCAGACTTTAGAATGGGAGCAGTTTCTTGAAATGTTCAATGCGAAATACTGCCCGATTGACCAACGAGATAAGATGGAGGTACAGTTGATGCAGTTGACTCAGGGAACGAAGACAGTTGACGAATACGAGCACGAATTCTCAAGACTATGCGGCTACTCTTCCTACCAAGTAGCTACCGAGGAAAGAAAGATGAATAGATTTCGTGTAGGACTCAATCCTAGATACAGACATCCCATGAGCGCAATCAAATACAAGAGTTACTTGGAAATGGTAGAAGCGGCTAGACAAATCGAGCGAGGTTACTTAGAGTACGGCGATCAGCTATACGCTCCGTCTACTAACCCGATGAATCCGTCTCCTCCAAAGAAACAGCGATTTGGCAGATTCATTAAGCCAAATAAATCTCAGTCTCAGCAATCCTATCAGCATAGTTCACAACCGAAAGCGCAAGCCTACTCACTGACAAACGAGCCACGATTCTGCAAGAGATGCAGAAAATCACACATGGGTCTATGCAATCCAGAAGACATTACCTGCTTTGCGTGCAATACGATCGGTCACAGCAGTGAAGAATGTCCACAGCAGGGACGTGGATGTGCGAAATGCGGTAAGAGAGGGCACTTCATGTATCAGTGTCGTAGCGGACCACGTTATCAGCCACGGTCATCAGCTGGAGGGTCGACAGTTAAAAGTTCTGCTGCAACACCAACTGCAAGGACACGTGCGTTCCAAATAACGGCTGAAGAAGCGAGAGAAACACCTGACGTAGTCACCGGTACGTTTCTGTTAAATACGATACCTGCTCGCGTATTATTTGATTCTGGCGCAAGTCGTTCTTTCATATCGACTTCTTTTGCATCAAGATTATCTAAGTTCCCATCGAAGCTTCCTGTTATACTTGACATTGAGACAGCCAGTAACAGCTATGTTATGGCTGATTCTGTTTATCGAAACTGCACTCTACTAGTCGATAATATTGTATTCAATCTCGACCTCATCCCGATTCCGTTGAAAGAGTTTGACGTCATCATCGGCATGGATTGGCTAATGAACAACGAGGCCACAATTATCTGCAACCGACGAGTAATCAGAATCAAATCTTCAGACGGCCGAGTACTTGAGATCAAGGGCGAGAAGCGGAAAGGTGCGCATTGCTTTATATCTGTAGAAAAGGCTCACAAATACTTGTCTAAAGGTCACGAATCTTACCTTTGTTATACTCTATCTGAGTCCAGTTCTGAAAAGAAACCTTTATCCGATATTCCTATCGTCTGTGAGTTCCCAGACGTATTTCCTGACGATATTTCTGGAGTGCCACCGGAACGACAAGTCGAGTTCAGTATTGACTTGGTTCCTGGTGCGGCTCCTATTGCAAAAGCTCCATACAGACTTGCACCTGCAGAAATGCAGGAAATGTCAAAACAACTGCAAGAGCTGTTAGAGAAGGGGTTTATCCGACCAAGTTCTTCTCCGTGGGGTGCACCTGTACTATTTGTTAAAAAGAAAGACGGAACTTTCCGTATGTGCATCGACTACCGCGAGTTGAACAAGGTTACAATAAAGAATAAGTATCCTCTGCCCAGAATCGATGATCTGTTTGATCAGCTACAAGGAGCCAGCTATTTCTCAAAAATCGATCTTCGTTCTGGGTATCATCAATTAAAAGTCAGAGATGAGGATATCCCGAAAACAGCCTTCCGAACAAGATACGGTCATTACGAATTTCTCGTAATGCCGTTCGGCTTAACGAATGCACCAGCGGCGTTCATGGATCTCATGAATCGCGTGTGCAGACCAATGTTGGATAAATCAGTTATCGTGTTCATAGACGATATTCTGATTTACTCCAAAACGGAGGCTGATCATTCTATTCATCTGCGGCAATTGCTAGAGTTATTAAGAAAAGAAAGACTCTATGCAAAGTTTTCTAAGTGCGAATTCTGGCTCAGACAGGTATAATCTCTATTATATATGTCTTGAGCTGTTTCCTTAACTATTCTATGATTCACCTCAGAATTTGAATTTCTATCTTGATTCTTATAGATCCAGTTCCTTGGCCATGTTGTTTCTGGCGAAGGAATTTCCGTTGATCCTTCGAAAGTCGAGGCCGTTCAGAAATGGCAAACGCCTCGTAATGCCTCAGAAATCCGAAGTTTCCTTGGATTGGCCGGTTATTATCGGCGATTCATAAAGGACTTCTCAAAGATTGCTGTGCCGCTTACAATGCTAACACGAAAGAATACTCCTTTCGTTTGGACCGATAAACAGCAAGAGGCATTCGATATTCTGAAGCAAAAGTTGATTCAAGCGCCGATCCTAGCCTTGCCAGAAGGTAATGATGATTTCGTCGTCTATAGCGATGCCTCTGGTACTGGCTTAGGATGTGTTCTGATGCAAAGGGGAAAAGTAATTGCCTATGCTTCAAGGCAATTAAAAGACTACGAGAAAAGTGCACCAACTCATGATCTTGAGTTGGCTGCCGTTACCTTTGCTTTAAAAATCTGGCGTCACTATCTATATGGGACTCGGTGTCAGCTCTACACCGATCATAAGAGTCTCAAATACCTTTTCACTCAAAAAGATCTGAACATGAAACAGCGTCGATCCTTGGAGCTTATCAAGGATTATGACTGCGAGATCTTATATCATCCCGGCAAAGCAAATGTTGTCGCGGATGCGTTGAGTAGAAAAGTATATCCAGAAAAGTGCTGTTATGCTCTAACTCCTGTAATATTCTCTTCTGATCTTAATGAAGACATCAGAATTGCTCAAACTGAAGCGCTGAAAGAAGAGAACATAGATTCTGAAAATCTAAAAGGGCAACTACAATTTCTGACTCTGAACCATTTGGGACTTCACTGTCTCAAGGGAAACCGAATCTGGGTTCCTAAGTATGGTTCAATTCGCAGCACTCTTCTATCTGAAGCTCACAAGTCCAAATTATCTGTTCATCCTGGCAGCTCAAAGATGTACTTTGATCTGAAAGCTGACTATTGGTGGCCAGGAATGAAGAAAGACATCGGTAAGTGTGTTGAAAGCTGTAGAGTTTGTCAGATGGTTAAGGCAGAACATCAGAAACCCTTTGGGGATATGCAACCACTACCTGTTCCTGAATGGAAGTGGGAGCATATAACTATGGATTTCATCACGAAGCTGCCAAAGACTAAAAGACAACACGACTCTATCTGGGTAGTCGTTGATCGTTTAACGAAATCAGCACATTTCATTCCGATGAAAGAAACATATTCCCTCGATAGATTGGCACAGATGTACATCACAGAAATTATTTCTCGTCACGGTGTGCCAAAGTCTATCGTATCAGATCGTGATAGTCGTTTCACATCCAGATTCTGGCAAGCACTACAAGATGGGATGGGTACTCGGATTTCTATGAGTACTGCTTATCATCCAAGTGCAGATGGTCAGAGTGAGCGTACTATCCTTACTCTTGAAGATATGCTTCGTGCCTGCATTCTTGATTTGGGTGGTAACTGGGATGACCACTTGCCGTTGGTCGAATTTTCATATAATAACAGTTATCATTCAACAATCAAGATGGCTCCTTTTGAAGCTTTGTACGGAAGAAAATGCAGAACTCCTACCTGTTGGCGTGAAACAGGCGAAACGCCAATAGCAGGACCTGCCCTTCTACAGTTGACTCATGAGAAGATTCAACTCGTTAGAAGGAATATTCTTGAAGCTCAAAGCAGGCAGAAGTCATATTATGACAATCGGCATAGATCAATCAGTTTTGCAGTTAACGATTGGGTGATGCTGAAAGTATCCCCAATGAAGAATGTGGTGCGGTTCATTAAAAGAAACAAGCTAGCTCCGAGATTTTTTGGTCCGTTCAAGATTGTGGAAAAGATTGGAAATCAATCTTATCGTCTTGAACTACCGGCTGACTTAGCTGGAATACATCCTGTATTTCATGTCAGTCATCTGAGAAAGAGTTTAGCTGACGAAAGGGAAGTTCAGATACCACATGTTAACCTGCAGATTGATGAGAAGCTTAGAGTGGTTGATGAGCCAGAACGTATTCTGGACTCGAAGACCAAAAAGCTTCGGAATAAAGAGATACAGATGGTGCTCGTCCAGTGGAAACACCACAAAGGTTCGCATCAGTCTTGGGAATCCATAGATGTCATGAAAGCTACTTATCCAAGTCTGTTCGAACATAGCTAACTTCGGGGACGAAGTTTGTGCGTGGTGGAGCCCATTCTGTAACAACCTAATTTTGATCTAGTCGTAAATCAGTAATATTTTGAGCCGATAATGTAATAATGTTACATTATTTGAATTATAATTTAATTAAGTAATGAAATATTTAATTAAATTATATAAATATTTAATATTTATGAATTAATAAATTATTAAAGAGAATTAAATAAAAGAGATATAATATACAAAAATGAAAGTGGGTTAGCTAGCAAATGTAACTAGATGAAGTATATAAACGAGAATTATTTCAAAATAACAAAATTCAGATTCTCTCTCTACTCTACTCTCTCTCTAACTTTCTCTCTCTACTCTCTCTCTACCTTCTCTCTAAAATTTCTTCCAAACCGACCATCCGATTATCAAGATATATATACCGTTAGAAAGATCTCGGAGAATACTACACGAACATACCATTTCCTGCGTGAATTTATACGAATTGACGTAAGATTTTATATTTTTACGTTTTTATATATATTCGGTATTTTCGAAACTGTTAAGTTTTATGAAATTTAAAGCTATTTCTATGGAATTTAACTAGAATAAGTATAATATAATCAAGCATAGGCTTAATATTGATCATATTTGTGATTTATGCCTTAGAAATTCATGTTTTAGAGTTGTAAATATGATCAGATTCGAGAATGTTAAGAATAGATTCGAATGAGTGAATTTCGAATCTAAGCCATTAGATTCGAATGGCTATGCTTCGATTCTGTATCCTTAGACTCGAGTTGTGTGTGGGTTTCGAACCTATGTATGGTTCGAATCTATGGATGGCTTGAATCTATATCACTAATTCGAATCTATTCCCTAGAAACTATTTTGTATGTGCTTCGAATCTAAGCCATCAGATTCGAATGATAGGTGTTTCGAATCTAATACCCCAAACTCGAATGTATATGTTCGAATCTATCATCCTAGATTCGAATATGTATGAAAGTATGATTTTGTTCCTAGCCTAAGATTAAGTTATTAAATAACCTATTATAATTATAAGTATAATATGGTTATGATAAAACTCACAAATTCTATATATATATATATATATATATATATATATATGTACCGACCTTTTGAGAATATTAAATGAGTTATGAACAAACAAGCTATCAGAATCAGATAAAATAAAGATTTAAATATAAAAGACTGATATTAATATGATTTGATATGATAAATTTTGGGCAGGTTCAGTGAAATTCTGAACAGAGATTTAAAGATTTATAAAGCGGGTCCGATTTGATTTGACAGAGAACAGATTGACAAAATCCTGAGATAAACTCAGGTGGCAGATTCATATATCTGTTTGACCAAGACCCAGACCTGTGACTTATAGATATTCAGATTGAACATGCATAGATCCGATTGAGATATATTGTTGTTGATAGATTTATTGACATTCATTTATCAGCTGGATTGAGACCTGTGCACACCATGGATGGGTGTTGCCCAGTGGATCATGATAGCTATTTGACTATCTTTTCATATTGCATTTAATATTGCTTCAGACTTTGCTTTATGATTCATTGCTATCATGACTGCTATAGACATATGCTTACATCATTGATCAGACATTTGATAGATTGATTCAGCTTGACTAGCCCTTATGGTCTGTTGTTCTAGACCCGGCTATTTCGCCAGTTCTTATGAACTTGGTAATGACCTCCGATGTTCTGCCATATTGACTTACTGGTAGCTAGCCCAGTATGTGGCTGATCCCCACAATTTAAGCGTGAGTGTGGCTTGAACATCATCCGATTCTATGATTCTATATCTCAATCATGAGGGCTGTAGCGGCAGCCAAGACATATCACGCTTAGATTTATGACTCCGCTTGACACGCATGTTAATATTGAAAATCTATAAACTCACTAAGCTTTGCTTACAGATGTTGCATTATAATTTTACAGGTAAAAGCAAAGGAAAGTCACCTGCTGGACCTAGTTCTTAGGTCTACAAAGAATCAAGTCGAATTGATTATCTGATGACATGAACTAGATTAGAAAGTACCCTTTATAAGTTAATTTAAAAACTTAATCTGTATTAAACTTAAATCTTAATAGCTTGTACTGTAATTTAATTTTCCGCATTATAATTACTCTATCTTAGTTATGGTTGATATCGTATTGCATGATGTGGGACCTAGACTGGTGAGAACTGCCCCGTAAGGGGTGGTCTTCACACTTTGTTACATCAGTTGTAACTTTTATTTTTACATCAGTTGTAATATACACAAGTACATCATTTGTACTTTTGTAAAAACATATGTTGTTTATGTAATCAAAAATCATTATATATAAACTGATCCTTTACTTTACTTTGATGTTGTAATTTCGTTTCAGCAAAATGTATTGTAAAAATTTATACTGGTTATTGATAAAATCAGCTTAGACAGATTATTGCAAATAGTTGGAGATTGTTAGGCAAAAAAACGCATCAGTCAAACCTGCTCTACATCTTAGGGGGAGATTTTTAATCAAACCTGTTTGATGCACTTGCAGGTATAACTTAAGGACTGTTTATGCCTTATTGAAACCTGAAAAGTGATTTGCAATATCAGCCAAAGTTGTTTACCCTGTTGCATTCGTTGCAACAAAGGCAGATTGTCCAAGCTGTTCTTTCTGCGTAACAGTCTGGACATAACATGTCAACGCTGCTCTGTTCTGTTGAGTAGCTTGGACAAATTCTAAGTGTTCTGTTCTTTGTGAACATGCTAAACACTTTGTGGAATATGTTTCCAAGTCCTCATGTATTGTTTTTGGCTACAAGATCAGTTTACAAGTCTAAGACAAAGTGGAAAACAGTAACTGCAAAAGCATGCCTACGATGTTCTGTTACATGAAGACAAACTCTAAGACAAAGTGGAAAACAGTAACTGCAAAAGCATGCCTACGCTGTTCTATTACATGAAGACAAACAATTATCTGAAAAGAGTGACATACCTTTTCTTATATCAAAATGGCCTTAACAAAAGAAGAAAGATGCAAAGTGGACATTCCTCTTTTTGTTAAAGCCTTATGCAATAGTGAAAAAAAGAAAAAGACCAAGATTCTGCCATATGAAGACAAATCTGCTTTATCAGAATATGCAGAAAAGGTGTCTTGTCTTTTTGGAAAGACATCCCACTATCTCATTGTCTAATGAAGAAGCTTCCTTGAGATCCTCCGTGAGAGTATAAAAGGAAGCTTCTAAGGATTGTGAGATAACCAAGAGTGAGAAATCAGATCGTGCTTTAAAGTGTGTTTTTCATGCATGCAAGTCTGCTTGAATATGGCAGTACGTGTGTCTAAGATGTTCATACTCAAGCTGTCCATGTGTGTCTTGTAAAATCAGTGAGTGCATCTGTAAGGTCTACGAATGCAAGATCTATCGAGACGCGGATCCGTGAACGAGTGCGGAATCCTCGTTGACGGTCAGACGGACAACTCTCAACCAACGGTAACACGGAGACTATTAGACGCTGAACGAACGACACACGAACGATCCTACGTACTAATTCTCTCCGAAACGGCACTCACCTAGCTGATAAACTCGAGATCGCCTCTTGCTTAATTCCTCACGAATTCTGCAAAAAGTCCTCTAATCATTCGAGTCTATCCCTAATTATAGACCCTGATTCGAGTCTGTTGTGGGCCAACTTCGAATCTGGCCCAAGGCCCATTCGAATCTGTCAATCTTGACAGACTCGAATCTAGCCTATTCGAATCTATGGACTCATTCGAATCTATCTCAGATTCGAATGTATTCCCTTAAGTAATTCGAATCTAGCCTTTTACATAAACCACTAAGTGTTTGAAACTTATGATATTACCTTATGACTGATTTTATCTTTGAGCTTTATGTTTGAACTTCTTGTAATACGTTACATCAAGTTCAAACATACAAACACTTATAAACATCAATCATACATAATATATATATACCAAACATATGCTAAATCACAATGTAAGACAACTTAGACTGCTATCGTCACACGGGATGTACCAACAGACTCCCCCTTGACGATAGCTTCTAATAATTCACACATTTGATTTAAGAACATGGTTTATTATTGATTCAAGACACTACCAGCATACAGACCTTTTTCGACGCAAACCTTGACCACATTTTCATACTTACTAGCCTCAGTATCCATATGTGCGTCACTGGAAATCTTACAGTTATACAAAATCTGCAGGTCTTCTTTAGATAGGTTTACCAGGTGAAGCGGGTCATAGACTCTAAGAATAACTTTTTCTTCTAAGTCTTCCATAACCGCTTCCCCAGTTTCCGTGTCAGCATACCACCACTTCAGATTTTGCAAAACATTCTGTGGCATTTTCTTCAGAGGTACCTTCCTCAGGCATTTCACTGGTTTGTACTGAATCCTCATCCAAGGTCCGCCTGTAAGAGGATCTATACGTGACTTATCCTCGACTCTTCTTCCGACCCTTGGACTCAACCGTTCAAACTTCCTAGATCTCCCCTCCTTTCTTATTATTCTTTCAATCACATTCGCATAAGGATCATCTCCAATATTTATCAGATCTTTCCATGCAAGCGCTGTGATTTCAATCTTTGGAAGGGTGTTGAATGCTTTCAATGTTCGCCTAATATACTGAAGCCCGTCTTTTCTTTTAATTATAAAAAGTTGAAGATCTCTGTCAAAGAACCAACTTAAGATTCGCTCAGATAGCTTCCCTGTACCAGGCACTTTCATTGATCTCCTAATTGCTAACTCCTTCTCTTCGGTTCTGAACCATAGCTTTCTTTTTTCTTCGTTACTTAGCTCTCTTGCTGGTTCTTCAGTCGATGACTTAGGATTCAAGGCAGCATTCACTATGTCAACATCGACAATTCTATTTCCATCTATCAGATAAGTGTCAGTGATAGGATTCTGCTGTACAACTATTTCGTCAGCTTCATCATCCTCATCAGCTACTACTTCATCTTCAGGTTGCCAATCTACTATCTCTTCCGTAATAAACTCTCCTTCTTCAAGCTCTTCATCTTCATAATCAAAACCTCCATCCAGTGCATCATCATCGAGATCCATGAGTGCTTCAATCATCTCACTGATCTCAAAGTCTGAAGGCTGTTTAGATGAACTAGCTTCACCCCTTTGTCCTTCGCCTTGACTAGGCTCCCCCTGAACTTGTATAACTTGAGCTGCAGGAAAATCTACAGACTCAATCTCTTTGTTCGCACCGGGATCATCGCCTTCAGTATCATCTCTTCTCTGCAATTCTTGATCTCGGCACGATGTCTCCCCTGAGCCTGTAAATTTTTCATTAACTGCTCAATTAGGGAGCGCATCGACCTTATCTCAGCAGATTGATCACAAACAAAGGTTTTTAGCTCCACGTTCTCTTCCTGAACTTTTTCCACTATCTTCTTTAGATCGGCATTCTCCTTGTCAAGATTTGCATTATGAGTTTGAATCTCACCGATTGCCTTTGTTAGGCCTAAGATCTGGATATTTTGGAAGTCAACTCGAGCCTTTAACTGCTGAAACCTTTGATTGTCGGCGTATGAGGATGATGTTGATGGGATGGATTGAATTGGAGTTAGAATGATCGGCGATGGGATGTATGGTTCATCATGAGGTGGTGATGGTGGAATGGTGGTTTGAGGGTCCTGAGGTTGAGGGTCCTGAGGTTGAGGAATTTCAGGTTGTTCTGTTGAAGCTGAAGAGGATCCTTGCATGAACCTGTGACGTTTGGCCCGTTGCCGTGTCACTAGATGAGAAACTTCTTCTTCTTCAAAATCGGACTCCTCCAATTCCCTGTACACTCGTCTCCTAGAACCACCTTCATTTATAATCAATCGCGAACCATAAGTTCCAATTTGAACAGGTGGTTCAGTCGATACTGACTCAGGAGCTTCAACCTCTAACTCCTCCATCTCTTCTGATTCGGTTGCAGATGATGACAAAACGGTATCAGCCTGCTCTGGCTCATATTCCTCAACATCACGAAATATGTCATCTTCATCTCCAGGCGGACTAAGCAGCTCACCTACTAAAGCTGCTGCCACATCTTCATTTGCATTAGGACCAGAAGACCATATTTCCTCCAAGGTCTGAGCAAGTTGCTCAGATTCGGGGACTGCACCTGAAGTCCCTGCTTCTTGTGCTTGTGGTTGTTCACTTGTTGAAGGCCTGGATGCCTGAATTTGACTCGCAGGTTGTTGCTGTTGGCGTCGTGGATCACGCGGCTGTTGTTGGCGTTGCGGTTGCTGTTGCTGTTGCTGTTGCTGTTGCTGCGGTTGAATATCAACTACCCCTGCCCAGTTGGCATCACCTGGGGCTTGAAATTCCCTGTCTACTAAAGCTCCGAACAAAGGACGAGCCACCGGAACCGCTAACCTTCCTCGATGTGAGGAACAATCAGCAAATATGCGCTTATCCATAACATTGACGCTCAAAGTGTCATCTGATTGTGGCAAATTCGGCAAGAAGTGCCTTATCAACATCATCACAAATCGTGGATACAGAAGGAATCTTTCTCTTTCAGGAGCTGTAATCTGATGAACGAATTCCGAGAAAAACAACTGTGAGAAGCTGAACTTCTTATTATACACCATCGCAATCACCCCTGATTGGATCTTTGAGACGATGTAATCAAAACCAGCCTTCTTTGGCGCAAAACAAACCATGAACACGTGGACCAGAAATCGCCACTGCCCTATCAATCCACTTTTCATATAAGATGATTTTGTAACGTCCAGACTATAGCCCATTCTCAGAAACGCGGCTTGCCTAATACTCAATGGAAAGTCTATAGGCCCGTCTTCTTGTTCCTGTGAACCCAACTGTAGCACTCGGCGCAACATATCTGCCGAGAAGACTAATGGCTGTCCAGCGATTCTCGTTCTTAAAACTGTCGGGGTGACAGTGCAATCAACTTGTAAATGGTCGTAAAACTGCCTCACATATGAAATAACAATTGGAATGTTATGGAATAGAGCAAAGCTAATCCTAGATTCTGCTAGGAAATCCAAAACTTGTCGATATCCCTGCGCCTCAGGGATATTATTGTCTGGATTTAGGACCATATTATGTTTCGGAACAAAAGCACGAACTGCCATATCTGCACAATAAATAAAACTGTTAGACTTATTAAAAATCAATAAACTTGTTTAAATTCAAAATTTGTTTTATTTTGTACTTTATTAAATACAAAATCTAACACAATTAAATTTCCACAAGTTTAATAAAATTTAAATTAAACAAATTAAATAAAGTACAGATTCGAAAGTAACAGATTCGAAGTGTCCATATTCGAATGTAATTGACAGATTCGAAGAGTCCCTATTCGAGTCTAATGGACAGATTCGAATATCATGGTCATCTCGAATCTAATGATAGATTCGAGAAACCCATGAACAGATTCGAAAAAGTGTATGAACAGACTCGAAACCCCGTCGGCCATTATTTCAACAAAAACCCAAGATTTTAACCATTTTGAACTTGGTAAATCACATACATTAGTTCAACTAGGTTCTAATCATTGATTTATGCTTCTAATTTGATCTTTTATAAGTCCAAACTTGGTAATTTAGCAAAAACCCTATTTCAACCTATAAAACTTCAAAAATCGACGATTTGTCCTGAAATTGTGTATAAAACTACTTGAAACTTGTACAATCAAGTTGATTATACCTAGATACAGTAGTAGAATCGAACACACTAGCTTGAAACTCGACAAAATGTCGTTTAGTAGAGATACGGTAGACTCGAGAAAATAGATTCGAAATCGCCTGAATAGATTCGAGGAAGTAGAATCGAAAACAGTAAGAAATAAATGACTTCACCGTTAACCTATTTATACCACCTACCTTCGAGTCTAAGCATAGATTCGAATCTACTGACAGATTCGAAGTACTCCTTATTCGAGTCTGTCTTAGATTCGAAACCTCCAACACTTAGAAAAAAATTTCGAAAATTTTGAAATAACTTCAACCTTTTTCAACCTTTTTCTACGGTATTGTGTAACAAGATAAACTATGCCAATTCTTTTACCCTAAGCACAAATATTTCACGCAATGTTTATTTTATCCAACTTTGAATGCACCCTCAGTAACTTTTGACCTTTTACCTAAGTAAAAATTAAACTAAACTA
>JAANYP010004454.1:405595-462664 GCA_020465985.1 Centrapalus pauciflorus
CTAGCACAAATACACACAGCAAACATTATGTCAGGTCTTGAAGCAGTTAAATACATAAGTGACCCAATCATGGCCCGATATAAAGTCGGAGCCACATCGGAATCACTTTCAGTACCCGGCCCGAGATTGTGATTCACTTGAATCGGCGTGCTGAAATGGGCAGTCAACTTAGTTCCCTCCATCCCAAACCGTTCTAATATGTCATAGACATACTTAGTTTGATGGATAAACATTCCTTCCTTCTTTTGGTCAACTTGTAACCCTAAAAAGAAATTCAACTCTCCCATAGCACTCATCTCGAACTTAGACTTCATAACCTTTTCGAAATCTTTGCACATCTGTTCGTCTGATGATCCAAAAATGATATCATCGACGTACACTTGTACCAAGATAAAGTGATCTCCCTTTCTCTTAACAAATAGAGTACTATCTATCCTACCCCTCTCAAAGCCGTTTTCTAAAAGATGGTTGGATAGAGTCTCATACCATGCCCTAGGTGCCTGATGTAATCCGTAAAGAGCCTTATCTAAGCGATATACTCTCTCAGGATATTTTGGATCTGTAAATCCGGGCGGTTGTTCTACATACACCAACTCCTTCACTTTCCCGTACAGGAAAGCACTCTTAACATCCAGTTGATATACCTTAAAGCCTTTGAAGGAGGCAAACGCTAGAAACAACCTAATGGCTTCTAGCCTTGCTACAGGTGCAAAAACTTCGTTGTAATCGATTCCCTCCTCTTGGTTGAAACCCTTTACAACTAATCTCGCCTTGTTGCGCGTGACTATACCCCGATCGTCTCTCTTGCACTTAAAAACCCATTTGGTTCCTATTGCAATCTGCCCTCGAGGTAACGGAACTAACTCCCACACTTCTAGTTTCCTAAATTGTGAAAGTTCTTCCTGCATCTCTTCAACCCAGGAGTTGTCCTTAAGTGCCATTTGCACATTTTTGGGCTCTACTTGCGATATGAAACACGAATATAGACATGTGTGATATGCCTCGGAGTCGTTTATCATCGACAACAACACGGTGTTGTTATTTACACTACTCCGAGTCCTCACACCCTCGTTAGGATTTCCTATGATGCTATCTATTGGATGGTTCTTGTTAATCCTAGAGGTCTCTATTTCATCAACCCTTAGATTATCTCCTAAGTTAGATCCTATTTCACCTAAAGGGGGAACAGGCTCAGCTTCCACATTTTCTTCCTCACGGACGTTTTCCTCAGAGGCAGAACTTGATGCTTGAGTCTGATTCTCAGTGTTAGGTGCCTCTTGATCAGCAACTTCTGGAGAACTATCTACAGTCGCAGTAGGCTCGGACGTAGATTCGAACGTGGTCATTGGAAAGATTTGGCCATCGTCGTTCAGATGCAACGTCGCCAAGTCCTTCTCGATTGTACTTGCATTATCATCCAGAGGAATGTTAAATGACTCAAATAACTTATCATAGTCAAATATCCATTCCGGACCAGTTTGGGGTTCATGTGTATAACTCGTGACTTCAATGTTATACACAATCTCCACAGTACCAGTTGTTTTGTTAAACACCCGTTTGTTTGGTGAGTTTGGCACATAACCTAGGAAGTATCCTTCGTCAGCCTTTTCACCAAACTTCGGTTGATGTTTTGTTCTTAAAAGTGTGCATGGTACTCCAAACGGTTCGAATCCAGTTAAGTTAGGTGGCCGTTTATTCAAAATTTCATAGCATGTTTTGTTCAATGATTTGACTGTAAGGACTCGGTTTAAAATGTGGCACGCGGTATTCACTGCCTCCCCCCAAAACATGGTAGGAAGCTTTGAATCCGAAAGCATAGTCCTTGCAGCCTCAATCAAAGTTCTATTTTTTCGTTCGGCCACCCCATTCTGTTGAGGTTCATATGGTGCACTGAATTGATGCACTATGCCCTTTGATAGGCAATATACACCAATGACAGTGTTTTTGAATTCAGTTCCATTATCACTACGAATACATTTAACCCTAGTTTCGTATGAGTTCTCCACTTGGTCCAAGAACCCGATGAGCCTTGCAGCCATCTCGTCCTTCGTACCTAAAAAGAAAACCCAAGAAAAACGTGAGTAATCGTCGGTGATAACTAAGCAGTACCAACTACCTCCAATACTCCTTTTGTTGATTGGGCCGAAAAGGTCCATGTGCAACAGATCGAATGTTGAGGCTATGGAATTCTGCTTCTTGGACTTGTGTGTCTTCTTGTGTTGTTTGCCCTTCATGCAAGGTAGACACTTATCCTCGAACTGATACCACTTGTAAGGTCTACCACTGCAAGATCTATCTAGACGCGGATCCGTGAACGAGTGCGGAATCCTCGTTGACGGTTAGACGGACAACTCTCAACCAACGGAAACACGGAGACTATTAGACGCTGAACGAACGACACACGAACGATCCTACGTACTAATTCTCTCCGAAACGGCACTCACCTAGCTGATAAACTCGAGATCGCCTCTTGCTTAATTCCTCACGAATTCTGCAAAAAGTCTGCTAATCATTCGAGTCTATCCCTAATTATAGACCCTGATTCGAATCTGATGTGGGTCAGACTCGAATCTGGCCCAAGGCCCATTCGAGTCTGTCCAACATGACAGTCTCGAATCTATCCTATATTCGAATCTAAGGTCTCATTCGAATCTATCACAGATTCGAATGTATCCTCTTATGCAATTCGAATCTAGTCTTTGACATATACAACTAAGTGTTTGAAACTTATGATATTACCTTATGACTGATTTTATCTTTGAACTTTATGTTTGAACTTCTTGTAATACGTTACATCAAGTTCAAACATACAAACACTGATAATCATCAATCATACATAATATATATATAACAAACATATGCTAAATCACAATGTAAGACAACTTAGACTGCTATCGTCACACGGGATGTACCAACACCTTATGGACTAATCGTCTACAACAACGACGTTTTTCTAATAGGACTAACAATCAGCTCCGCTTTGACACCGGTCCGCGGAGATACTCAGATGAGAGAAGAGATGAAAGACGAGATGATTATCGTAGGGACGACTATCGCATGGATGACAGAGATGATCGAAGATACGACGACCGAATGGACTATCGGGATGACCGCCGCCATGAAAGGCGAGACGATAAGCGAGATGATCGTAGGGTTGATCGACGCGACTATGATCGAATGGATGATCGTCGTGATGAACGCAGGGATGACCGACGGGACGATCGAAGAGACTATCATCGTCGGGATAATCGGAGAGATGATAGTAGGGAACCTCGCCGTGCCGACAAGAGGCCGGTGAAGAGGAGAGATGAGAGGCCGAGAGCCGAAAGGAGCCGAAGAACGTTTCTGTTATAAGTGTGGAAAACCGGGTCACTTTGCTCGGGAGGGAAAGAACAAGTTTGACATAGACGTCAGTTACTATGAGCGGAAGTTGGAAGCCGCCAAGAAGCGAACAGATGCTATGGCTCTCGTTGCCCAGGAAGACTATTGGGATGCGGAGGATACTGATGACGAGGACGATAAAGGAAAGAATTGCTACATGGCTGATCGTTTGGGATTGGATAGCAATGCTACTTCAACTGATTCACAGAAACTGTTTTGGATATGATTTTTAAACTCAGTTCCATTGTCTGACCTAATCACCTTTACTTTTAAGTTTGATTGATTTTCCATCTTAAGGATAAAGGATTTGACTAGCTCAGCAGTTTCATCCTCAGTCCTAAGAAAGTAAACCCATGTAAATCTGGTGAAATCATCAACAATGACTAAATAGTAAGCTCTTTTATTCAAACTTAAAACAATTGTTGGACCAAAGAGATCCATATGAATAAGATGAAGAGTAGATGAGATTGAATTTACTTCTTTGGCCTGATGAGAAGTTTTGTGTTGCTTGCCTTTGAGGCATGCTACACAATGATCGTCACATATGAACTCCTTTTGTGGTAAACCTCTTACCAAATTCTTTTTGACTAAAACATTCATAGATTTGAAGTTCATGTGACACATCCTTCTGTGCCAAAGAGCAGACTCATTAGATGGTGCTTTAGATATCAAACAGCTTAAAGTATTTGATTTTGACAAAAGATCTGTGTCCAAATAGTAGACATTGTCCTTCCTTGGTGTTCTAAGTAAAACAAGAGTTTCAGGGATTTTAAAATCTTTTGAATAGACAATACATTCAGAGTCTGTGAATAGAACAATATTTTGTTTATCACAGATTTGAGACACACTTAGTAAATTATACTTTAGATGTTCAACATACAAAACATCATTGACGATCATATTGCCTGCTTTGACAGCACTCTTACCTGTTACTTTACCTCCCTTGGAATTTCCACCAAATGTAACAAATCCTCCTTCAAAGATTTTGAAATTTGACAAGCACTTAGAATTTCCTGTCATGTGCCTAGAGCATCATCCACATGCCATATTGTTTTATGTTGGGTCCTGTGGGTGCCCTTCACAATTAAAAGCTTAGTTAGTAGTGGAGTAAACCCAAACCAAATTGGTTTCGGGTTGTCCTTGTGTATTGACATAACTAAACACTGTTTGTGTCTTTTTATACTTAGTGAGATCCACTGGTGGATTTTGTGAAGAATATTTAGTTATAACATGAGGTATCTAGGTGTTCTTTCCAACCTTTTCATTAACAGTCTCAGAAGATCCACTACCAGTTCCAGTTTTAGACTTAGCAGTTTGAACTGGGTTTTTAGTGCTAACAGCTTCAGAATTTGCACTACCAGTTCCAACTTTAGACTTAACAGTCTCAACACTTGCATCAACAGTTTGATCTGTGTTTTTGCCTTTAACACACCATACCTCTTTAACGTTTGCTTTGGATTTTGCTAAAATTTGTTTTTGGTGTGTAGGCTGTCTTTTGTTGACTTTTAAGTACCTGTGGTCAACTGTCTTCTTTGGAACTGGTGTAACAGGTGGTTTGGCCTTTAAACTTTTTGAGTTTTGAACAATTGCCTGTTTTTGAACCACAGTCTGTTTTGCAACAGATGGTTTATATAGACAATTTCTGGCCAAAAGGTTTTTGCTGCCACAATGGAAACATCTTTTGACTGCTTTGATTGGAGAACCAGTTTTGTTAGACGATAACTGGTTCTTGTTCCTTTGATTTCCCTTACCTGCTGTTGTGTGGGAAACTTTTGGACACCATGTTTTTGGCAAGTGCATATTGGAACAGTCTTACCCCTTTTATTAGTTTTTGAGGAAGATGTAATGTTACAGTTAGAAGGTACAGAAACATGTGGAGCATTATTGCATACACTCATCTTCTCTTTTCCTTTCTCACTGGGGATTTTGATGAAACTGGAAGTAGGGTTTCTATATGTGCACTCATTGTTTTGAGTTCTCTCTCAACTTCTTTACACTCACAACCTTCATTTGGAATCAGTTCTTCTTTAGATTCAGGACTGTTTTCAAGGATAGGATCTACAGTTGTCATTGTCTCATCTAATGGTTCATTAACAAGCCTATCAGCAACTTCACTCATGGGATGAATGTTTTTGTTGTTGTATGGGGGTGGAGTGGCTCTGTATCCTATACCTTCTTTGGGATTGAGCTGAGATTTTACCCTATCTTTAAATGGAACCTCCATTAGGTGTTCTAGCTTTTGATTTGCCAGCTTGAAGCTTCCAAAATCTATATTAACAGATTATATTTTCTTGTTAGCTTCTAACACCTTCTATTAAGCCTCATCTAGTTTCTTATTTAGGGTCTCTATTCCCTTATTTAGTTCCTTTTTCTCCCACTCATGATATGTTCTATCATATCCCATCTGAATCTCATTATCCTTATAGTCATTGATCTGTTTTTCAAGATCTTCTATAGCCTGCATGTACTCATATCTCCTTTCTTCCATCTTAGCTAGAGTTTTGCAAATGCTCTCATTATGATCTCTGTACTTTTTAACTATACTTTCGCATGTTTGAGAGCAGAGTTTAGCACTTACCTCAGATGGTAGTTCAGTGGAAGTGGCATTAGATGTTTCTGCCATAAGAGCTTGATTTTGAAACTCCTCTTCTGTTTGATCACTCCAGTCAAACACATTGTCTTCTTGAGAGACAAGAGCTTGTGATGATGAAGCTTAAGTAGTTTGATGGGGTCTTCGTGGCTGTTGACCTTGAGATCTGCATTCTCTGGCAAAGTGTCCAAGCTTGTGGCATTTAAAGCATTCAACTTTTGATTTATCAAATGCTGGTTTGCCTTCTGGTCTGGCTTTAAAGTTTGGTCTGCCAGTTCTTTTCAGAAATCTTTTTGGCCCTCATAGTCAACATAGCATGCTACCATTTCAAGTCCATCTCTTCTAAATCATCTGAATGGATTTGTTCTAAATCTTCAGCATTTAGAGCAAACAGTCCATCACTTGCAACGAAAGCTTCATAATGAACTTCAGTTGAGTTACCATCAGCACCTGAAAAGGAATCACAATAGTTAGATTTATCAGTTAATGCTGATGACAGCAGAGCAGTATTATGATCGTAAGAAAAGGATTTCTTTTTATTCTCAATCTCAGTTTCAAACACTCTCAGACTGTTGTAAAGGTCATCCAACTCTATTTCATCAAGAGTATCTTTGGTTCTCCATTGGGCAGCATAGACTATCCACTCTTCACTAAGTGATCTAAGGAATTTTATGTTTACTTCATCTTGATTCAAGCTGACTTTGGCACTCTCCAATTCACCAATCAGCTTATTAAACCTGTCAAAAATCTGAGTAAGGTTTTCATTTTTGCCACCAGAAAAGTTTTCATACTGCTGTTTTAAAAGATCTTTTTGATTCCTTTTGGTGCTAACATTGCCAGCAAATATTTTCTCTAAAGCAATCCAAAAAGAATGAGCAGTATAGAACTTTTTAAACTGATGTTGATAAGCATTAGGAATGGCTATCTGTAAGAGAGTAAGAGCTTTCACTTCATTCATTCTAGCCTTTCTTTCAAGTTCAGTCTTTGGAGGTGTTTTTATGGGCTTTCCCTCAGCATCTAGTTTAGGATCAACTATAGGAGGATATTTAACAGCTTCCCATATGGCATAATCAATAAATTGAATGTGCTGTTAAATCCTGAGTTTCCACATCTCAAACTCAGTGGGTTTGAGCATAGGCACTTTGAGTCCTTGCCCAAATTCACTACTGCTATTTTCAAATTCCATTGCATAAAAGTAAAAATTTTAAAAGAAATTTTCTGACTTTGAAAACAAAGAAAAACTTGTGGCTCTGATACCACTTGTCAGGATCAAAATCAACACCTAAGATTAACTAGTTTGAATAAATCAGAGTGTAAACCAATAACCTTATATTGAATCAAAGTCCAATTAAGAAGTTTGCGGAATAACACTTAATTGTTTTAAGAAAAACTTTCAGAATAAATAGCACATAAATATAATCAAAAATCAAATCTTTTATATTGCCAAACTCACTGAACACAATCACCTCTAATATGTTTGATTAGACGAAGAACACAGACTGTTCTTAGGGTTTTACAACCTTAGAGGCTTGAGAAACTTAATCAGAATGCAATTATAATTGAAGCACACGATTACAAAATTTGCACGTATAGACTTATATTATAAAAACCTATTCTATCTATCTATATATATAGCCTTCTAACTTGTTTCCTTGAGGAACTCTGATTTCTCTAGTAGTAAATATGCTTGAATCTTCGAATATAAAACACTTCCTGAATTTCAGCACTTTCTGTTGTTAAACTGTTGAGCAGCTTGAACTTTATCTGTTGAGCAGCTTGAACTTGAGCAGCTTGAGCTTTTAACTCTGGCAGCTTGAACTTTTGAACTAGCAGTTCGAACTTGCTCAACTAACAGCTTGAACTTTGTAATTACACAAAAAAATCTACTAACAGTCTGAGAAATCTAACTAACAGCTTGACATACTTAGATTATTTCCCAACAATCGATATAACATTTGGATAATATTGATTTTGAAACAAGGAACATATTTACTCTGGTCTTGACTTCATTTGATGCACATTATGTCTAGAGCTGATTATATACACTTTTAGGACACACCGAGTCCAAAAGTTTGTATTACTATAAAATGGTAGTCCAAACTGACTAAGCCGGAACAAATAAGAGTGATTCTTTCATTGTAAAGGATTTCACGATGACTATTAGGGAATCCTACCAGTTTTAACATCACATCAACACTAAAAGTAGGTCACATAGATAATGTCTATTGTGCAAACAGGAATCCTATGTGGACCAGGACTCTTTAATTTACAAATAAATATGTTTTATTTTTATTAGGTCAAGTTGAAAACCTTTGGCTTTGTTTGTTTCTGTGAGGAAAGTGTATCCATTTGAGGGGGAGTGATAAATTTGTTTAGAATATGGGGAAAGAACATATTTGAAAGAGAGGATATCATTTTTGGGGGGAGAGAGAAACTTTGTAATATTTTTGGGTTGTAATTGTTGTTGTATTTCTACATGTATTCATGTCTGCATTTGTAACTTCACTATATCTGCGTCTCTGAAGATTTTGCATGATGTTCATAATTCTTATGATCATCATGAGGGGGAGAAAAGTTGAATTTCATAAATAATTGATGAATAGTTTGAAGACAATTACAACAACTGCTGAAGATAATGCAAAAGAGTTAAAGCTAACATGCTGTTTTGATTAACCGAGGGGGAGAATAAAAATCATGATTCAAGGGGGATAGTGTTTATAGAAAAGAGAAGTTCAGAAAGCAAGAGATATGAATAATAGAGAGAGACAATGAAGAAGAAATTTTATTTGAAGAATCAGAGATCGAAGAGAAGAAAAGAGAAAAGTTTTGAAGATCAAGTTTTTTAAAATCTTCAAGATGTTTACATTGTTTAGTTTTACTTTGTAAGTTCCTGCTTTGAACTTTGATTGTATAATTGCTCTCATGTCTAAGGGGGAGATTGTTAGAAACAAATATATAGAAATGAAAACAATTATATTTGTAAGTATAGGGACTGAATATGTCAACTCTAGAAATTTTGCTATTCTATTTTAAGTTTTCGTAAGCATCTAAGGTTGTAAAAGCCTAAGAACGGTCTGTGTTGTTCGTCTAATCAAAAGGATTAGAGGTTCTTGTGAAAGCTGTAATCATTCTGAGTTTGAATATAAAGTTCTGAGTTTGAAAGTTATATACCTGCGGTTGTTTTGGCACTGTTGGAGAGTACTTCCTCTTTTGCCTGGGTTTAGTATTCTTCGTGACTTGTGAATCAGGCGGCGTGCTGTTTGACTCGCCAACAGATTTACTAGTTCATTCCTATATATAAAAGTCGGTAAATTAATAAGTCATGTATATATGTAAAACTATTAAATCCCAATGAGAAATTAATATTAAACTGATCAATTTAATTCAAATATTTTAATACTTACATTTGTTTGTACAGCTGGCTTTTCCTTCGCAAATTAGCCCTCATCCTGATGAGTATTGGCAGTGTTAGGATTAATGTCCAATGCTGGAGCACCGCTGGAGACACCTGCAATAAAAATTAAGAAATTCATTTGTTAGCAATATAAATGTATAAAATGTTACTTAGGATAATTAATACAATAAATGTCTTCCTCAGATTCTGGTGCATGAGTTGACAATGAATTTCGCTTCTCCCCTTGTGCATCCAACCGAGCCATAAGTTGGTTAACCATTGCCCGTGTATCTTCCACTTGCGTTGTCAACAACTTTATCCTAAGGTCTTTGCCTTCACGTTCGCGTCTCTGATCAGCTTGACGTTCGCGTCACTCAACTTCGCGTTCACGTCTCTCAGCAGCAAGTTTTGCTTGAAGTAGTTTGACTCTCTCATCATCCGATACTTTTATTCGAGGAATATTAAAATATTTTTTGATTGTCACTCCGCTTCCCACTCCTCTTGCATATCCCGACTTTTCGACACCAAATACCTCTCTCAAAGCATCAGTCCCTTCATCAACCATTAAGGTTCCTGCTTTGATATTGTCCTCGGTGGCTCTCTGCATTAAAAATTCCAATAGGCAGTAAGGAATTTGTTTCATGAAAATAAACATGAATATGTATTTAAATTATGTATTAGCATATATTTGTCAAGCATATATATGTCAAAATGCTTACTACTTCATCGATCTTTGCTTTAGTCCTTTCATCTCGAAATACCCCTTCTTTGTTTTGCCTTCCTTTCAACCACAATATACCACGTGAGGGTTCTTCATCTGCTTCAATTACTTTTTTTTCGATCTTATAATCATTAAATACACAAGTAAAGTTAAACCAATTAGTATATATATATATATATATATATATATATATATATATATATATATATATATATATATATATATATATATATATATATATATATATATATACACATATATATATATACACACAGTACTTAGAAAATATAAAACAGAAACAAATTACTATTTTGTAAACGTAGTTACTAGTTTCTTTTCACATATTGGTATCCACCTCGTCCCATAGTATGCGGATAAACAGACATGGAGCGCGCCTCTTTAGATGCATATGACTTTTTTGTAATTTCGGAACAAAATGATACTTAATTAACGTCTGCAAACACAATATATAATATGAAAGATATATGTATGGACTTATTTATGATATAACCAAAACTGTAAGGTCACCTACCTACGGATCCAATCTTGACGTGACACCGTCCAACGAGTGCGGAATCCTCGTTAGGGGTTTAACGGATTGATCACACACACGAAACACGGAGACCAACACGATGATAGACGCAACGACGGACGTCGCGACACGTGAATCTCTCCAAGAACACTCTGCTAATCGCACACAAGTTCGTAATCGCCTCACACACAAATTTCTGCAAAGATCCTTAATCAAAACTGATTAACTCTTAATTATAACCATTAACTTCGAACTTGGCTAGGACAAGTTCGAGAAGGCCCAAGCCCACGAACTTGTCCACCATTAAGTTCGAATCTCGGCTTTGAACTTATTCTAGAACTTGTCTTTGTACTTGTTCTAGAACTTATGTTTGAACCTATCTTTGAACTTATCTTTGAACTTATGTAAACATCAATCACAAACAAGATCAAACATATATAAAACCAATGTCAAACATATATCAAACATATGAATTAACGTGCAATTACGAAGACTTGAACTGTTATAAAAGATTATCTACACTTAGACTGCTATCGTCACAAAGGAAGCACTAACAGACTCCCCCTTGACGATAGCGTCTAACTAGATATTTACTTTGTCTATGTACTAGGCCTATTCAAAATACTACCAGCACACAAACCCTTCTCTATACAAACCTTGACTACCTTTTGATACTTCATGCCTTCCGATCTCCAACCTTCATGGAAATAGATAGGTTGTTCATGAAGTTCCTGCAGGTCACTCTGAGATAGGTTTACAAGATGTAGAGGGTCACATACTTTCAAAATCACTTAGTCCTCATGGTCCTTCATTACTGCCTCAGCTGTTTCGTTGTCGACAAACCACCACTTCATGTTTGCAAGAACGTCCTGTGTCATAGTCTTCAACACAACCTTCTTTAAGCATCAGACTGGTTTGTAAACCATCTTATCCAATGGTTTCCCAGTATGAGGATCTATTCTTGTCTCGTCTTCTACTCTCTTACCCGATCTTGGCTTCAGCCTTTCAAACCTTCCAGATCTACCCTCCTTTCTTATAAGTTTAGCAACAACTTCAGCATAAGGGTCATCTCCTAGGTTGATTAGATTCATCCATGCCAGCTCTTTCACCTTGCATTTTGCCAGAGTATTAAAGACTTTCAACGTTCTCCTCAGATACTATAACCCATCTTGTCTCTTTAGCACAAAAAGTTGTAGCTCTCTATCAAAAAACCAGCTAAGAATGCCTCCAGACAACTTTCCTGGACTAGGCAATCTCATTTTCTTCTTCACAGCTAACTCAATCCTTTTTTCTTCCTTTCTAAACCACAACTTTCTTTTCTCTTTATTTGTGAGTTCCCTTTCAGGCTCCTCACTTTCTGATTCAACATTAAGAGCATCCTTAAACGCATCGATGTCTATCAAACTATGTTCAGCTGTAGTGTATGTATCTGTGATAGGATGTTGTTGAATGATGATCTCATTGGCCTCATCTTCTTCATCAACCAAGACCTCATCATCAGATTTCCAATCCGCAACGTCTTCTGGGATGAACTCCCCTTATTCGGTGAGTGGAGTCGAGGTGGATGGAATGGAGGAGGATGTTGATGGAGCTGCGGTTGATGCGGATGGAGCGGCAGTTGACACAAGTGGAATAGTAGAAGTGGATGGAGCTCTCTGCATGAATCGATGCCTCTTTGCTCTATACCCCAGGGCAACTGGAGCTTCTTATTCTAAATCAAAATCTGAATCTTCGGCCTCTTCATCACGGATTACGGGCCTCGTCATTTTCCTTCGACTCACAACTACTCTAGATCCATATCTGCCGATGGTGACAGCCGGAACTTCAGCCTCTGTCTCCTCAGAACTAGATTCATACTCAGACTCAAAGGCTGTCTCAACGTGACCCTCAGCCTCAGTCTATTCCCTAGCATCTTTTTCTTCAGCATGAACCTCTGTGCCTACAAACTCGGCATCAGAGGGTTGGTATTCATCTATCTCCTTGATATCATGTACATCAACTGGAGGCTCCAAAATATCTTGAACTAATTCTGCAGCAATATCTTCCTCCGCAGCTGTTTAGTGCGCCCAAATTTCCTCCAACGTTTGCTCCCTTTGGTCAAATTATGGAGCCAAACATGATGGCCCAGCATCTTCAGTAGATGGCCCAGCAGCTTTAGTGGCTGGTTGGGAGCGGTGAACGGTTTGAGCAACCGGAGTTCTTCTTGCCGGTGCTCTTTGCTGTTGCTGCTGCTGCTGCTGTTGTTGGGGTGGGGCTTCACCAATCCAATCTTCTCCTTCCGGAGCAACAAAATCTGGATCTATCACTGCACCAAACAACGGTGCCACCTAAGGCCTGACCTGCTCAGCCCTTCTAGCATTATGGGTCTGGCAGTCAGCAAAAATGCGCTTGTCAATCAAAGCAACACCACTTTGGTCGGGTAGTGGTGGCAGATTCGGCAAAAAATGGCGGATAATCATCATGACAAATACAGGGATACATCAAGAATCGTTCCTTGGCCGGAGCGGGGATCTGATGGATGAACTCTCCAAAAAAAACATTTCAGAAAAGTTAAACCTCTTGTTATAGACCAAAGCAATCAGCGCAGATTGTAGCTTTGACACCATAGTGCCGAACCCTGCCTTCTTTGGTGGAAAACACACCATAATGACATGGACTAGATACCTCCACTACCTTATCAACCCGCTTTTGACATATAATGCCTTCGTTATGTCTTGTGCATAACCCATTCTTAGAAAAGCCACTTGCCTAATATGCATCTGAAAGTCTACCGAGCGTGCTTCCTGATCTTCACTGCCCAATTGCAAAATCTACCTCAACATATTTGCAGAAAAGGCAATAGGTTGACCGCCTACTCTTGTACGCAGCACAATAGGGGTAACCGAGCAGTCCACCTGAAGGTGCTCCCAAAATTTCCTCCCATAAGTTAGCGTGATTTGCAGGTTATGCGTCAATGCATAGCTTACCCTTGACTGCGTCTAGAACTCGATCATCTGACGGTAGGGTTGGGCTTCCGGCAGTTGTAAATCCATAGCCATGACCATATTATGCTTATTATAGAAAGCACGGTCTCCCATATCTGCACACAAAATCACCAATAAAAATTAGAAATTAAAATAAAATGACATTTGTGATATTCGAATTTGCATAACTTCGAACTTGATTAAGTTCGAAGTCCAACACATTTGAACTTAGACAAATTCGAGATTATTAGAAAGCATTCGAACTTATATAAATTCGAGGTAGTCATTCGAACTTGACTGACCTCGAACTTATAGATATTTCAACAAGTTCGAACTTTATGACAAGTTCGAACCTGAAGAACGAATTCGAAGTCGGTCACTTTCAACTTAAATACCATGATTTTAACCCCATTTGACTTAATTAATCGTGTAATCTAGTCCTATTAAGTTCTAATCTAAGTTATGTATCATTTATTTTAAGTTTTATCTTTTAAAATTGGTGATTTTAATTCACCTTGTTTTAAATGGTATAAAACTTAAAGATCCTCGATTTTAAGCATACAAACACCCCAATGTTATACTTACTTAGATATTGGAGGTTTAATATCCCTAAGTATGTGAAAAGGTTCAAGAAACAGTGGAAACTTCGAGGAATAGGAAGAAATTCGAATTGTCGGTAAATTCGAGAACAAGTTCGAGATCGCCGTGTACAAGTTCGAGATATCAAATTCGAGGGTAGGTGTCTTAAATGAAGTACTGTTGACCTATTTATGTCAACCACCTTCGAACTTAGATTAAGTTCGAACTTCCAGCAAGTTCGAAGGTAATTTCGAATTTGTCTGGATTTCGAACTTAACTGAAAATTTTGAAAATTCTTGAAATAAATTCAACTTTTTCATGTAACGGAATTTTTCCAATTTTGCAATGGCATTCACACTAAGCAACAGATTTTCACGCAATATTTGTTTCTTCAACCAATAATGCATCCTACTAACTTTGACCTTTATTCTACTTAACATAAAATAAAATAAAATTAAAACTACTCAAAAGTACATTAAAATTACAACTTATACTAACAGAATATTTTTGTGAGAAAGTCAAAGAAGGTTCAATTAGATAGCGGTGTCAAATGCACTTTCAGTATTTCACTTTCACACTTAGGAATTTTTTTATTCCTTTGGTTGTTTGTAGTGATATACATTTCAAGTTGATTGTTGGTATGATTTTCCCTTTAAACATTTTAACACTTTGGAAATTCCCTTTGCCTTTTTATTTATCAAGAAACTACCTTACGTGTCCCATTCTTAGATATACTTCTATGATGATCATAACTTTTCGGTATTGCAAATTTTCTTTAAATGGAAAACGTTGGACACAGTTCTGTATTTACATACAACAGAGTGTCTTAGTTTGTCTTAGAGTTCCTTTTAAGTTAGCAAGACAGCGGTGCCAGGTCTGTACTTACGTACAACAAAGCGACTTATCTTGGTAACTTGAGTCAAAATAGAGGTGACAGGTCTGCACTTACGTACAACAAAGCGACTTGTTTTGACTCCCTCTTCTTTTCAAAAATTTTCTTTTCTTTGCTTTAAGATGTATTTTGATGTTGCTATACATCCCCCAGAAAGTTTGCATACCTCATTTATAATCATTGTCTGTATGTCTCTAACATAGAAATTAAGACCATTTGGTCATACATCTAAGTTAGTTACACATATGACTTTTTCTTGATTATTTTATTAGCTGTTAGGATTTACTTTGTGTATTATGCCTACCAACACATCAAACAAGAAAGTGTATATCACTTAGAGTTTATGGTGCATTATGTGTGAACGCTTAACACTTAGAATTTGTTTAGACTGTGCTAATTTTCGTAACTTTAAACCTATGAATCTAAGACTTAACTCATTTTTTGATATTCTCATTTTTTGAAATTTTTATGATTTTCTCTTTTTTTTCTTTTGATTCTCATTTTTAAGATAAGCTAATAAACTAACCTATTAACTTACTATAAAAGCAAAGAAAATCTCCTAAGCTACCAACTTACTATAAAAGGAAAGAAAATCTACTAAACCACTAACTTATTATAAAAGGAAAGAAAATCTACTAAGGTCAAGTTACTCTGGATTACGCCTACCATTTAGTTGAACTAACAACTCAAAGTTTGACTTATCAAAAGCTTTTGTGAATAAATCTGCATTATTATCTTCCGTTGCCACTTTTACCAGTTTTATTAAATTCTTTTGAGGATAATCACGTATGAAATGATGTCTTATGTCTTTGTGCTTTGTTTTACTGTGTTGAACTGGATTATTAGTTATAGCAATTGTGGACTGATTATCTATCCTAATGGGAGTATGAGAGTAAGTCAAACCGTAATCCCGCAATTGTTGTTGTATCCACAAAACCTGTGAACAACAACTACCAGCAGCTACATATTCGGCCTCGCACGTTGACACAGCTACCGAAGTTTGAGTTTGCATTGCCAGAATACGAGCCTCCCTCCAAGGAACTGACAACCTCCAGTTATTGATTTCCGGTTCAAGCTGCATCCACCATAATCAGAATCCGTGTATGCCTCCATTTCCAGATCTCCATCAGCATGATACCAAAGTCACAGCTTCGGTTTCGACTTCAGGTATCGTAGAATCCGCTTCACGACTTTCATATGCATTTATTTCGGATTAGCTTGGAACCTAGCACAAATACACACAGCAAACACAATGTCAGGTCTAGAAGCAGTTAAATACATGAGTGACCTGATCATGGCCCGATATAAAGTCGGATCCACATCAATATCACTTTCTGTACCCGGTCCGAGATTGTGATTCACTTGAATCGGAGTACTGAAGTGAGAAGTCAGCTTTGTTCCTTCCATCCCAAAGCGCTCCAAAATATCGTAGACATAATTCGTCTGATGGATAAACATGCCATCTTTCCTTTGTTCAACTTGTAAACCCAGAAATAAGTTTAACTCTCCCATAGCACTCATTTCAAACTTTGACTTCATGACCTTTTCGAAGTCTTTGCACATCTGTTTGTTTGACGATCCAAAAATAATGTCATCCACGTACACTTGTACCAAGATAAAATCTTCTCCTTTTCTCTTCACGAACAATGTACTATCAATTCTCCCTCTTTTGAAACCCATTGTCCAAAAGATGAGTTGAAAGCATCTCATACCATGCCCTTGGTGCCTGATGCAATCCATACAGAGCGTTATCGAGTCGATATACTCTGTCAGGATATTTTGGATCAGTAAACCCAGGCGGCTGTTCGACGTACACCAATTCCTTCACTTTTCCATACAGGAATGCACTCTTTACGTCAAGTTGATAGACTTTAAACCCTTTGAAGGACGCGAAGGCCAGAAACAGACGAATTGCCTCGAGCCTTGCCACTGGTGCAAACACTTCGTTATAATCAATTCCCTCTTCTTGGTTGAATCCTTTCACGACCAGTCTTGTCTTGTTACGAGTAACTATACCCCGATCATCCCTTTTGCACTTAAAGACCCCTTTAGTTCCTATTGCATGGCTACAACCCAAGAGTTATCTTTCAGTTCCATTTGCACATTCTTCGGCTCTACTTGCGAGATGTAACATGAATATAAACATGTGTGATACGCCTCGGAGTTGTTGATCATCGATAACAGCACCGTGTTAATATTCACACTACTCCTAGTTCTCACACCATTATTCGGATTCCCTATGATACTCTCACTTGGATGATCCTTGATCCTAGATGTCTCAATCTCATCGACCCGAAGATTATCTCCTAAGTTTGATCCTATTTCACCTAACGGGGGTACGACTTCAGACGGTACATTCTCTTCCTCATGATCACTATCCTCGGAGTTAGAAGTATTTGTCTGATTCTCGTATGTAGGTAAATCAGGTTCATTCTCTGTTAGAGACCCATCTTCTGTCGTTGTAGGCTCAGAAGTTGATGGAATGCTCGACTTTGGAAAACCTTGATAGTCGTCATTCAGGCTTAATGACGAGAAGTAATTTTCCACTATGCCTGCATTTCGAACAAAAGGTATGTTAAATGATTCAAACAATGAGTCATAATCAAATAACCATTCCGGACCAGTTTGGGGTTCATGTGAATAACTCGTCACATCTATGTTAAACACAATTTCTATCGTACCATTTGTTTTGTTAAAAACCCTTTTGTTTGGTGAGTTAGAGACATAACCTAGGAAGTATCCTTCGTCAGCCTTTTCACCAAACTTAGGTTGATATTTTGTTTTTAATAAAGTACACGGTACCCCAAAGGGTTCAAAGCCTGTTAAATTAGGTGGTCTTTTATTCAGAACTTCATAACAGGTTTTGTTCAATGAATTGACAGTAAGGACCCGGTTTAAAACGTGACATGCGGTATTCACTGCCTCCCCCCAAAATATGGTAGGAAGTTTTGAGTCCGAGAGCATGGTCCTTGCTGCCTCAATAAAAGTTCTGTTTTTCCGTCCTGCCACCCCATTTTGTTGTGGCTCATAAGGTGCACTAAATTGATGCACTATGCCTTTTGATAGACAATATACACCAATTACTGTGTTTTTAAATTCTGTTCCATTATCACTTCTTATACGTTTTACCCTTGTCCCGTAGGAGTTCTCGACTTGGTCTAAGAACCCAATCAACTTTCTAGTTGTTTCGTCCTTTGTACCTAAAAAGAAAACCCACGAAAAACATGAGTATTCATCAGTGATAACTAAACAATACCAACTACCACCTATACTCCTTTTGTTGATAGGACCGAAGAGATCCATATGCAGCAAATCGAAGGTGGAGGCTATCGAGTTTTGAGTCTTTGACTTGTGTGACTTCTTGTGTTGTTTGCCTTTCTTGCACGGTACACACTTGTCGTCGAACTGAAAACTCTTCAATGGGACACCTTGCACCAGACCATGTTCAGTGATGTAATTCATTTTCCTTAGGTGCAAGTGTGTCATGCGTCTGTGCCATGAAATGGATTCGGACTCTGAAGCTTTGGATAGAAGACAGATTGTTCCCATCGACGCATCTGATATGTTCATATCCATCATGTACAAATCATTCTTCTTTGGGGCTCTCATCATTATCCACTCTTCAGGTACTTTAAATCCCGGTTTCAGCACTAAAGCTCAGTTTCAGTAAAGAATACTGAATTCTTATCAAAGATTTGAGATACACTAATGAGATTATGATCAAGTTTATCAACATGGTAAACTTGATCAAGTGTGATAGTCCCATTAGTGACCACTCCCGTTTCAGTTATATGTCCTCCCTTATTCCTCGCGAATGATACGAATTCCTTGTTCCCTCCCTTGAAGTCTGTGAGTAGACTTCTTTCCCCAGTCATGTGACGAGAGCAACCACTGTCGACGAACCACTTGTTGTTTAGACTTGTAGTTAGCTCCTGCACATGAAAGAAAACAAGTTAGTTATCATAGGGAACCCAAGCCATGGCTGACTTGGTAATACCATTCTCATCCACATACGTGAACTCCTTCAAATACCCATCTCTCCTTTCAAAAGACTTGGGTTTTTGATTGAGAACCTATTGTGGTGCTGAGTGATTTAAATTCACTCTTGGCCTTTGGGTAAGCATTTGCTGTTGAGTTCTCGAATAGTTTCTATTATAAGGCATTTCAGATTGATATCCCTGGGCTCTACCTGGTGTCTGTTGTCTTTGAGGAGTATGAGACCTAACTGGAGTGTAAGTCCTTCTTGGTGTGGTACTCCTATAAGCATGTTGAGGTCTTGACCTAGACTGATTAGGGACTCTATTCAGCGAATTAGTCCTAACCACTTCATTTAGTCTAACCGACACAGGTACTTGTTTAACAACGATCTTAGGTGTTGCATTCATAATATTCTCAGTGTTTTGAGAACCACTTGTGATAGCAACACTAGATACTGGTTTTTGTTGTTTTGGCTTTCCTACAGCAGGTATAGACTCTGGTTTAGACAGCGTAGACTCTACTTTCTTATACGGACAGGTATACACAACATGTCCCTTCTCATGACATCTAAATCAAAACATCTTATCAATCGACTTCTTATAAGTGCCCTTTGACTTTGGTGTCTCACTATTGTCATTTTATTTCACTTTTACTTTCTTCACTACTTCCTCTTGCTGATTATTAATTTCAGACTTGGCTTCTCCTAGTATTTGGTCACTAGAAGGATGCACAAACTTGACCTTCTTAATCTTAGAGTTAGTACTAGACACCTTAATTGATTTGTCCTTATCAGATTCAGTTGCTACCTTTGACTCGACTGGTTCATCAGTTTTATCCTGAGGTTGAGGAATATAATTATCATTGAAAGGTGGAGGACTCTCTTGATAACCTAATCCTACAGGTTTCTTAGACTTCCGTTGAGCTTCTAAGATTTTCCCTAGGTTTAGAGACGAGTTACTAAACTTTTCAAGCTTACTATTTACCTCAGCAACCTTGACTCTTGATTCGGCTAGTTCTACTTCCTTAATGGTAAGTTCTTTGGTCAAAGCTTCAACATGCTCATACATAAGTTCTATTCTGACACATTGTTCACTTAATTTGTCTTTTAGAACTATAACATCTTGAGCATCTGCTTTCAGCTTATTCCTTAGATCTTCTTTAATATCTAAGAGACTAGCATTATCTGATTTTAGAGATTCGATCTGAGCAGTTAAGTTGTTATGTGTTTCTAGAACTAAGTTCAACCTATCATTTGAAGTAGCACATAAAACATATAAGTCATGAAATGTAGAAAAGTTCAGAATTACCCTTTTGTGAACCGATTCCACGTTAACCATTTGTGCAGCAAACTCCGGAATGGTCTGATTATCTGACTTCTACACCATCAAAGGACTTGTATCATTCTGTTTGTTGTCCTCTATCACTTCCTCTCCCCCGTCATCCCTAGTCTCTGTCACTTCAGCCATGAAGGCTCTAGCGTTCGAATCCGGATGAGTACTCCAATCGTAAGTTCCATCGAGCTGTCTGTCAGATGTCACATTAGTTAACAGACCAGCGATGGCAGCCTGATTCCAAGAACCACCAGATTGATATCTCCCTTGGTTCTATTTCTGATTGTTCTCTACCTTAGGCCTTTGACACTCTCTTGCAAAGTGTCCCAATCCTTGAAAATTGTAACACTTAACCTTTGATTTGTCAAACCCGACATTGTTATTCCCAACGTTCAGATTTCTCCCAGTCCTCTTCATGAACCGTTTGACCCTCTGAGTCACCACGGCCAATTGCCATTGCAGGTCCATTTCCTCTAAGTCATCAGGATCCACCTGATCGTAGTCTTCATCCCATAGCACAGGATCGTTTATCTTCCCCTGGACACAATTTCCGTATGCTGCTACAAACGAAGCCAAAATATTCGAATAATCTTCAGCAGATTGTGCACTCATAGGCATCTTTGTGTAGTGTTGAGAAGTGGATGTTGAATGAGTCGGTTTTTCTTCCGGCTTAGAATACCCTAAGAATGCCCGACTACTAGTTTCTTCTGACTCAAATGGGATGGGCTCTACTCCCGTGTAGAATGTTGTAGCTGACTTTAGTTCACTTGCGATCGACGGTTTTGTCTTTCCAAAATACATTTCTGGATTTTGGACTTGATCATATTCCCGTTCCTTCTTTTGTAACTGAAAGTTGTAAGCCCTCAGCGTTCTTATAACACCTTCTAAAGTGACAGTCTTAGATTTTTCTTCGTCATGCTTGATCAGTGCTGTGTACATTTTCCACTTCGTAGGTAAAGCATCAAGAAGCTTTTCTATCTTCTCAGTCTCTTTATAATCAACATCGTGATTATCCAGCTCTGTCAACAGGTAATAGAATCTAGTTATAGTCTCATCCAGTTTTTCAGTTTTCAATGCTTTGAAAATGGCAGACTGTTGTTTTAGCATCTCGGTCCTTCCCTTGCGAACCCTCGGATTTCCCTCACACCGCTTCTCGAGAGCATCCCATAGCTCTTTAGAAGTTCGATCATTCCTCAAGGTGTGTAGAATCTCCTGAGGTAACAACATACGAATAATGGAGAATGCTCGGTTCTCGGCCTCATAAAGTTTCTTATCATCATCCTTCATTTTCTGATATGTTAAGACTCTTTGACGACCCTCGAACTCTTGCATAGGTGGAACATATCCCTCATCGATACAAATCTACATGCGCATATCGTTGAAACGAGCAAAGTCTGCGAACCTATCCTTCCACCAATAGTAGTCTTCCAACTTCATCAGTTTTGGCGGAGAATTTACCTTGCCGACCTCATGATCCATTTCAATGAATTTTTGCAAACTTGACTACCAGTCTAAACTTTCTGTTTTCGAACTTAAATATTAATTTAAAATTAATTTAATAGAAACTCCTTCGAACTTAGGTAACTTAGAATTAATTTAATATTAAATTCGTTTGAAATTAAATTCGAATTTATATAAGTTCGAAATCAACAAGTTCGACTGACTGAAAAGTTCGAAAAGTTCTGACAAGTTCGAACCTCTGACAAGTTTGAGTAATACTTAATTTTCTGACAAGTTTGAAATCTGACAAATTCGATGCTAGCACGTTCGAATCTCATCCAAATTCGAAGAAAGCCCTAAATTAAGTTCGAGGGGAGCGTATTTCTGACAAGTTCGAATGAACCCTAATACCCCCTATGTTCGAGCTCCGCAAGTTCGAGAAATGGCCAAAAATTTGATTTTTTCAAGTTTTCAAATTAAACCAATGTTTTTAAGATAAAAAAAACAACGATTTCGACTGAAAAGTGAACCAATAAGAATTTTTCTCCGTGACTTTGCTTGTATAACTCGAAAAACTTATCAAACACATGATTTTTTGGTCACAAACGCCAAAAAACCAAGAATGTTTAATATGAACGCGAAGAACACGATGAACACTCTTATAACTGTGATACCACCTGTAAGGTCACCTACCTATGGATCCAATCTTGACGCGACGCCGTCCAACGAGTGCGGAATCCTCGTTAGGGGTTTAACGGATTGATCACACACACGAAACATGGAGACCAACACGATGATAGACGCAACAACGGACGTCCCGACACGTGAATCTCTCCAAGAACGCTATGCTAATCGCACACAAGTTCGTAATCGCCTCACACACGAATTTCTGAAAAGATCCTTAATCAAAACTGATTAACTCTTAATTATAACCATTAACTTCGAACTTAGCCTGGACAAGTTCGAGAAGGCCCAAGCCCACGAACTTGTCCACCATTAAGTTCGAATTTTGGCTTTGAACTTATTCTAGAACTTGTCTTTGAACATGTTCTAGAACTTATGTTTGAACTTATCTTTGAACTTATCGTTGAACTTATGTAAACATCAATCACAAACAAGATCAAACATTTATACAACCAATGTCAAACATATATCAAACATATGAATTAACGTGCAATTACGAAGACTTGGACTAAGCTTCTGTGCTTGTATACTGTATGAAATCAACCCATTCCTTGGGTTTGACAATTGCACTATACTTGGGTGGGACTTCATTTAGTTTTGAAGGTGTATCTTTGTTGGGCAGTATGTATTTTTTCCTCAATTTCCTTCTAAAGTTTCTTAGATGTGCACCAAGAAGATTCATTACTAACTTTATGTATGTCTCATCAACATCAAAATATCGCTTCAAATAACAAATTAAATACACAAAGCTGATTAACAGCAATCTTGTTTAATTTTTGAACATTAAGAAATTAAACATAATTGGTTAAAACTAACCGTGATTTCATACCATAGCTTAGCTCTTGCTTCTGAATCGACCTTCTTCCATGACAGAATCTTCATGCCTATGTGCTCATGAACCATGTCTTCTAAAAAACTTGCAAACACTGTTCTGTGATCCCCTGTTAGCCTATCCATTGTATCAAACGTTACCTTGAGCTTTAATGCACCGGGTGTATTGTACCGGTTGCGAAACTTAGATAACCTTGTTATGCCCCTCGGGGGAACTATTTTGATTAGTTTTGCATTGATTGCAACATGATCCATCTCATGTTGTTCATCATAATCATCGTACTCCTCTGATTCACATCCATCATGATCATCTGCCTTGCCATTATTTTGAACAAGAAGTTGATTGTTCATGGTTCCATTATCCATGATCCTTTAGTTCTTTTGGAGAGAGTTGAAAAAGATTAAAAATGATGAAGATTCGGAAGAAAAGTGTAAAAGCATAATAATGATTGTGTTTGTAGGCATTAACTGTAATTATCGAAGTTTAAGGAATGTAAATCGTCAAGTCTAACTTAAAAATTTTCGCATAAATTTTGGCTCTATGTTTAAAATATTCCAGAAATGTTTCGCTCCATGACATATAGACTCAAGCTGGAAGATTATACAACTCAGTATTTTGCTTTGGAATTTTTGAATCACTCTAAGGAGAAACTGCAAAGGATGAGAGATGCAAATGTTAAAGGAGTTGATCTTGATCTGGCAAATAAACTATCTGATGACATTGTAAGAAAGTTTGCAAGATTATAGTTTTGAAGATCAGAATACTAGCTTTATTAATTGTAATATATTAGCCTTATAAATTACCTTTTAATTGTAATATATTAGCCTTGTAAATTACTTTTTAATTGTAATATATTAGCCTTGTAAATTACCTTTTAATTAATTTATTTATGGAATCATTATCTATACGTATCTTAATTTCTATGTGATTTGGTTATAAAACACTTAACAGCTTGAGAAAATACACTAACAGCTTGAGAAGTTGAACTAACAGTTCAAGATTTACAAAAATAGAATTTCTCAGTTTAACTCAAGTGAATAATAAAACTTAGGTTAAAATTAATCAAAAATTTTATAAACATAGGTTATAAATCACTTAACAGCTTGAGAAAATGCACTAACAGCTTGAGAACTAGAACTAACAGTTCGAGACAACTCAACCACTAAATTATGTGACCATATAGTATATGAATTGTTTATATCCTAAAATAAAAAAACTGCCACATTTAGGATTCGAACGCGGGTTCACTTTTAGCCACAGTAATGTTTTAGACAACTCAACCACGAATTAAGCGGTTCTTTTACTAATCCTAAATTAGGCGGTTCTTTTACTAAACACTAATTATTTATAAAAAAACATCGTACAACACTAATTAAATCTTCAACCACTCAACCAGAAGTCAACTAAACCCAAATGGACAAGTCTTGGATAGGATTACAAAGGCTGAACAGAGGTCATAGAGATGGAGTAACAACATTAATTGATTATGCAGTAGACAACTTGAAGAAGATGAATAACATCGATCCAGAAGGTAATAAAAAACAACTTCAAATGTCATGTCCATGTACCAATTGTTTAAACCATTTAATGCGCAATCTGGAGGTAGTGGAATTCCATTTATTATGTAATGGCATTGATCAAAACTACACAAAGTGGACTAAACATGGATAAAAGGATGAGCCACACTTAATTGCTGAACATCACAGTGGTACAACAGATTATGTTGACACGGAGATGGTTTTAGATTCAGAAATCCAACTGATGGCCCAGAAACAGTGGAAATGGTTAATGCTGCAAAAGATAATTTTGATGATGAGGATCCGGTTGACCATGTCAAGTTTCTACAAAAACTACATGACGCACAGAAGCCACTTTACAAAGGATGTCCTGACTTCACAAAGTTATCAGCAATTGTTGAACTACTCAACTTGAAGAGTAAGCATTGTTGTTCTGATAAGTTCTTTACTGAGTTGCTAGTTTTGTTGAAAAAGATGCTACTGGATGGTAACAAACTGCCGGAAAAAACTTATGAGGCAAAAAACATTCTGAAATTGATGGGGTCAGGATACAAAAAGATCGATGTATGTACAAACAACTGCCTTCTTTACTGGAAGGAGGATGAGAAATCGTCTGCATGTCGAACTTGTGGGACATCAAGATGGAAGGTGCATAAGAAGACGAATAGAGTGTACAAGAAAATTCCAGTGAAAAGCATGTGGTATTTTCCAGTAATACCAAGAATGCAACGTCTTTTTAGGATGCAGAGTATTTCAAAAGATTTAACATGGCACGCAACGAGGAGAACAGATGGTGTGTTACGTCACCCCGCAGATTCACAGGCATGGCGCACCATAGATACAAAATTCCCGGTAATTGCTAAAGATTCAATAAATCTAAGGCTAGGAATATCGGCTGATGGGGTCGACGTGAACAGAGAAAATATGGATCACAGTGTATGGCCAGTTTTAATTGTCATTTACAACCTTCTTCCGTGGTTGTGTATGAAAAGAAAGTTTATAATGTTTTCAGTGTTGATACCTGGATACCCGGGAAATGATATCGATATATTTTTAGAACCATTGGTTGATGATCTGCAAACCTTATTCGAGACAGGGGTTGATACATATTATGCTGCCACAAACAAAATGTTTAATCTACGTGCGGTTGTGTTATGGACAATAAATGATTACCCTGCACTTGGTACTTTATGTGGCCGCCCAACCAGTGGATACAAAGGCTATGTAGTATGTGGGAAAGAAATTGATTGTGTTAGACTTCCTGCATCATCCAAGCAGAGTTATGTTGGTCACAGAAGATTTCTACCACAGGGACACCCGTTCAGAAGGCAAACGAAGGCGTTTAATGGAAAACAAGTTTTCCACCCGTGTCCAAAACCAGTGACTGGAAAAGACATTTACAACGAGGTCAAAGATATTGAAAATAAGTGGGGAAGGGTAAAACGACCAAACCAGAAGCACACAAGGAAAAGAGGAAGAAAATATGGTACTTCAAGCTAAGTAAATGAACAAGATGGTGCGTACTGGAAGAAATTCAACATTTGGTATCGAAAGCTTAAGTATTGGAGGCATAATGAAGTTCAACATTTCATTGATTTCATGCATATTGAATAGAATGTTGGTGAGAGTATAGTCGGAACTTTACTAAATGTTTCAGAAAAGATGAAAGATGGAGAGAATGCTCGATTGGTTCTGGCAGAGTTTGGGATAAATAAACCAGAGTTTGTTTGCTCCGAAAGACGGAGACAAATTAGTACTACCTGCAGCAGGTTACACATTAACCAATGAAGAAAAAGAAATCTTTTGTGAAACGTTACACAACATCAGGATACCGCAAGGCTATTGTTCAAATTTCTCGTCTTTAGTCAGCCTAAAAGATAAGAAGCACATCGGGCTTAAATCCACATGACTATCACATGCTTATGCAAGAGTTTTTGCCCATTGCAATACGGTCAATCATGCATGAACCCACACGATATGCTATCATCAAGTTTTGCTTTTTCTTTAAATTGATATGCAACAACGAAATCGTGTTAAACGATCAAGAATGCACCGTTCGAAGCACTTTATTGGAAGAGATGTAGAACCCTACGTGTTGGAGGGAAACTGGATAAAACACTGATTGCTGGGCTAGCATTACTACAATAGACTAACAATAAGATACAACTGGTCAGACAAGAGGTACCATGACAAGAGACACAAACCAATCAATTTCGAGGTAGACGACTGGGTATATTTGAAAGTATCACCGATGAGGGGTGTTAATCGTTTTGTGAAAAGTGGCAAGCTTTCATCGAGGTTTGTAGGCCCATTCGGAATAATAAAAAATGTCGGAAATCAATCTTAACATCTGGAATTGCTTAAGGAGATGTCGAGCATACACCTCGTGTTTAATGATAGTAACCTAAGAAAATCATTTACTACCGGGAATGAAGATTGGGTTGACCATACTGAGTTGGAGATTGATAAAAGACTTTGATATGTGGTAGACCCTAAATGTGTTTTGGATACCAAGGTCAAAAACCTAAGGAACAAAGAGATAGAGATTGTGCTGATACGTTGGAAGCACCACAAAGGGGCAAACCACAGTTGGGAGACAAAAGCTGACATGTTAGACAAGTATCCTCATTTGTTTGAAGCCAAGTAACTTCAAGGACAAAGTTTGAGCGTGGTGGAGCCCAAGCTGTAACATCCTAAGATTTAATTTATTCTAATTGAGGTTAATTAGTTTAATTATGTACTTAATGTAATCAAGTTGGATTATTAATGAAAGTTTATTTATTTATTTGGAATTTAAAAGTTGATTATCATGTTTAAATAATTATGAAAGTATAGATGAATGCTTTATAAATAGGTATGCTGAAATTTAAATGTTTGGTGGTAAAAGTATAAGAATTGGAACTTTATTTAAGAAAATAGACAACAGGAGGGACCACTTGTGTAAATAACCAAAAGTTGGACATAAAAGACTCTTGAAGTCTTGTAAGAGCTCATTTGCAACCTTTCACCTTAAAACACACGTACAAACTCTCTCAAAAATTCTTCAAGAAAGTTGTTGGAAATTCGGATTTGGAAGTGAAATTCGTGATAGGAGCTGAGATTACAAGGATTCAAGTCAGATTTAAGGTATGACATGTTTATTTTGGTATTTGGGGGTTTATGATTCATCCTGGATGTACTTAAAAATGCAACACGGAATTAAATATGAGAAATTGTTGTTGCATGTATGATTTTATAGTTAAAAAACATCATTTGAAGCCTCTGAAAGCATTAGAAACAAGAATCATCAACGGATTCAACCAAAAAGGTAAAACTTATGAAGTTTTGTGTTCTTGAGGATATTCATATTTTTATGGTTAAATCTGAAATGGAGTGAGCGTTAAAGTTAGGAAAAATGGTTTAGAAACACCCAATATATGTTAACATATCATTTGTACAGATTGCATGTTACTAGAAATAAATTTGTTGAACTTTTTAGCAAAACCCATAGGTCTTGATGTGCAAACCTTCACATCGACTCGTCGAGTCGAGCAAGGTGACTCGGCGAGTCTTTTTGAATTTTTGAATATTTGAAAATGAAAATTTACTAAGTATCGGGAACTTCGGATGGGCACCCGAACTTAAGGTGGGATACGAATTTCGAATGGCCCATATTCGAATCATATTTACGCAATATATTAGGATCCATGCAAACTTCAACCTTAGAGTGATATCCGAATTGGACCTCGACTTGGCGAGTCGAGGGAGGTGACTCGGCGAGTCGGTCCCAGGCAAGCGAAATTCGGATCTGATGTGGGGGATCCGAACTTTTGGACTAAAAATCAGAACTTTGAGATAACTTTAACTTTATATAAGGACTTCGGTTGATAGGAATTTCTGCCCTAACAAGGATCCGAACTTCAGGTTGTGAACTTCGGATGGTGAATCCGAAGTTAGACACTTAAATTTGTAAAACTTTGATAGAATTCATTAAAGTGTAATATTATTATTGTTATAGGTCCCTTGTGGTATTGGCAAACACACAGTGAGGTGAATTGTGACTAAAGATGTGAATTCATATTTCTAGCAATTCATTCAACATTTTACATAAACATATGAACAATTAACACAATCGCATAATACAATATGTCAAATGATTATAGAGAGAAATATTACATAGAGTTCTTGACTTGCAAAGCAATCCTCTCTTTCTGTGTATTCTATGCGTACTGTATGAATTCGTATTCAAACAGAAGCACTAACCTTCTATTTATACACAATACACAAGTATTGTGTATTTACACATACAACCCTATACTATTGAGTATTGTGAATTATCTGATCTTCACTTGTCACTCTCTAATCTTCAAGCCTCTTTATCTATGATTTTCTCTTTCTTGAAAGCACACTCCCCCTTGAATCGTGAATAGCTTTCGATTCTCTTTTACACGAATGTCCTATTGAATTTCTCCCTATATCAACTGTCTTTGAGTTGTCGTTGTAATTCACTTCAGTTGTCTTCAATCTACTCAAAAGTTGTCTCTGAAATTAAGCTTTTCTTTTCTTTTCTCCCCCTCATGATGATCATAAAAATTATGAACATCATGCAAAGACTTCAGAGACATAAGTGCAATGATTTTTCAGTAGAGGAAATACAACAATAATTACAACTCAGAAATTATTACAAATTGATTTTCTCCCCCTCAAACTGATATCCCTCCCCTTACACTAAACAGATTTATCTCACTCCCCCTCAAACTGATACATTTTATTTATAAAACAAACTCGAAGCTTTTCAACTTGACTTGAGGAAAATGGAACAAATTCATTTGTGAAAAAACGAGTCCAGGTCCACATAGGATTCTTGTTTGCACAATAGACAATATTTATGTGACCTACTTTCAGTGCTGACATGATAATAACACTGGTAGGATTTCCAAATAGTCATCGTGAAATCTTTTCTCATGAAAGAATCACTCTTATTTGTTCCGGCTTAGTCACTTTGGACTAGCAGATTATAGTCACGCACACTGTTAGACTCGATGTGTCTTATAAGTGTATATAATAAGCTCTAGACACAATGTGCATCAAATGAGGTCGGAGACCGGAGCAAATGTCTTCCTTGTTTCAATATCCATTATATCCAAATGATATATCAATAGAAATGTGTTATATCTCCGTGATTATTGAAACATAAATCTTTTGAGAGATAACTAAGTAGTTTGTGGGGTTAAGTGAATGCGTCACTGGGTCCATGACGTCTTTTTCAATATCAAGTCACCTAGGGCTTGATAGATTATGTGGATTACCCAGCCGACACAGTGTAGGTAGGATTTTATTTTCTTCAAATCCTTTCTCAACACTCGGCTCTCAGCATTTTTCAACTAAGCTCCCTCTGGCTCATTTTTTCATTATTAAAATCAGTCAGCTTTATAGAGAAAGCATTATCTGATGCACCACCATATCCTTTCAATATATCCCTCTCATTTACATTTTACCTCTGCTCAGCCCTGTCAGTATCCTGTGATAACTGACACTTCTCAACTAATAAACCTAAAGAATGCTCTCCCACACAAACAATAGATGGTTTGCTTTTTGGGTAGGTCTTCGGGTTCTGGTTAAACCATAGAAGCGATATTTATGCCTATCACTCAGATTGGTGCATAATCGGAGTCAGCAGAAAGATTTTCAGCTTTGAAGCTCAAGGGATATCGAAAATTATGTGATATCGGAGATTATATGCATATAATTTGGGAGATATCAGAATGAAATGGAAAATCTGATATATGATATGAAAAGAAACAGATTTTCTTCAAAGAATTAGCACATGGGAGATAAAGGGAGAATCCAGTATGAATTAGAAGAGTTATAACAAAGAGAATCTCAGAAGAAATAAGATTATAAAAAGCAAAGAGATTAGATCAATTAATCTCAATTATATATTCAGAGAATCAGACAAATATTTCTTTTCAGCTCAAAACTTCTTTATATGTGTGAATCAAATATTTTCGTGAAAAATCACACACAGTTTTTGAAAAAATGTCATCGTCAAAGAATGTCTAAAACTCCCCCTGGAAATAAGCACACACAGTTAGTCAACTCATAAAAATGAAATCAGGAGCAAAAAGTTATAAAAATAAAACTCCCTCTTTATCAATTTAGCATCAAAGTAGAATGCAGGGCAGGAATTCCAGAAAGATTTGTCTTTCAGAATCGGGTTCTAATCTGGAATGAATAGAAGCCTTTGATGCGGAAGCTCGGGTTTCAGTCTGATGTAACTGAAAGCCTTTATATCTGGTTTCGTACTGAGAAGTACATAAACCATTTTCAATGAAGATTGGGTTTTAGTATGAAATAACTAAAAACCTTTACCATTGAAGTCCGGGTTCTAGTCTGAATTAACTAGAAACAAATTTGAGTTGAAACACGGGTCTTGATCAGAATTAATCAAGAGCCTATTGAAATGAAGAACGGGTCCTGAACTAATTTGAACAGAAACCTTAAACCTGCAAAATCAAGATGTCTTTGGTATCCAAACTGATTTGGATCCAGACTTGTTAGCACTTTTGGGTACCCATTTCAAAACGGGTTTTGGTACCCACTGGTACTTTGGTTTAGGTATGTATGTACCAAAAGGTTTCCCTAGAGTATTGTTCTAAGTTGTAGAGGGGGGGGGGGGGGTGAATACAACAGATTTAAAACTCAACACTCTTTTCTCAATGTTTGTGTATACTATTAACAAGTGATAATTACAAACAAGCTTGACTGCGGAAAGGTTCAAGCTGAGATGACAGATACAACAGATGTTCAACTAATCTAACACACTCAGACTAGATACAATAGATACACTCACTTAGATGAACTCACTGATTTTACAAGACACAGATGGATAGCTTGAATATGAGCAGCTTAGACACACGTTACTGTTCTATTCAAGCAGACTTGCGTGCAAAGAATAACACACTTCAATGCAGAATCTGAATTTCTCACTCTTGGTTAATCTCACAATCCTTAGAAGCTTCCTTTTATACTCTCACTGAGAATCTCAGTGAAGCTTCTTCATTGGACAATGAGATAGTGGGATGTCTTTCCAAAAATACAAAACAACTTGTCTGCACATTCTGAAAAAGCAGACTTGTCTTTATGTGGCAAAATCTTTGTCTTTTTCTTTTTGTCTCTGTTGCATAAGCCTTTAACCAAAAGAGGAATCTCAACTTTGCATCTTTCTTCTTTTGTTAAGTCCATTTTGATATAAGAAATGGTATGTCACTCATTTCAAATATCCTTTCATCTTCATGTAACAGAACAACGTAGGCAGGCTTTTGTAGTTTCTGTTTTCCACTTTGTCTTCGACTTGTAAACTGATCTTGTAGCCAAAAACAATACATGAGGGCTTGGAAACATATTCCATAAAGTGTTTAGCCTGTTCACAAAGAACAAGTTATGTTCACAAAGTACAGAACACTTAGAATCTGTCCAAGCTGCTCAGCAGAACAGAGCAGCGTAGACAGTTTATGTCCAGCCTGTTCAGCAGACAAAACAGCTTGGACGAATCTGCCTTTGTTGCAACGAATGCAACAGGGTAAACAACTTTAACTCATATTGTAAATCACTGTTCAGGTTTCAATAAGGCATAAACAGGACTTAAATTATACCTTCAAGTCATCAAACAGGTTTGATTAAGAATCTCCCCCTAAGATGTAGAGTAGGTTTGACTGAGGCCTTTTTGTGCCTAACAATCTCCCCCTATTTGCAATAATCAGTCTAAACTGATTTTATCAATAATCACAATATATTTTTACAATACATTTTGTTGAAATGAAATTACAACATCAAAGTAAAGTAAAAGATCAGTTTATATATATACTGATTTTTTACTACATAAACAGCACATGTTTTTACAAAAGTACAACTGATGTACTAGTGGATATTACAACTGACGTAAAAATAAAAGTTACAACTAATGTACATAGAAATTCAACAAATATGGACTGTTGATGATGAGAGCAAATAATGGCAAGCATGTCCAACAGATGGACAGCTTCCATTCTTCACTTACTCAGATAGTAGATGGATCTCAGGACAGTGATGGTACTCCTTCTTCGAACAACTCTTCAAGCTGCTCCCTAGTTTCATCCAATTCCTCTATTTCAACTCTGAGGAACATGAAGTTGGGATGTTGAAGCTCCCCTCTTTCATAGAACCCTCTGATCTGGTCCCAGATGGCTGCTCTCCACTTTATGGATTGCCTGAAGGAGTTTGCAAGTATGAATGCAACAAGCTGTTTGAGACCCACTTTGTGCAGATCTGATGCCCTTTGAAAGCACTTCTTCTTTGTCAGGGGATCTACAAAAAATACCCCAGCTCAGGTTATTTAATCAGCTTGCCTTCCTCAAATTCCACTCCTTTAGGCAGGCTGTGGTCTACTCCTTTGATTTCTACTGCAACATCTCCTTGTTCAATCATGATCAGGAGTTCCTCCAGCTCTGTATCCTTTTTGTTCCTCTTGGACTTTATTTTGTGGGTAGACACTGAGATACCCTTTCTTTGCTCTTCTGAAATCAGGCCTAGATCTCTCACTCTTTCCATCAACTTTTTGACATATGCCCTGATAGTCTTAGTTGTTTCAGACTTAGACTGGCTCAGGGCAACTGCCAACTCAACCCATTCTCTGTATCCCATCTGAGCAACGTCAGTGTAATCATATGGTTCCAGTTCTGGGCCTGTAGCACCCAATCTGGTTATCTGTAGTTTCCACTATTTTCCTTTTCTTGAGATGGGGACAGCTTTGACAATAGATTCCTTGGCAAGTATTCTTTCAGCAACATCAAAGAACTTTTTTCTTGCCAAGTTGTCAAAGTGGATTTGGGCACTTGCAATGGACGCTTGCTTGGACTTGGTCACTGAGATCGGAGCACCCTGTTCCCTATCACCTTCCTTTTCAACCGCTGACTCCTTAGCAGCTTCAAGCAATTTTCTTTGCACATCCAAAGAAGGCATTTTAATTTTGCTTGCCACTTTGAATGAAAATGATCTGGCAGCTTTGGCTGAGGCTTCTTCCTTTCTTAGTTTTTCCAGGGCTTGGAGCTGTTCATCTCTGTACTCATAGTATTTCTCAATTGGAATACCCATTTCCTTAGCTCTTGCCTTGTCAAACATTAGCTGCGCTGCTCTTTGGTGGTCAGGGTCTACAACTGCTTTCCTCTTTCCTTTAGCTGTTATAGTTTGAATAGCTTCAGGAACCTCTTCCTCTTCTTCATCTTCCTCTTCTTCTTCCAGAATCAGATGCTTCCTTATGCTTGGTTAGTCACCACGAATGTATTCCTCCCCCTTAGTTTGTGCAGGGTTTGGAGATCCAGCCTGAGCAGCTTCAGTGTGTTGGAAGACATCTTCAGTTGGACCTGTTTGTGATGCACCTGCTGTTGACCAACAGATAATGATTTCTCCTTACAATGAGAAGAGGTTTTCTCCCCCTTAGACTTAGTCTTTGAGGCAGACAACTTCTCCCCCTTTGAAGGAGATGGCTCAGAACCTTCAACAACTGGTCTGCCTGGAGAAACAAATTCAGCAGGCTTAGTAGCAGTTTTGGCAGCAGGCTTGGGGCCAACCAGGCTATGCACTAAGAAAGCCAGATTGTCATTAACCTCTGCATGCTGAGTAAGGCAGGTTTTAAGAGAAGAGGGTTGGGAATCAGCAATTGAGGACAGATTAACAAGATTTTCTTTGTCAGAAGTTGTAAACAACAAACTTTGAAGCTGTGCAAGATGTAATTCAAGAGAGTCTTGCACATCATCAAGGTTTGCTGACACAGAATTGGACAGAGAAACAATGAGAGAGTTTAAGCTGGCCAGTGTAGTGGGAAGGGTAGTAGTACAAGTGGTGAGGAGAGTGGACAGCTATTGGGATATGGCTGTCATGGAGGACACAGTGTCCTGCTGATTTGAAATGATAGAAGAGAGTGTAGTGAAGATGTTTTGCAGCTTTGCAGTGAGTGGAAGCAGCTGTGAGGACTGATCAGCTTGGGGGTGGTTGGAAAGGAATTCTTGAACAGAACAAAGAATCTCTGGAGCTGTGCAGACACAGAGTCTGCGATTATTGATGGTAGAGAAGTCATGGAATGTTCCAAAGAGCCAACTTTGTTGGTCAGAATAGAAAGTTGATCTTTCAAATGAAGATCTTTGGGTGATGGGGGAGTATGGGTGGACTGTTTGGATTGTGTAGAAGGATAGGAATGAGAGTGGGATGAGGATGAGGCAGGTGTTTGAGGATGTGATGGAGAGGGAAGGGTTACTTTGGACAGAAGTTCCATAGCCTGGGCAAAAGTAATATGGCCCAGCTTGGAAGGGTCAATAGGTCCCTCAGCAGTGGTTGTAGCTGCTTCATCAAGAGAAGGGATAGAGAAAGATGGCCTTCAGATGCTGCTTGTGTTGCAGCACCTTCATCCAAGCCTAGGATGGTTCCCTCAGCAGCACCTTGGTCTAGAGGTGCCTCATCATGGGGAGATGGGATGTGTATTTCAACATCAGCAGTGGTGAAACCTGCTGATAGAATTTGCATTTGAGGTGCAGCCTCACCAGAGGGATGGTCTGTTCCCTATGGTATATCAGCTTGGGATGTTGGTCCTTCAGCAGCTGTTGGGTGTACAACAGTTGTATCATGAGGAGCAGAAGTTTGAGGCTGATCTACTGGACGGTCTAGTCCAGCAGGTTTGACACCTCGTGCAGACTCAGGTTGTGTAGTAGAAGTATGGAGTGAAGACTGTGTGAACTCAGTGTGGAGTGGTGTGAAATCCTGTCTTTCAATATTCTCAGCCTGTTAGGAGGCTAGAATAGTTGATGTGGTAGTCTCCTTATGTACAACTGGCTCCTGTTGGGAGGAACCAGAGGGCCTAGGCTGACTTAGGGTAGACTCTTGTTGGAGTGAAGCCTGCTCCAAGTGTGCTGAACCTTCTCCCAAAATAGGAGAAGCAGCAGGGGTTGCTTCTTTTTCAACTGACTCCTGTTGAGAGGGGTCAGAGGGGCTGGTTTGGTCTGTTGGTTTCTTTTTGGCTAAGGATTTGCGTCTGTAGGATCGGAGAGATGAAGTGGAGGATTTATGTTGTGAAGAGGTGATGAGGGGTTCAGTTTGGACAGGTGGGAGACTGGGTCAGAAACAGGTGGGTTGGCATGTTCCATAGTCTCAGGTGCCACAGAGGCACCAGCCACAAAGGCTTCACGTTCAACATATGAACCAGGGTGAGAAGCCTGCTCCCCCTCAGCCGCAGAGGCTGATGGAGCAGACTTGGACTTAGCTGTTTTTGTCTTCTTGCTGACAGGCTCATCTTGAGTCGATTCCATGGCTCTTTTAACAAATTTAGCCCTGGATTTGGATTTTACCTTGGGAGCAGTCATTGGATCACCCTCACAGTAGAGGGTCCTTCCACCATACCAAGCAAGCTCCTCATTGGAAGTACAAGGGTGTAGAAAACTCTATTCCCAATCACTGGGAAAGCTGCAGTATGTAACATAGGCTGAGAGTTGTATAAATGCTCACCACACACATGCTTGAAAATGAGGCTCAGAAACCGTGGGTATCTAATAGCAGTTGGACGTTTTTACTGCTACACCAGGTTCCTCAAATTCATGAAAATCCACCGAGCCATGTTCAGAGTAGTCCCATCTACGAGCTGTAGGACTATGGGGATCTCATCACGGCTAAGCTGGTCAAAAGAACCAACTTTGCTGCTGAAGCACATTACCACAGAGTCAAACAAGAAGTTGTAAGTAGGTGATAGATCCTTCCTGAACAGAGTGGCTCCAATCTTGGGCTCTGCTACACCACAAAAACATAGTAGAATTCCCATCTGATCATTTTCAGGCTGTGACTGATCATAAGTTTGAGCCACAGGGAGATGAAGAACTTCCATGATAAGACCAGTAGTTATCTCTATGGTCTGAGTCCCATTGAGAATGGTTCCCCTTATGACCTTGGTTGCTGGGTCATAGGCACAGGTGTACAAGAACTCATAGAACATTTCCTGGTACAGGACACCAGGGGTGGCAGTCATGGCGTAATGCAGAGGGTGAACCTTTAGAAACTCCACCATATTTTCATAACCTTTCCCCACATAGTTTTTGGGAATGGTTAGGTTGGCTATGTAGTTTGTGGGTTTCAATGTTAGCCTTGTGGTAACAGAAGAATGTTTCTGAACATCTGCACCAACAAATACTGGGAGAAAGGGGTTGTTTCGGTGAGCCATAGTGAGAATAGTGAGGATATGAGCACAAGACACTTAGTCGGATTTAGGGTTCTTTGGAAGTTATGGAAGCAGTAAGGAAGACGAAGATGAAACAGTAGAGGGGTATTTATAGGGTTTGAATGTGAGTGGGTATGAGAGAGAAAAGTTTGGGCGGTTGATTTGAAAAGTTCTTTAACGGAAAACGGAACGGTTGTCCATGTCAGAACGGTTGTCAGACCACTTGAACCCTTTTTAGTCACTAACTCACGTTAACACACATTATCCGCAGTAATTAAGTTAAATAAATACAGAAATTAAATAACTTAATCGTGAAGAAATGTAATTAAAACTGATCGTTTAAGCTGTTGGTCAAACTTGTGATGAGCAGGGTCATCACAGGCTGTTCATTCTCCAAGTTGTTCATTCAACCTGTGCAGCTATGCAAGAACAGGTTGTGTTCAATAGTGACCTGATTACAAGACAATGTCTTGCATGACAAACTGAGAGAGTGAGCAGGTTGGAGGTTTGATCAACAGACCAGGTTTGAGATGGAAACTGATATTGTCAAACCTGTTATACGCTCAAGTTGTTCAAGTTTTCAGAAATCGGCTAAGTGTAGAACATGCGTAGCCTGTTCTGCCTAAGCTGTTCTGAGAAACTTGAGAAGTGTGAGACATACAATAACTTAGAACATTTAGGACACTTAGTCACTTTTATTTAACATGCCCAGCTTGCTTACAAGATAATTAAACCTGTTTTCATCAAGAGGTTTGGTGAAAATGTCTGCAAGCTGTTCATTTGTGGAAATAAAACTTACCTCCACATTACCTTTCTGGATGTGATCTCTGATGAAATGATGTCTGACCTCTATATGCTTTGTTCTGGAATGAAAAACTGGATTGTTGGAGATAGCTATAGCACTTGTATTATCACACAGAATAGGAGTCTTCCTATATACAAGTTCATAGTTTTCAAGCTGATTTTGCATCCATAGAATCTGCCCACAGCAACTTTCAGCAGTAGAAGTAGAAACTGAAATCTGCTTCTTGCTACACCAACTTATCAACTTACCATCAAGGAGTTGACACCCACCTGTTGTGCTTTTTCTGTCTAACCTGCAGCCTGCAAAATCAGAATCTGAATATCATGTTAGCTCAAGACTTGAGTCGTTGGGATACCAAAGACCCAAACCTGGTTTAACCTTAAGGTATTTGAAGATTCTTTTTATAGCAGCTAGATGTGATTCTTTAGGATCAGCTTGAAACCTAGCACATAAACAGGTAGGAAACATAATATCTGGTCTACTAGCAGTTAAATATAGCAAGCTCTCAATCATGCCTCTGTAAGCTATTACTGAAACAGCTTTGCCACTAGCATCTGCATCCAACTTTACATTGGTTGCCATTGGGGTTTTGATAGGAGAACTTTGATCAAATTTAAACTTTTTCAAAAGATCTAAAGTATACTTTCTTTGATTTATGAAAATTCCATTTGGGGTTTGTTTAACCTGTAATCCTAAAAAGAAAGTAAGTTCTCCCATCATACTCATTTCATATTTAGACTTCATGAGTAGTGAAAATTTCTTGCATAACTGCTCATTAGTAGAACCAAATATTATGTGATCCACATAAATTTGAACAAGCATAACATCAGACTTCACCTTATTTATGAACAGTGTGGTATCTGCTTTACCTCTGGAATAACTATTGCTCATAAGGAAATCAGTTAGAGTGTCATACCAGGCTCTAGGGGCTTGTTTTAGACCATAGAGGGCTTTGTCCAACTTATAGACAAAACCTGGATGATGTTCATTTTCAAAACCTGGAGGCTGCTTGACATAGACTTCTTCTTACAGCTTACCATTCAAAAATGCACTCTTCACATCCATTTGAAATACCTTCATGCTCATATGAGCAGCGTAGGCTAGAAACAAACGAATTTCCTCTAACCTGGCCACAGGAGCAAATGTTTCATCAAAGTCAGTGCATTCTTCCTGTCTGTAGCCTTGAGCAACTAGTCTTGCCTTATTTCTAATGACATGACCTTGCTCATCCATCTTGTTCCTGAAAACCCATTTGGTGCCAATTATTGTTTTTCCTTTAGGAGCAGAGATCAGCTTCCATTCCTTGTTTCTCTCAAACTGATTGAGTTCTTCTCTCATGGCAGTGATCCAATTGGCATCTTTCAGTGCTTCATCCACTTTCTTAGGCTCCATCAGGGACACAAAGCTAGAAAACATACAAAAGTTTCCTAAGTTGTCCCATCTAGTTTGCACCCCTTTGTTGATGTCACTGATTATTTGATCATTTGGGTGACACCTGATCCACTTAGGATCTTGTCTCAATGAGGATTCTCCTGAGTTATTTGCATCTTCAACAGCACCTGTTGAGCAGCTCTCAAGATTTTCAGACACACTAATATCTTGAGCCTGTTCACTTGTTGAGCATGACTCTTCATTGTTGAACATATCAGCAGAGGATCCAGGAAAATCAGCATTGATTGGTTCAGGACATGAAGTTGTAATTATGTCAGTACACTTATTCACATAGGGTGTATCAACATAGTCATCATCATGCCCGTCATGATTAACAGGTTCCACTCTAGATTTAGTGGAAGCTTTTGAGTCTTTTTCTTTATTGATGAAATGCATAAGATCATCAAAGTTGAACACTCCTGAAACAGATTCAGGAACAGCTTTGGTGGAGGCACTCCTAGACTCTTCAAAGGTGACATTGATAGATTCATCAGTACCATGATCACTTCTAAGCTGCTTGACTTGAGCAGAGTTCAGCATTTCCATCTTTTTGATAAATCCAATGATTTCTCTAGCAGCCTCTCCTTTGCTCTTTAGAAAGATCACCCATGTAAACCTGGAGAACTCATCAACCATTACTAGAGTGTATCTTCTTCCTCCTAGACTTGGAACACTGACCGGTCCAAAAAAGTCCATGTGGATTAAGAAGAGAGGAGTTCCAACAGAAAAATTGTGCTCAGATTTAAAAGATGATTTTCTTTGCTTGCCTTTCTCACAAGCTGTGCAGAGTTTATCCTTAACAAAGGTTATAGAAGGCAAACCTGTTACCAACTCTTTCATACAGAGTTTGTTGATATTCTTGAAGTTCAGGTGTGATAGCCTTTTGTGCCATAACCAGTTCAAGTATGCATTGCTTCTTGAGATAAAGCAGGTTTCAGTTGTAGGATCTGCAGATTTCATGTCCACAACATATACACCTTTCTTTCATTGTGCACACAGCACAACTTTGCCTTGGGGATCCAATATGTAACCCAGGTGCTCATCAAAGTTAACCTTCTAGCCAGCATCACACAGTTGACTTATGCTTACAAGATTATCTTTCAGCCCAGACACATAGGCTACCCTTTTGAATACAGCAGCACCAGCTTGAAGAGTTCCATATCCTTCTATGGATCCCTGTACATTGTCACCAAATGTGACTTTTGGCCCTTTTTCAGGCCTGAGATCACTCAGCAGGTCCTTGCTACCTGTCATATGTCCTGGGCAACCACTGTCCAAGTACCAAACCTGGGGTGGTTGTTTGTCCTTGTACATCATTGTGGGATTCCACTTCTCTAAGTTGTTGAAGGCTTCAGCTTCAGTCAGGTCTTGTTTGAAGTTGCTTGTTGATGGGACATCAGTGTTGGCCATCAGACAGTTCTTATCATCTTCATCTAAAGATGAGTCAGATTCCTCCCAATCACATGTCTCGGCCATGAGTCCCTTTTTCTTGTTGGAAGCCACTGAGTTTTCCAACTTTTTCAGCTTAGCCAAGGCCATAAGGTACTTAACCCTGTAGCCATCGTCCCTGTTTGTCTTGAATTGTTTGGATGATTGACCAATAGCTTTAGACACACAGTCAGCAGCTATGTGGCCAGTTTTGCCACATTTAAATCACTCAGCGTTAGTTTTATCAAATAACTTCTTTTTGACAGCATTTGAGTTCCTCTACGGCATTCTTCCACCAAACCTCTTCTGGTTGAACTTTTTGACAAGCATTGCAATCATTTGCTCATCATCAAGTTCAGCAAGATCCTCACAGTCTTCCTCTTCAGAAATCTCTTCCCTTTTATCATCAGCCTGTTGAACGGGTTGTGTGAACACATCACATACCTGACCAACAGGTTGTCTCACGCTGGCCACCAAGGCAGCACCTCTCTTAGACATTTCCAAGGAATTTCTTTTCTGTTGCCTTGACTACACATAATTCAGTAGGGATCCATACAAATTTACAAGATCCATACCTTTGATAGTACCTGAATTTCTCAAGATAGTAGAAAAATAATTCCATTCTTTAGGCAGGATGTCCAAGAACTTGTTCACCAGAGTTAAATTGTCCTTTGTGATCCCAACAACTTTGAGATCATTAATAAGAGCAGTGAACCTGGTATAGGTTTCTGTGAGAGACTCCTTTGGTTTTGCAAAGAAGAGTTCATACTGTCTAACAAGGTTGTTAATCCTGTTATCCAGTGTGATTGTGGGACCATCATAGACGGTACACAAAGTATCCCAGATCTCCTTTGCAGTCTTCATATTCTCAACCTGTTTGAACACATCATCAGGAAGAGAAATGACCAGGTTGTTCCAAGCTTTTGCATCAAGAGCAACCAGCCTTTTGTCTTCATCAAACCATTGAGCTTTGGCCTTCTCAAAGGTTCTGATCTCAGGGGCAGCTCCTTCAACAGCAGGAGTGATAGTAGTAATAGAAGTTGGTACATAGGGACCTTCCATTACTATTTCTGGTAGTTGTACATCCGGATTCTCTAAGTAGATCATCATTCTGCACTTCCAACTAGAGAAGTTTTGATGATTGAATTTGGGGGGTTTGGCCATTGAACCATTGTCATAGTAAGAGGAGGAACTGGCAGCACTGTTGTCCATGGGAAAGTAGGGAGAATGAGAGATCTAGAGTTAACACACACTCTATCTACTCTGATACCAGTTGTAGGTCCCAAAAGGTTTCCCTAGAGTATTATTCTAAGCTGTAGAAGGGGGGTGAATACAGCAGATTTAAAACTCAACAATTTTTTCTCAATGTTTGGGTATACTATTTTCAAGTGTTAATTACAAACAAGCTTGACTATGGAAAGGTTCAACCTGAGATGACAGATACAACAAATGTTCAACTAATCTAAGACACACTCAGAATAGATACAATGGATACACTCACTTAGATTAACTCACTGATTTTACAAGACACAGATGGACAGCTTGAATATGAGCAGCTTAGACACACGTTATTGTTCTATTCACGTAAACTTGTGTGCATGGAATAACACACTTCAATGCACAATCTGAATTTCTCACTCTTGGTAAATCTCAGAATCCTTAGAAGCTTCCATTTATACTCTCACTGAGAATCTCAGTGAAGCTTCTTCATTGGACGATGAGATAGTGGGATGTCTTTCCAAAAAGACAAAACATCTTTTCTGCACATTCTGAAAAAGCAGACTTGTCTTCATGTGGCAGAATCTTTGTCTTTTTCTTTTTGTCTCTGTTGCACAAGCCTTTAACCAAAATAGGAATGTCAACTTTGCATCTTTCTTCTTTTGTTAAGGCCATTTTGATAAAAGAAATGGTCTGTCACCCATTTCAAATATCCTTTTGTCTGTCACCCATTTCTGTTTTCCACTTTGTCTTCGACTTGTAAACTTAAAATGTAGCCAAAAACAATACATGAGGACTTGGAAACATATTCCATAAAGTGTTTAGTCTGTTCACAAAGAACAGGTTCTGTTCACAAAGAACAGAACACTTAGAATCTGTCCAAGCTGCTCAGCAGAACAGAGCAGTGTATATAGTTTGTGTCCAGCCTGTTCAGCAGACTAGAACAGCTTGGACAATCTGCCTTTGTTGCAACGAATGCATCAGGGTAAACAACTTTGACTCATATTGCAAATCACTTTTCAGGTTTCAATAAGGCATAAACAGGCCTTAAATTATACCTTCAAGTACATCAAACAGGTTTGATTAAGAATCTCCCCCTAAGATGTAGAGCAGGTTTGACTGAGGCCTTTTTGTGCCTAACAAGGTACCCAATGCAGATTATAATTATCAGCTTCTCTTTCAAAAGTCGAAAATAAATTTCTTCGAGTATTTGAGAATTGAATATTTGAATTTCTAATGAAGCTTGCATGATCAGACTTTTGCAAACTCTTCTTTTTAAAAAATTGTCCGGTTCTAGCATGTTTCTGGTAAAACTTGGTGGTTTTCTGTGAAATTCTTTTCTGTGAAGAAGGACCAGTATTTCCAGAAACGTTAGGAAAGTTTGACTTTGAAGATTCACCAGTGTGAATCTTTACCGGAAGTTGTTCAACTATCTTATCTTTGCCTTTGTGTATCTTTAACAGATACTTAAGTTTAAGATGTGAAGAAGAATCAAATTTTGAGAATTCAATTGGATTCTTTTCACTTTCTGTGGATAAATCAGAGTGATCAACTTTAGATTTTGAACAAACTAAAGGATCTTTAACCTCTAATTCTTTTGAAGAAGGAGAATCATTCAATTGTTTGGTAGGATGAAATATCTGATCTTCTAATCCTTTGATAATGACCAAATAAGAATTTCTGTCATTATCTAATGATTGGTAATCAATTTTAAAAGATTGTTCTTTGATTAAAAACATCATTCTTTCATCTCTAAACAAAATTTAGATTTGGCTTTAAAATCTTGCTCTTTCAGTAAGAACTCATGTCTTTCCTTCTCAAGAGAATCTTTAATTAAAGACAACTCTTTTTCAAAAGCAAAAAAATTTTCAGGTTTGTTTAAAATATAATTTTGATCAGTATGATTTGTTTTGGAAAGTAATTCTTCAAGATCTTTAACTTTCTTGTAAAGGCTAGATCTTTCAGGCAAAAGATATTTCAGTTGAGTCGCATTCTGAAAATTTGCTCGTTTCGAATCGTCAAGTTCTTTTGATAATTCAGATATATTCAATTTAAGAGCAGTTTTCTCAGAATTTTGTTTGACTTTCATGCTCTGAATTTCTTCTTTCAGTATTGATACATCACGTAAAGCAAGAGCTTTATCAGTATTATTTTGAACAAGAATGTCGTAATTCTTCTTACGAATCTTTTCAGAATCGGTAAGTTTTTCAATCAGCTCAGACTTTGAAAAACGTTCATATGACATTTTGAATTGCTTGAAATTGAATCTTCCAATATCTTTTATGGAAAAACTAAGTGAAGCCTGATAAAACTTTTAAAACTATGTCAGAAAATGATAACTTGTGAAAAATCAGCTCTGAAATGAGTTTTTGACGTTGAAATTTCAGCGTTTCTATAGAAAAATTGCCCGTAACTTTTTTCTGGAGTGAAATTGGGCCTCGAAAATTTCAATGTTTCGATTTGATGTATGGTAGGCCTTCTAATGATGTTCCAGTCAAAAGTTATGGCCAATTTAATATTCAGTCAAACTCAAATGATAAAGGAATGAAACTCGAATGGTTATGAATGAAACTCGAATGAAGATTTATAAAACTCGAATGATTAAATATGAAACTCGGATGAAAAATGATTCAACTCGAATGTATAGTGAATGAAACTCGAATGAACATGTAGTCCAACTCGAATTACTGTGATTAACTCGAATGAAACATAAAGTTTCTCGATTAACTCTATGATCAACTCGAATGAAACATGAAGTTTCTCGATTAACTCTTTTATCAACTCGATCAAAGAAGTATACAACTCGAATATCAAATGAACCAAACTCGATCATTTCTTTATACAACTCGATAAAAGAAATCTTCCAACTCGATCAACTCTTGATCCAACTCGAATGACTTCTTTGTAAAACTCGATTAAAGCTATGAATGTAGTATTACCCGAGTTTTATCATTTTTCAACAAAAAAACAAGTTCAGATTCAAACTTTTTCAACAAATATTCATGAATTGATCCCAAGTTGAAATCGAAGGTTCGTTTTTAACACATAAACACTTTTTGTGAAATGAGTTTGACTAATTTTAGATTAAAAACCCAAAATTAGACAAAAATCAGTAAGAACACAAATATTTTGAAAATTCAGAAAAACTTCAAATTACTTTTTGTGTGTTTGGAGTAAAAATCTGATACTTATATCATTGAATTCGTCTTTAAAATTCGCACCTTCGATCCATATATCAGATCATTTCTTCCGCATAATCAAAATCCTCAAATGGTTTTCAGATTTTCAAAAAAGATGAATAGAACAGTGTTCTTGAAAAAGCGATTTCAGATTCAAAAATTCACTCAAATTCAACCATATTAGGCTCTGATACCAATTGTGAATTCATATTTCTAGCAATTCATTCAACATTTTACATAAACATATGAACAATTAACACAATCGCATAATACAATATGTCAAATCATTATAGAGAGAAATATTACATAGAGTTCTTGACTTGCAAAGCAATCCTCTCTTTCTGTGTATTCTATGCATACTGTATGAATTCGTATTCAAACAGAACCACTAGCCTTCTATTTATACACAATACACAAGTATTGTGTATTTACACATACAACCCCTATACTATTGAGTATCTACACTAAAGCCCCCAAACTTATAAAATATAATTGTTACATCTCTATTATTTATTCCCAACAAAAGAACCATTTGTTGGTTAACTGTGATTCTGATTGAAAGCTTGAGGAGAAATAATATATATATAATTAAAGTATATTAACACATTCACTGTGAGTGCTTCGATTTATATGTTTGCATTTGTTTTATGTTAGCTTTTTTCATTGAGGCATGCTATATCACATTCATTTGGCTATCTACTGACTTGTGTTTATTTTGATGAGCATTGCTGTTTTTTTTACATGTTGTTACATGTTCTGTTTTCTTTGTTGTGCATCAAAGTGATGGGCTTTCGAGCTATAACTGGTAATTCGATGCTACCGAGGTTATATGACCTAGACCTAATCACTCTATGGTCCCGAAGGGCAGGTGTAGCATCTATGATGGTAAATTTCGCCTCAACTGAATGATTTGTTTCGTGCAATGGCATGGTGGAGCTTCGTGCTAATTTGTGTTTTCGTAATCGTGTACGAAGGGGTGCACGACGTTAGTCGTCGGTGTGACTCTTGTGTGCTGCATAAAAACTTATAATATACAAAATCTCTATACTCACTAAGCGCTCGTTTATGCTTTAGTTGATGACTTTTTCAGAAAAACGAAAATCCGCTGCTGGACCTTCTAGCTAGGTCAAATATTGAAGTGCTTGAGGATCTCTACTACTCATTTTGGTAACGAAATAATGGAGATTCCATTGTAATCTTTTGGGATGGTTGTAATAATTTTGAGTATGTAGGCTTAGAATGGAACCATGTAGCACTGTAGCATGTTTGACTTTAATTTAATTTATGTAACTTAAATTTCATGTAATGTACAAAGTATTTTGTAATGTACAATGTATGATTGTGGACTGTATGTGTTGATCCTAGGTGACGTGTATGTTGTTATTGTGACAATGGTGTCACAATGCATTACCAATATGTTTTCAAATACTAAAGCTTTTATTAATAATTCAAGAATCATTTTAAAAGGATTTAAATTTAATTAATTAAATCATAAAATACTTTAATTTCTTCTTTAAAACCTTTATCATCTTATGTTTTCATCTTTTGTTCTTAATAAAGTTTGAAACTTTATCAATAAACAACCATGAAATCAATTAGGGTTTCAATGTTATGATCTTATATATGTGAATTAAAATCGTAAAACAAAAAGAAAGAAACACGTGAAGAACGCGCATGGTTTTGCCCCTCTTGTCCCGCTTTTGATGCATTAGCTTAGGCTCTAATATCACTGTTGGGTTTTAGGGTTATAAAAAACATTTATAAGATAATTTCATAGTATGCGGAAGCAAATAAAGCATAGAAATAATTTATATAAATCCCTAATACTACAAGAACATAAAGAACAAGACAAATAAGAATCATCATACCTCGGGAGCTCTTGATGAAGATCCCATCGAAGCCTTCAACACTTTGCAAATCACCAAAAGAGGTCATATTTAAAGCCTCACACACTATGATGAATCCTTGTTTACAAAAGAATACTAGTTGGTACATACGCTTTCTAGAGAGAAAACTTTGTAAGACCAATTCTAACTTGGAAAGAATGTTCTCTAATGCTAGAATTCTTTGATGCATTGAAATAATGAGGAGGGTCCATGCATTTATAGGGAATGTGGAGGGATGAAATAAGGTAACAAGAGCTCTACATGATATGGAAAGTTAGGGCAAGAAAAGAGAGGAAGAAGGGAGGTCGTGGGCTTCTAGGGTCGGCCCCTCCTATTCTCTTCCTTGGTCTGTACTTCTCCTAATTATGGAAATGTTTCCCTTATTTCATCTTGCAAACTCTATTTCTCATTTCATATAAAAAAGGCATTATTTAGGCTTAATAGTTAATCAATAAAAAAATAATTATCTAAGTTTTTCAAACTTTAAAAATATTTTTCATTTCATATGTGGAAAGTCATTTCTACATCAAATTAAAAACCCTGATTAATTTCCTCATTAGTCTTTGATCCATATCAACGTCTTAGCATCAAATCAATTATAGTTCTTATAATTTATGTATTATTGAATTGGTCAAACCCATAAACTATATATGGAAACATAAATTAGATTTATGCAAAGTCTTGGTAAGCTCATCATCCATCTTTTGCGACCCTTTAGGTTTATCTAGGAGTAGTCGTATCATCAGGGTAACATCTATAGGGCACTATAGGGCCAAAAAAACTCATACTTTCCTTGAGCATGATGTCGGAATATGATACAGACGATGGTTAGCGTCTAGTAACACGCCACCACTAACCCTTAATGAATGTATTGCTTAGTGTCAGTAGTTGTCAATGATTCTGATCAATGTCACTTGACTCATTTGTCAATTATCTCTTTTTTAGCTCGATGTCTATTTGTCAAAGTAGAGGCAAGGATATTTTCAACATCACCGAGGTTCAATGATTATGTTTTATTGCCCTGGATTTAAACTGATGAGTCAAGCGTTCCAGTTGATGGAGTCAACATGTTTGGTTATGGCCATACACATTCTTCAGATTAGATCCTAAAGGAGCCCAGATTGTTCTCTCCCGCTGAGTAGGAAGAAAAATTCCGATCCGATTACATATGCATAATTATGGTTCGCGAGGTGCCGAACTTCAATATTTATAATCGCTTGTGTTAAAGATGACGTTTGATCTTGTTAAGGCATCTGATTCCCACATTTGGAACCATTATGTGTCTCAGGACTAAGGATATAAAGACATGGTTACTTCGAGATTACTTTTGATAACTATCCATGAAGTAATATCGGTAGTGGGTTTATCCATTGTCAGTTCTCTTACTTGACACATGTGAGTATGAGAGAGGCAGACTCCACTATGATTGCACTAGTCTCTCACAAAGGTGGAGTGGTAACAACAGGCTCCTTTTGAGAGGAACCAAAGGGCTTTATGGTGGTGTTAGAATACTTTTTAGTTGATGGAAGTCAAAGTGAAGGGTTTATTTTGTAAATAGTTAATAGTTGTATGGATGTGTATAAATAGAAAGTTTGACTTTCTAAATAGTTAGTTCTCTGACAATTCCTTTTGGCACACATAGAATTAGAAACGGTTACTGACTTGTGAAGATCATTTTCATCATTGTAATCGACATTTTCAGATATACAATCATTCGGTTAGTTTTGATTCATTTTATTGTTCTTGATATTGAATTGTTGCATAATTGATATAGAAACTGTAATTCACAATTGGTATCAGAGCCTTTAGGGGTGAAATTTTGATTCTGAAATTGAATTTTACGAACAGATTAACTGTTCTTCATTTTTTTTCAATAACCCTAAAATCACCAAGGGTTTTCAATATGTTGCTCATACACTGTGAAATTTAGATCGAAGGTAAAGGATCACTAGACGATTCAATTGAATATAAACTTGTTATGATTCATCAAACACAACAAAAGATCTAGAGATTTTTGTAAAATTTTGAAAAACTCAAAGTTTTTCACTGTTTCATTGCAAAAGTCAAGTATAGATCTATTTTTGGACAAAAGTGTTTCACAAAAAGTGTTTGTAATCAAAATCCTCACCTTCGATTTCAATTTGAGTGAAAATGGCCAAATTTTTCGAATTAATTTGAATTTCAGACTTGAACAATCTGAAAAATTAAGAAACTCGAAATACGCATAGATTAGTGTCAATCGAGTTGAATATCAGTGTCAATTGAGTTAAATATTAGTGCTAATAGAATTGACAGCAAGTGTCAATCGAGTTGGATCTAATTTGATTCGAGTTTACTTGATTAATCAATCGAGTTGGATCTTAATTGATTCGAGTTGAATTGATTAATCAATTGAGTTTGATTTTAGTCAATTCGAGTTTACTCTCTATTACATTCGAGTTTCACATAAGAGTAATTCGAGTTTCAATCATCATTCAAGTTTTTCAAACTAATTCGAGATTCACAAAAGCATAAATCGAGTTTAACAGAAAGCTCATTCGAGTTTTTCATAAGGACATTCGAGTTTTTCAAAAGGACATTCGACTTTCACAGAAAGCTCATTCGAGTTTTACATAAAGATATTCGAGTTTTACAGAAGAGTACTTCGAGTTTCACTCAAGCTAATTCGAGTTTCATACAAACATTATTCGAGTTTTGCAAACACATCATTCGAGTTTTGCAACACATTATTCAAGATTTACAAAACATCATTCAAGTCTATTCAGTATTTGATTCAATGTAATTATTGCAACTAACAAGTTACTTTGTTATGGATTCAAGTTGATCATTTGATACTAATCTTTGTTTCAAAGGTTGATCAACTTTCAACTGTTGATCAACAATTTCAATTTCAATCAAAGTTCATCAGATCTTGGACAGTTTCTAAAATATCAGTCAAAATGTCAAAGGACGCTCTAGCAATGGGATCAGAAACCAAACCCCCAATTCTTTACAGGGGAGAATATGTCCATTGGAGGGAGAGGTTTCTAGAATTCATAAGCTTTCATGATCTGTCAGAAGAGATGCTGAAATCCTTAACAGAAGGACCAGCCACATTCATGGAAACAATCCCTGGAGTACCCACCGGTAATCCCCCGATTCCACCAAGGACAGTTGAGGTTACCAACCTGACTGAGGCTCAAAAGAAAAAGAAAACTAGGGGATAAAACTGCCAGGAAATTACTTCTGATCTCCATCCCCAATGATATTTACACATGCCTCACAAACACAAAAACTGTCAAATCAATATGGGATGAAGTGTGTAAACTGATGAGGGGATCTGACAGAGCTGCAACAAACAGAGCTAGAAACAGCCTGATGACGTTTGAAAATTTCAGAGCTCGTGAAGGAGAACTACTGGAAAACACTAACCTGAGGTTTGTAAATTTAGTAAGTGAAATGAAACGAAATGGAGTGACAAAGTCCAATCTGGACATAAATGTCAAATTCCTAAACGTTCTGAACCCTGAATGGGAGAAATATGCCATGATTATCCAGCAAACAAAGGACATAGAAGAAATGGATTTTCATATGATATTTGAGAACCTCAATAACTACCAGGAGGTTGTGTTGAGGAAATTATCAGGAAAGAAGAAAGCCGAGAAAGAAACTGCTGACCCATTGACTCTACTGGCAGAAAAGAAGTACAAATATAAATTGAAAAAGGAGAAAAGAACGGTAGTCAGCAGTACCTCTTCCGAATCAGAATCCTCTGATTCATCTGCAGATTCTGAAATTGAAGAAATGAGAAAGCAGATGGCACTGCTAACCAAAGTGTTTCAAAAGAAGTTCTACAGAAAGCCAACCAACAATAAAATGCGCTACAAGACGTCGAGGAAAATTGAGAAAAAGGACAAATATGAAAAATCTGGAGAAAACAGTGGAAGAAAATCTGACAAATATGAAAAATCAGACAAGTCAGCAAAGAAAGATTCAGAGCAGAAATGTTATAACTGTGGAAAACCAGGTCACTATGCCCGTGAATGTAGACTTCCAGTAGTCAAAAACTCTGACTACTATTCAAGAAAGGCTCTCTTAGCCAAAGAAAAAGAAGCGGGAAAAGCTCTTATGGCGGAAGATGACCACTGGCTGCAGTTATCTGAAGATGAAGATATTCTAGATGAGGATGCTCATATTTGTCTGAAATCAGATATTCTCAATGAGTCAGAATTAAGTGAATCAGCTATGATAGCTGAGGATGAAGTATGGGTTGGTTTAACAGATGAAGAGGATGAAGAAAGACAAGAATCTGAGAAGGAAGAGACAGAAGAAGTTGCATTGATGGCAATTGGAAAAACAGATGTTGAGGACAATGAAGATTCAGAGTCAGACAGATCAGATGGTTCAGACAAACATGAGGTAAATTCCAACTCTGACTCTGATATTGATGAATCTTGTGTGCTAGAAGAAAAATTAACTCATATGGCATGTATGCTTAAAAAGTTTGAAAAATCATTAAAGGCTGAAAAGAAAAATGCTCATTCTTTGGAAAACAAACTTCGTAATGAACATAACTTAGTTTTAGATTTTTCCAAAGATAAAGCATTAGCCTTACGAGCAGTTTCAGATTTACAAGATAAAGAGAGAGAACTGCAAAGCAAAATACTAGATAATATCTGACCTACAAGAAAGACTGAGAATAGTAGAATTGGAAGCTTCAAATTTTTCTGTAAAATATCATGCTATTTTTGAAAAACGAACTAAACTTTATGAGAAAATAAAAAAGATGGAAGATGAATTTGTCAAAAGAGGGCAAACAGATCAAACCATTTAATTAAATCAACCAAAAGACACAGAATTTTATAATTCTAAATCTGGTATTGGTTGGGAAAATCCAAAGTATCTGACAAAGGCAATATCTAGTTCACCAACGATATATGATGTCAGATACATGAACTTAGGATTAAAAATGACCTTTATGAAAGCATCTGATGAAGTAGAATCTAGTGAAGAAATAAAAAAAATTACGATCAGACAAAATGCAAAATTCTGTTGATTATAACAGAATAAATGAAGCAAGCAATAATATTAATATTAAAGAAGAGTACATTCAAACATATTCTGAGAAGGATTTGTCTGAATCACCTACTCAATCTCAAAAGTTATACCTGCCATATTCAATTCTAGAAAAGATAAATTATGATCTAGAATTGAAAATTAAAAAATTTGAGATAGAAAATAGATCTCTCAAGGCTGAATTAAAAACTATGGAACAAAAGTTACAAAATCAGCCTAAGAACAAAAAGTTGTCTGATCCATCATCTTCAACTTCTCTAGATTCTATCAATTCAGAAAAGGAATTTGATCTGTTTATGCACTCAGACTTTAATTCCTTAGAGGAAATGTTTGTTAAAATTGATGAATTTGTCAAACCTCTGCATAACAAACAATCAGATGGTCAAAAAGAACCTGTTAAAATTCTGCAAAGAATTTCTTCAGATTCAATAAAATCATCTGAAAATTCACCAACTTTACAACAAAAAAAGGAGAAAACAAAAGTTATTTTTAACACTCCTAACTTTGAAAAAGGTGAATCATCTTCAACAGAAAACTCCATTGCACTCAGAGTTCAATCTTCAAAAGGTAAGTGAAATTTACAGAAGAAACAAGTATCTAAGTCTACTAATTCTCATGTTTCTTTTATGTCAGATATCATTGTGAACGGTTCAAGGAAAACAAGTTTGGAGAAAAAAGAAAAGAGAAAAGAAAAACAAGAATATAAAACAAGAGTGGCGCGTGAAGAATAATATTGTTACAGATAGAAATAGAAACATTGAAAACTCTGTCTGTAATAATAAATTTGTTAATAATTCTTGTATAAAATTCTCTAGAACAGACTTAATTGCTTTGAACTCTAGTACTTGTAAACCTCTATTTGTAAAATCTGATAAACTCGTCTGGCAACCAAAGAAAAAGGACCCATATTCTAAACAGAAAAAGGTTCCATAGAAAATTATTTCAAAAACAGTTCCACCACAGATTGTACAAAAGTGGATACCTAAACGAACTGTTCAAATGTGGGTACCTAAATCAGCATCAAATGTTAAGCAAAAAGCCATATCTGTTGAGAAAACAAATAATACTTTGCATGATTTACCTAAAACAAAAGTACCCAACTACAAGTGGGTACCTCATGTGCTATTTCGACTTATAGGTAAACCATGTTTGGTATCTTGACTCAGGATGTTCCAAGCATATGACCGGACAAAAAGACATCCTGACGAACTTTGTAGAAAAGTTGTAGGTCCCGAGAGGTTCCCAAAGTATATAGCTTTAAGCTGTAGAGGGGGGGTGAATACAGCTATTTACAAACTACACACTATTTTCTCAATGTTTGTATGTATTATCAACAATTTGTTAATTACAAACAAGCTTGAATGCGGAATAGTTCAAGCTGAGATGACAGATACAACAGTATGTTCACTAGTCTAAGACAAACTCAAACTAGTATACAATGAATACACTCACTAAGAAGCACTCACTGTGTTTACAAGACTTAAGGGAACAGCTTATGTAAAACAGCTTAGACACACAGATACTGATTTACACAGAAGGCTTGCATGCATGAAAATCACACTTGCACGTTCACTCTTGGTTTCAGCACTTAGCTTTCTTCACACCTCTTTCTGTCCTTAGAAGCTTCCTTTTATACCCACTCAGAGGATCTAAGAGAAACATCTTCATTGGACGGAATGAAAAAGGAGAAGTCTTGTTGAAAAGACAACATAACCTTTTCTGCACTTTTCTGAAAAGCAGACTTGTCTTCACATGTGCAGAACCTTTGTCTTTTTACTTTGTCTACTGTTGCATTGCCTTTAACTAATTTAGGAATGTCAACTTTGCGTCTTTCTTCCTTGTAAAGGCCTATTTTGATATAAGAAAAAGGTCTGTCACCCTTTTTCAAATAACCTTTTGTCTTCATGTTACAGAACAGCTTGGGCAGGCTGAGTAGTTCTGTTTTCCACTTTGTCTTCGACTTTGTAAACTGATCTTGTAGTCAAAAACAATACACGATGACTTGGAAACATATTCCATAAAGTGTTTAGCCTGTTCACAAAGAACAGGTTCTATTCACAAAGAACAAAACACTTTAAAATTGCCCAAGCTGCTCACCAGTGCAGAGCAGCGTAGACAGTTTATGTCCAGCCTGTTCAGCAGACAGAGCAGCTTGGACAAACTGTCTTTGTTGCAACTCATGCAACATATAGAACAGCTTTAGACTGATATTGCAAATCATTTTCAGGTTTCAATAAGGCATATAACAGGCCTTAAATTCAACCTTCAAATGCATCAACAGGTTTGATTATAAATCTCCCCCTCAGATGTAGAACAGGTTTGACTGAGGCCTTTTTGTGCCTAACAATCTCCCCCTATTTGCAATAACCAGTCTAAGCTGATCTTATCAAAAAATCACCATATATTTTACAGTACATTTGCTGAAATAAAATTACAACATTAACATAAAGTAAAAGATCAGTTTATATATACACTGAATTTTGATTATATTAGAACAACACATGTTCTTACAAAAGTACAACTGATGTACTGATGTATATTACAATAATGTAAAGGAAATTACAACAAATGTAAATAAAGTACAACTGATGTACATTGGACTGTTTTAGTTGGGAGCAAATAATGGTAAGCCTGTCCAACTGATGGACAGCTTCCATTCTTCACCTGCCCAGATGGCAGATAGACTTCACTGGACTGCAGATGGCATTCCTTGTTTGAATCTTCTTTCAAGTTCTTCCCTCGTTTCTTTCATTTCTTCAATTTCAACTCTGAGAAACATGAAGTTAGAATCTTGAAGCTCACCTCTGTTGTAAAATCCTCTCAGCTCATCCCAGATGGCTGCTCTCCATAAGCTGGACTGTCTGAATGAGGAGGCAATTCTGAAGGCTGCAAGCTGCTTAAGACCAACTTTATGTAGGTCTGAAGCTCTTTGAAAACATTTCTTTTGAGACAGGGGATCTACAAAAAATGCCCCTAACTCAGGCTCTTCAATTACTTTGCCATCTTCAAAATCTACTCCTTCAGGCAGACTGTCGTCAACTCCTTTAATTTCCACAGCATAATCTCCTTGTTCAATCATTATAAGGAGTTCTTCCAGCTCTGTGTCCTTCATAGTCCTCCTGGCCTTTATTTTAGGATGTGTCACAAAGACACCTTCACTAACTTCCTTAGAAATCAGGCCAAGATCCTTTACTCTTTCCATCAACTTCTTGACATATGCCCTGATTTGTTTAGCAGTTTCAGACTTTGATTCACTCAGGGCAACTGCCAGCTCAATCCACTCCCTGTATCCCATCTGAGCTACATCAGTGTGGTCATAAGTTTCCAATTCTGGGCCTGTTGCACCCATCCTTGTTATTTTAAGCTTCCAATGACTGCCTTTCCTTGATACAGGGACAGCTTTGACAATTGCTTCCTTGGCTAGCCTTCTTTCAGCAACATCATGAAACTTTTTCTTAGCCAAGTTGTCAAATTGGTATTGAGCTCTTGCATGGGGTACTGTTGATTTGGTCACAGAGACCTGAGTACCTTTCTCTACTTCCTTCTCTTTCTCCCCTGCTGATTGTCTGGCAGCTTCCATTATTTTCTTTTGCACCTCCAAGGTAGACATTTTAATTTTCTTTGCTTCTTGGAGAGCAAAGGATTTAGCAGCTTTAGCAGATTCTTCTTCTTTTCTCAATTTCTCCAGAGCTTGAAGCTGTTCTTCTCTAAACTCAAAGTACTTGTGCATAGGAAGACCCATCTCTTTAGCCCTGGCCTTGTGAAATTGAATTTCTGCCTGTTTCTGCTGTATGGGATCATCAGCTGCCTTTTCTTTTCCTTTAGCTGCTGCTGTAGTGACAGCAGCCTCAGGAATTTCCTCTTCTTCTTCTTCTTCAGTTAGAATTAAGTGCCTCCTTTTACTGCTAGGCCTGTCCTCAGGAATGACTTCCTCCCCCTTAGACTGAGCAGGGTTTTGAGAGACAGCCTGAGTAGGCATAGCAGCTTGAGAGGCACCTTCAGCTGTACCTGTTTCAAAGACATCTGCTGGCTGACCAGTGTGAGTTGCAGACACTGGTATCTCCTTAGGAGAAGAAGTTTTCTCCCCCTTAGACTTAGTCTTCGAGGCAGATGACTTCTCCCCCTTTGAAGGAGATGAAGCAGCGACTTCAACACCTGGTCTCCCTGAAGACACAAAGTCAGCAGGCTTGCCAGCAGGCTTAGTAGAAGGTTTAGGACCAACAAGGCTAGTCACTAAGTAAGCAAAGTTATCCTTCACCTCAGTAATCTGGAAAAGACAGGTCTGAAGAGAAGAGGAGTGAGAATCAGCTAGGGAGGTCAGCTTAACTATGTTTTCCCTATCAGATGCTGTGAACAGCAAACTTTGAAGCTGTGCAAGATGTACTTCGAGAGAATCTTGCACATCACCAAGGTTTGAAGACACAGTATTAGATAGGGAGCCAATTAAGGTGGTCAGGCTGGCCAGAGTCAAGCAGCATCTGAAAGGCCCCAAACATCATCCCTTCTCCTGGTGATGCGCACAGCACAGCCGCTGCTGAAGGACCTCTTGATCGCCTCCAACCTGGCGCATCTTACTTTTGCCCAGGCTATGGAGCTCTGTCCAAGTCCCTCGTTCCTCTCCATCACACTCTCAAACACCAGCTTCATCATCATCTCTCCATCTACCCATCTCAAAACTCTACCCAACACCCCATCTCCCAAGACTGCCTTGAAGGATCACTTTCTTTGCTGACACAACAAAGTTAGTTCTTTGGAAAGCCCATGCACCTCTAACCTCCATCATATCAGACTCTGTGTCTGCACAGCTTCAGGGGTTCTTTGATTCGTTCAAGACTCTCCCCTACCGCCTCACAACTGATCATCTCCACAGCTGTTAGCACCACTGCTCAGCTGCAAAATGTATCCACCTCCCGCCCCTCCTCTATTCTTTCCGTCAGCAGGACTCTGTGTCCTCAATACAGCTATTTCCCAACAGCTGTCATCCTAACTTTACTTCTTGCACTTCTACTCTTCTGCCAC
>JAANYP010004455.1:0-12298 GCA_020465985.1 Centrapalus pauciflorus
CTGAATTTTAATTATTAACTTTATTTCAGCTAATTTTGGGGCAACTTTTCATAATTAATTATAACTTAATATAATTAACTATTTAAGATTCATGTTTTCGGTTAATTACTAATATTTGGATAAAATTGCTTTATTATCCAAAGTCTGATGCTGTAATTTATATTTAATAAATTACGGGCTGTTACAATCTTCCCCCGTTAAATTGATTCCGTCCTCGGAATCGACTAAAACAGGAATAACTTCGGATACTTCTGCCTAATCTCGTCTTCTCGTTCCCAAGTTTGCGCAGATCCCTTATGGTATTTCCATTGGACTAACACCATTGGAATTTCCTTGCTGCGCAATTTCGAAATATGGTCGATTATACGCTCGGGCTCTTCTTCGTATCGCAATTGCTCATTAATTTGCACGTCTTTCCAAGGGATCACAGCTTCAGCGTCAGCTAAACACTTTCGAAGATTACTCACATGAAATACATCATGAATTCCAGACATTTCGGCAGGCAGCTTTAATCTGTAGGCTTGCAATCCTATACGCTCGAGAATTTCAAAAGGACCCACAAATCGAGGGCTCAACTTCCCCCGTTTGCCGAACCTTACTATTCCTTTTCTTGGCGAGACCTTCAGCAACACTTTATCTCCAACTTCAAACGCAATTGGCTTACGTCTTCTATCGTGATACTTCTTTTGTCTGTCTTGAGAAGTCTGTATCCGCTGCCGAATCAATTGTAGCTGATCATGGGCTTCTTGCAAAATCGCTGGTCCAGAGATCGGGCGTTCACCTGTTTCCCTCCAACAGGTTGGAGTTCTACATCGACGTCCGTACAAAAGCTGATATGGAGGCATACCAATAGTCGAGTGATAACTATTGTTGTAAGCAAATTCTACAAACGGAAGGTGAGTATCCCAACTTCCACCGAGATCAATCACACATGCGCGTAACATATCTTCTAAGGTCAAAATTGTCCTCTCACTTTGCCCGTCAGTTTCAGGATGATAAGCGGTGCTCATCTTAAGTTCAGTACCTAGTCCATTCTGAAAAGCCTTCCAAAAACGTGAAGTAAATCTGCTGTCACGGTCAGATACTATAGACAATGGCACACCATGTCTAGTCACGATTTCCTTTACGTACAATTCAACTAACTTTTCGAGGCGTTCATCTTCACTTATGGGTAGGAAATGAGATGACTTAGTAAGTCGATCCACTATTACCCATATAGAGTCATGATTCCGCTTTGTCCTGGGCAGCTTCGTCACAAAGTCCATGGTTATGTGGTCCCACTTCCATTCCGGGATTGGCAATGGTTGTAGTTCCCCATACGGCTTCTGATGTTCCGATTTGACTTGTAAACAAGTCATGCAATTTTCTACATATCGTCCTACGTCCTTCTTCATTCCAGGCCACCAATAATCCGTTTTCAAATCTTGGTACATTTTAGTAGAACCAGGATGTACCGAAAATTTTGACATATGAGCCTCCGACAGAATTTGATCACGAATTCCTCCTAATCTAGGGACCCATATTCTATTCATGAACCGACTAAGACCACGATTATCAAGGGTCAGCTTGGTCACATAAGTAACCATACGTTCAGATTTCAAGTTCTCATCCCGAATGGCTTCGGTTTGAGCGGCAATAATCGACTCAGGCAAGGCAGACTCCAAAACAACAGAAGTCAAAGCATAACATCGGGTATAATGGTCTGGTCCGGTTTTGCGGCTTAGGGCATCTGCTACTATGTTTGCTTTACCTGGATGGTAAAGGATCTCACAGTCATAGTCTTTAATCAATTCCATAGATCGCCTTTGTCGCATATTCAGCTCTTTTTGGTCAAAAATATACTTCAGACTTTTGTGATCTGTATATAACTTGCATCTAGTCCCATACAGATAATGCCGCCAAATCTTCAATGCAAAAGTTACTGCTGCAAGTTCTAAATCATGCGTCGGATAATTCTTATCATGCGCCTTTAGCTGCCTTGATGCGTAGGCAATTACTTTATCCCTTTGCATCAACACACAGCCTAATCCCATCTTAGAAGCATCACTATAGACTACAAAATCATCATTACCCTCAGGTAAGGCCAGAATCGGTGCTTCAGTTAGTTTACGCTTCAGAGTCTCAAAGGCTCGATCTTGGGATTCATTCCATTCAAACTTAGCTTCTTTCTTCGTCAGACTGGTTAAAGGCACCGCAATCTTGGAGAAATCACGGATAAATCTTCTGTAATAGCCCGCTAAACCCAAGAAACTTCGAACTTCAGATACGTTTTTCGGCGCTTTCCACTTCTGAACCGCATCAACCTTTGATGGATCTACGGCTATTCCCTCACCGGAGACAATATGTCCTAAAAATTGCACCTGGCGTTACCAAAATTCACATTTGGAGAATTTTGCGAAGAGTCGCTCCTTTCGTAACAATTCTAGCAATTCTCGCAAATGCATCGCATGATCAGATTCAGACTTAGAGTAAATCAAGATGTCATCAATAAAGACTATCACTGATTTATCCAGCATTGGTCTACATACTCTATTCATAAGGTCCATAAATGCGGCCGGGGCATTTGTGAGACCGAACGGCATTACTAGGAATTCAAAATGGCCATATCGAGTACGAAATGCAGTCTTCGGTACGTCAGACTCAAATACTTTGAGTTGATGATATCCAGATCGGAGATCAATCTTTGAAAAATAACTAGCCCCTTGCAGTTGATCAAACAAGTCATCAATTCTAGGCAGAGGGTATCGGTTCTTAATAGTTACCTTATTTAACTCCCGATAATCGATACACATGCGAAAGGTACCATCCTTCTTCTTAACGAAAAGAACCGGAGCACCCCAAGGAGAAGTACTCGGACGAATAAACCCTTTTTCCAATAATTCCTGCAACTGACTCATCATTTCCTTCATTTCATTCGGAGCAAGACGGTAAGGGGCTTTCGCGATAGGAGCAGCACCCGGTACAAGGTCAATATGGAATTCGATTTGACGATCTGGTGGCAAACCAGAGATGTCATCCGGGAATACATCAGGGAATTCTTGGACTACAGGTACTTCAGATACAGTCTTTTTAACTTCTTTAGCATCTATGGCATAGGCTAAATAGGCGGAACAACCTTTGGTTAGGCACTTTCGGGCTTTCATTACAGAGATGAGACCTAAATTTCGAGTCTTTCTATCGCCATAAACATAACGTTCACTTCCTTCGGGGGTTCTAATTCTAATTATCCTTTTAGCACAAAGGATTTCAGCATTATTCGTCATAAGCCAGTCCATTCCTATAATAACATCGAATTCTCTAATCCACATCGGTATCAGGTCAACGTCCGAGGAGAAGTCATCAATCACTAGCTTACAGGAACGAAAGACTCTATTAACAGTCACAAAATTCGAGCTAGCAGTTTCTATGTCTAAGGGTGCAGGTAACATCACAGGGGCAAAATCAAACTGTTTAGCAAACTTTTCAGACACATACGACAGATTAGAGCCAGAGTCAAATAAGATTAAGGCAGGCATAGAGTTAACAAGAAATGTACCCATGACGACATCAGCGGTCTCCTTTGCCTCTTCGGCTGTCATCTGGAAAGATCTTGGCTGATTCCTCGGGGCAGAAGAACCTTTGACTGATTGCTGAGGCGAAGATGCAGGTGGAGGAACAAATCGAGGTCGGGTACAGTCTTTAGCATGGTGCCCCAACGTAATGCAGTTTCGACAAGCCTCACTGCGCCTGGGACATTCTGACCTATCATGACCATTCTGTCTACAGCAGTAGCACTTAACGAACGCAGGATCGCACTTTCCTTCATGAATTTGCTTGCAGCAAGGACAAGCAGGCTTTGGCGCCGAGGTCACAGCATATGACTTAGCTTTCTTGGAAGACTGCTTATCTCCCTTCTTCGAACTTTCATTCTTCCTTTCAGCTCTCTCAGATTTTTCCCTCTTACTAGATTTAGCAATAAAAGGGCACGCTCGCTCAGGATAGATTTCAAGCTCACCTACCCTAGCAATTTCAACTACTTCAATATAACTTCCCGGCCTACCAGATTTCACAAACTTTCGAATTTCTCTATCCAAACCATCCACAAAAAGATCCCTTCGCCTTTCATCAGTGTCCACAGGATGATCAGATAATAGCGAGAGCCTGGTAAATTCCAGCTCATAGTCTGTTACAGATCTTGTACCTTGCTGAAACGATAGCAGGGTTTTCTCCATCTGGCGCTTAACATCCTGGGGGCAGTATTTCTCCTTCAGATGAATCTTGAATTGATCCCAAGTAATGGATTTCTCCATTGCTTCAGACATGGGATTTGTAATAGACTTCCACCAACGGCCAGCTCCATCTTCCAACATTCCCGTCGCAAATGTGACCTTGTCTTTTTCACCACACTTGGAGAGTTTAAACGCTTTCTCCACATTTGCAACCCAATCCATGGCTTTAACCGGATCCGATGACCCCGCAAACGTACGAGCTCCACACTTCTTGAAATCAACAAACGTACACTCACGTCCTACCTTAACGTGATGGTCAGAAGAGTCAGTCTCACTTTCATCAGATGACACATGCCTATGTTTCCTCTTTCGGTCTTTCTTGGGCTTCGCTAACATCTCTTCCTTATACTTCAGTTCTAACTCCTGTAACTTAAGTTCTCACAACCTAAGTTCTTCTTCACGGCGCTTAAAGTCAATTTCTCGCTGGTCTTCCTCACCAGATTGCATCACCGCTTTACCCTTAGTCAGCAAGTCCTTAATCTCCCTAAATCGGTCTTCAACTGCCATATCAGTCTGTAATCGATTCCTATCCATCATAAGCTGCATCTGTCTACGATTATCCTCATTCAACTTATGAACGAGATCTATCAACTGAGCCTGCTGAGGAGGCACAGGGGTGGCAGTACTGCTTGAGTTATTAGCAGTATTTTCAGGGTCAGTGCCTAAGTCCTCTACATGAACAGATTCTTTGTGTTGATCAGCTGCAGCATCAGCAGCTTTACCAACAGTCGAGGTACCAGCAACATTTGGATTCTTATCAGCCATTGGCTGAAAATGTAAAGGATATAACTATTATTTCCTTATTCAAATAAGCACGAATCGAGTCATAATTTCTACGTCAAATAATCACATCTAAGTTTATAGATATGAAGGCAGTCAGTCAGGCTAGCACAGAGTCAATCCTTCCCCCATCCTATCAGTCATCATTTGCCTATCTTAGGTCAAGTTGTGTGGGTAGTCCTTTACTAATTAAGTTACCCTAGGCCTCGGTGACTTGTTCGGGAATTCAGAGTCACATAGTCCATATCATACCAGTAGTTTAAGTATCGGGTGGCCAATCCGATGATTAAACTGCTGCTCTGATACCAACTTTGTAACATCCAAGTTACCACAAACAGTACACGTCATAATATTTCATTTCATTCAATAATAAATATTACTAATTGTTTGATACCACAGGTCCATCAGTCTGAATACTTAATTACAACAATAAGTTAAAGATCCAATGGTGGTCTAAACTAGCTTCTAAATCTTCAATCAGAGTGCGGAAGACTGAACAAGCTACCCGAGACCGCATCATCTTTTCGAAATAGGCGTCATCAAAAGTCCAAGAGTCTGCTATTCATCAAATGTCCAGATTCACTTAGCCTGGGACGGACTACCTGCTATGGTCTTGCCCTTATCAGCTTTTCCTGAAAAAGAGTTGTCATGACAGAGTAAGCTAACAATGCTTAGTGAGTAAACAGAGTTCCATTAGTTACCACACACACATAACATACTATCAGCTCCTGTCGGCAAGTCACTACGTCAGAGACGGCAAAAAGGTTGGGAGACAACCCAGTTTGTATTCCCCTGTGTAAGGCCGAAGCCCAACGGGAAATGTATGGAAACAAGTCAAATAGGAAAGGAATCTGCAGAATTCCCTCCTGTGAATGGAGATCTCACATTCGGTCTTGTCGGATAATGCAGTATGCAGCGGCAAGTATATCAACAGTCAAGTAAGCAGTAAGCATGATAAGTATTTAAATAAAATTTAAAAGTGAACATGCAATCAAGGCAATTCAAGTGTCTAGATTCAGTAATGTCAAAAGTACGTTTCTATGATACAATATAGTATTAAAGAAACATGCAGCAACAATCAGGAGTTTCCATACAGTCAATGACATTCACCAATAAGTATCGAAATATATGCAAGTAATTAATGAAATCTGTCACTCACAGTAGTCCGTAGTCAGATAAAGCTTAACGAATTAAGCGGTTCAATTTACTCTGTCAAATCGGCGGTTTCCTGCAGTTCAGTTTCAAGTCTGGCATATTAATGTCAAGTCTGTAACATGATCTATATAACCCTAGTTATATATTCCGGTTATTGTCAATTCTAGTTATCGAGCCTGAGGTAGTTCCTATCGTCCCAAAGTGAGTCTATTCTTAACAGATTATTACGATTCCTAATTACACATATGTGGCCTTGAAACGAGGCCAATCATATTACTAGCTAGGTGAATCATGACATACGATTTCTAAGAGTTCATTCAGAGTCTGTTAATTATTTGTGCATAAAATAGTTATGCATCTTAAACTTGAGAGTTTTATCATAATCATAATATACTTTCAATTACATTTACACAATTATAAGGTTGATCAATAACTTAATCTGATTTAGGAATTTAACTTTGGCTTGGAATTAAACCAGTTTTGAATATGGGGAGACAGATTCGAATAGCCTCCATTCGAATCTAAGGAGATAGATTCGAAGGCTCTATAGATTCGAAGACCATTCATTAGATTCTAGGGGATAGATTCGAAATTAACATTCAATAGATTCTAGGAGATAGATTCGACTAGGTTAGATTCGAATTAGGGACCTAGACTTGAATTAGGGACCTAGATTCGAAGGCACAAGTTCGAGTCTAGCTATTCAGATTCGAAACAACCAATTCAATGACAAAGGAGGATAGATTCGAAGGTCACTCATTCGAATCTAGGGGGGAACAGATTCGAATTCATACTTTCGAGTCTATACTTTGAAGATCTCGAATTTGTTCTTCTAGTTCATCGTTTTTCCAGGTTTTAACAACTAATCTTGAACATAAAAGAGGGAAAAATAGTTACTAACCTTCGTCCAAGCTATATCCTTCGACTATAGAGTTTTCCAAGCCAAAACAGGTCCTAAACGAGGGCAAATCAGCTTCGAAAGAATAGAATTTGAGCAAACTCGAGTTTGCTCTTTCAAAACCGAACCAAAAGACAGAAAAGGGGTCGATCTTACCTCAAATCGGGACTAAAAAAAACATGCAATGACAGAATATTGTAGAGCTTGACGATCTCTATCCGTTGACGTATAAATCACGAGAATCCGACGGTTCGTTTAGGAGAAATTCTAGAGAGAAGGTGAGGGTGTAGAGAGAGAAGGAGAGAGGGTTTCAATTTGCTAAACCATGAAAATGAGGAGGGAAGGCTCTATTTATAGGAAAATAGGGAAAAATCAGATTTTCTACTGAATTTCCGGAATCGACCAACTTTTATTCCCATCAACTGATTTGCATTTCAGATGCAAATAATAGCAAAGGAGTTTTAGATTTGCTATAATTGACTTTTAGTCATATTTTTATTCATTTTAGTCCGTTTCGTCATTTTCAGTCTTTAATTTGTCATTTGGCTGAATTTTAATTATCAACTTATTTCAGCTAATTTTGGGGCAACTTTTCATAATTAATTATAACTTAATATAATTAACTATTTAAGATTCATGTTTTCGGTTAATTACTAATATTTGGATAAAATTGCTTAATTATCCATAGTCTGATGTTGTAATTTATATTTAATAAATTACGGGCTGTTACAGGAACGTATGATAGACACTGCTGAAACTAGACAACTGCTGCTGCATGTTCCTTGATTACTTGCATTGCTCAGGACCGCTATGAGTGACATATTGCGTTACTTACTTGCATATATTTCGGTAGTTATTGTTGATTGTTACTGACTTGTATGGAAACATCTGCAGCTGTTTGTTCCTTGATTACTTAATTGTATCTTAGGAACGTATGATAGACACTGTGATGGAGGATCATCAAACCATTCCAAAGATGTCATGGAATTACGTAAAGGCCCAATGACAAGAGGACGAGCAAAGAAGATCAAAGAAGTTTTTACGAGCTTAGTTGTTGATATCCAAGAGTCTGCATGCAAAGACGATGCTCAACCACAAGTGATGAAGCATGTTACTAGACTTGAAACATTGGATCCTAATATGGAAGCATAAAAGCCCAAAAGTTGCATTTTCTTGGGTCTTTGAGATATTATGGGCTAGTACTAAGCCCAAGTGGTAGAATGGATGTATTTTGAAGTCCATTAGAAGTTTATTTGAGTCCAATAAAGGCTAGAAATGCCTAATCCATTTTTTTAGTTTAAGAGTTCTAGAATTATCTACCAATTGAAGACAAAATGTCAAGAGTCATGGATTAAAGTCCCTTCTTTAATCCATTGAATTTAATTAGTGTCTTTTGAGTTGGTTTTTGAAGCCTATAAATAGATGGCTTCCTATGTTTTCAAATCAAATTCACTTGAGAAATATATATCTTTCTTTAGAGTTTTACTCATCGTTGTGAGCTTTGTTCTTTGTTGGAGAGTTCATAGTTCAAGAACTTATCAAGATTGTGAGCACATTCTTGTGGCGTTTTCGTATTCCTTTGGTTCTTAGTTCTTATAACTAACGGGTCAAGGACTTGCTCTAGGCGTTTTGGAGTCCTAATTATCGGAAACTTTGACGCCTATCCTATCCTATACGAAGGTTCCAAGTTACATTTAACTTGCGGGTCAACGTTTCGTATCATTTGGTATCAGAGCTACAAAGGTTCGATTCTTAAGTTGTTTTTACATTTTGATCTTATTATTGTGTTTGTCTATCTTTCTCATCATCTTATCTTTTACATTTTTCTAGTTTTGTCATATTTAAAAAAAGTTATGTTGTTCAACAAAAAAAAGAGCAAAAAAAAAAAGGAAGAGCGAAATAAAGCATAAAAAAGGTGCAACAAAAAAAAGCATTAAAAAAAGTGCAGCAAAAAAAAAATTAAAGAAAAAGGTTGCAAAAAAAAAATTAAATAAAAGAAGTTTATATGAACACGTGTGCTTGAAAATCAATAATTTATCTTCTATATCATTTTTTGTTCCAACTTCTTCTCATTGGTTAGTATGTTGTTTCTCCTCACCTGACTATTTTTTTTTATCCCATCTTCTTTTAAAAGTTCTAAACTCGTTGGTATCAAATTAAGTTCTAAAGGATTTTCTTGAACACTTTCAGTTTTGTGCTCTAATTTGATTTGTTCTTTTACCAATTGAGCTCCACAAGGAATAGAGAGGTAAAAAGGCATTGAGTTGTGAGAACACTTGAGGGTAAAAGCCGATTATTTTTTGTGTGAGACACGAGCGTTGAGTGACATCTCTTGAGTGAAACACGTAAGGGAGTAAGGAGAGGAAATATTTTACTCTTGATTTTACAGATTAAAAGATGGAAGATAATCAACCCCTCCCTAACCTTCAAGTCCAAGCTCTCATGACCGAAATGCGACGTTTAATTACTGACGAGTTTAATCAAATCCATGAAAGAATGGATAGATTGGAGGCACGTGGACCTCATGCTCCACCACCATCACAAGTTTCTGATGAAAATCATGAAGATGACGCTCAAAATGATGAATGGGATAGAGGATCTGAAAGAAGGAGGCATAGAAGAAACCATGGTGCTAATAGAGGACTCAACAACATTAAGATGAGAATTCCACAATTTCAAGGAAAGAGTGATCCAGAAGCGTATTTGTACTGGGAAAAAAAGGTTGAACTGATTTTTGCATGTAATAATTATCGCGAGGATCAAAAGGTGAAAGTAGCAGCAATTGAATTCACAGATTACGCTATAGTATGGTGGGATCAATTAGTCACCAACCGAAGAAGAAATGGAGAAAGGCCTATTTCTACATGGGTTGAAATGAAGGCTGTTATGCGTAAAAGGTTTGTCCCCTCTCACTATTTTCGAGACTTGTATCGCAAATTACAATCTTTGAATCAGGGAGCAAAGTCTGTGGATGATTATTACAAAGAGATGGAGATTGCCATGATTAGAGCAAATATTGAAGAAGATAGGGAAGCAACAATGGCAAGATTCTTGAGTGGCTTGAATCAAGATATTTCTAATGTCGTGGAGTTGCAATATTGTTTAGACCTTGAAGAGATGGTTCATACGGCAATGAAAGTTGAAAGACAATTGAGGAGAAGAAATAGTTTTTCTAAGGGAAGTACGTCCAACTCTCAATATTCTCATAGGCCAAAAGGGGAGACATCTAAAGGTACCTTTTCTACACCTTTAAAGAACCAAGATGATGACAAAAAAGGTAGGGAAATGGGCAAAGGCAAAGGTATCGTTTCTACCCCTACACGAACTCGTGAAATTAAATGTTTTCGTTGTCTAGGTGTGGGGCACATTGCTTCACAATGCCCAAACAAAAAAGTTATGCTTCTTCATGAAAGTGGTGAAATAGAGTCTGAAAATGAAAAGGAGGATGTTTCGGATGATGAAGAGGACTTGGAGAAAACCGAGGCAGAAAGCGGAGAGCTCTTGGTGGTCAAGAAAGTTTTAAACATACAAGCCAAGGTGGAAGACACACAACAACGAGAAAATATCTTCCATACGCGATGTTTGGTGCAAGGTAAAGTATGTAGCCTCATTATTGATGGTGGGAGTTGTAACAATGTTGTGAGTAACGAGGTAATTGAGAAGCTGAATTTGCGCACGTTGAAGCATCCACACCCATATAAGCTTCAATGGTTGAATGAATGTGGCGAAGTGAAGGTGACTAAACAGGCCTTGATCACATTTTCCATCGGAAAGTACAAAGACGAAGTGATGTGTGACGTGGTTCCAATGCAAGTAAGTCATATACTACTTGGTAGACCTTGGCAATTTGATAGGAAAGTTATCTATGATGGCTTTCTTAATCATTATATGCTTAAAGATCATGAAAAGAAAGTAGTTCTTGTCTCCCTAACCCCACAACAAGTGCAGGAGGACCAAATTAAAATGATCACTTCAAGGCGAGCTTGGGAGGATGAGAGGAAAAATAATGAGTGCAAAGAGAAAAAAATGAGCAGTAAAAATAAAGCAAAGAGTGTTGAGGGTGAGAAAAGTGAGACAAATGATGATGAAAAAAGAGAGTGTGTCAAGAAGAATTTCTTTGCAAAAACGAGCGAAGTTAAGAGAGCGATTGACGAAAAAAAAAGAGTGATAGTGTTGGTATTCAAGGAAGCTTGTACATATGCTGAAAAACTAACCAACAATCCGCCAAGTCTTGTTGTGAATATTTTGCAGGAATACCAAGATGTCTTCCCAAAGGAAGAACCAAGTGGTTTACCACCTTTACGAGGGATCGAGCATCGCATTGATTTCATTCCAGGGGCTGCTCTACCAAACCGTCCAGCCTATAGAGCTAATCCCGGGGAGACACGAGAAATCCAAAGGCAAGTGGAGGATTTGCTTTCAAGAGGAAGAATTCGAGAATCCATGAGTCCATGTGCTGTACCGGTCATTGTGGTACCCAAGAAGTCAGGTGAATGGAGAATGTGTATGGACTGTAGAGCCATCAACAAAATAACGGTAAAGTATCGCTAACCTATTCCAAGGTTAGATGATATGTTGGATGAGTTGCATGGTGCTAAGATCTTCTCAAAAATTGATTTGAAAAGTGGCTATCATCAAATTCGAATTAATGAAGGTGATGAATGGAAAACAGCTTTTAAAACAAAGTTTGGTTTGTATGAGTGGTTAGTTATGCACTTTGGACTAACTAATGCTCCGAGTACATTCATGAGGTTAATGAATCATGTTTTACGAGAGTACATTGGTAAGTTTGTCGTGGTCTATTTTGATGATATCCTGATTTATAGCATTAATGTTGAAGTTCACTTGGAACATTCGCGTCTTGTTTTGGAAACTTTAAGAAAAGAGTCATTATTTGCTAACTTAAAGAAGTGCACATTTTGCATGGATAAGGTTGTTTTTCTTGGTTTTGTTGTAAGTGGCCAGGGAATTGAGGTGGATGACGAGAAGGTCAAGGCAATCAAAGAATGGCCAACTCCAACAACAGTGTCCCAAGTTAGAAGCTTCCATGGGCTTGCAAGTTTCTATCAAAGGTTTGTTCGTGACTTCAGTACCATAGCTGCCCCCCTTAATGAACTTGTGAAGAAGGAAGTTAGTTTTCATTGGGGAGAAAGGCAAGAAGCTGCATTCAATTCGCTGAAAGAAAGGTTGACATCTA